>CM077172.1:31114077-31549077 GCA_039654105.1 Coreius guichenoti | reverse complement strand
GGGAACCCCTAAAGGTTAAATATAGAACATTTTCTTCTGAGAGTAAAGCAGGACACTTGTACTTTATCATTATGTGCACACATATTCTCTACTAACAAAAATCAGCATTAACTGCTAATGCCTAAACTAGCATGGGACGAAACAAATGAGCTTCTTGAGTTGACATCTTTTCATGCCACATTTGGACAGTAATGATAGGGAACACTATGGTAAGTAAAAAGGCAAAACCTAATAGGAATAATAGTAGTTACTATTGTGAAATTCAGAGATTCACAGCGTCCATCAGTGATGTATTATTGATGTAGATTCATACCTTAGAGTATGCGTCAGAGACTGAGCTCAGAGATGACTTATTTTCCACATCTCATATTGTCTGAAATTTCTCTGAAAGATATTTTTGCGGTGTCTCGTCAGCAGAACAATCCAAAACACATAACAGTTGAAGAGATGTATGTCTATCCCTTATTGCCTCGCTATCACTCCTGTTAAAAATCAAAGATGGCGCTGCTGTGAATAAGGTGTATCGAACCTTTTAACCGCATCATATCCTTGGTGCAGAATAAAACTGAAAAAAAAAAAATTATATATAAAACGTGTGTGTTTATAACAGTTTTATAATTATTCACTTTCTAATATTCCTTATTAGCATCAACTATCTTTGGTTTAAAAACCAAAGTATTTCACAGTATTTTATAAGATTTACAAGTTAATAAAATGATATTTGTGGCTGTTCTTAAATGTAGACATAAAAGTGAAGTTGCTGATTTAGCAGGTTCAGATGGAGAGGAATCCAGCAAGATTTACTGCAGGTAAGTTAGGGTGCTGTGTGCTTCTCTGAAACACCCTGTAATCTACCATAGATACTTCACAGAATAAGAGAGAGGTAGAGAATGACAGTGGATGGAGCAAACTACATTTAAAGTTGTTATCAGGTTCCTAAACACAGGGTACCAAAAATGTGACTATGTCTGTGCGTCTAAGTAGCGGTGCACGTTATGACCATCATGCCAAGTTTGGGGTCTCTGGGATTTACAGTCTCTGACGCAAAGACATTCTTAGGGCATGAGACAAAGAAAACAAAAACAGAGACACCGACGAAATCGACAAAAAAGATGAACACAACGATGAAGACTAAGAAGAAAATCAGTACAAAAACAATAGGGTTCCTAAAAGGAGACACAAAACAACCTATAGCAGCTTAGGCTTTCTGAGGTGTAAGAATATATTCATGACTGAAAATCATAAGATTTTTCAAACTGACACTGGGAATAACATTCAATACTAGCCCAATAACAGGCCAAGACCTGGGCCGAATACCGTTTCCATCAGCATTCAGAAACAGCACATAAAACAATTCAACTGGAATTGATTTCATCGTTCTATATTCCGAGACCGCCATATGCTCCTGCTCCCACTCTCATACGGAGCTGATCACGTTAAGACAATGAGCTTGGAGGACCTCTAATAAGAAACACACATCCACAGGTGCATGCACACAATATTGGAACCACCCAGTAGAGCCCAAATGTTTATTTATGCCTTTTATTACGCATAGAGAGTTCTGGTCTGCGTTTCCCCAAGCCAACTATGGTCGCAAGTTCTGTCGTTACCAATACAATTCAAATAGACCTTGCAACCATAGTTGGCTAACAATGTTTTTGGGAAACGCACCCCAGGGTGGTTTTGATCCGAATCAAAAGAGCCCACCATCAAGTCTCTAAGATATTCTGGTCACTAGATATGATTCACTAGACATGAAGTCTTTATTTTCCCCCAGTTTTTGGTCTACAAAATGAAAATTATAACAGCCCCAATAAGCGAAATCGAAGAACGAACTGATGTGACATCACTTCAGGCCAAAACGAAAGAGTTCGTTTCAGGAGTTTGTGACAGTTTGCCAAAGGGAATTTTCCAGAAAAGTTTCCTCCTTCTGTTAAACACCTTCAAACTATCACTGGTTTACATAATAGACGTGGAAATCTTCTCTGGTTCATTTCTTCTGATCAGTCCGTTGATGTCAGACGCGAGTAAAAACAAACACACCGGAGAGCTGCTTTACAATAGAAATTAAAGTGGGAATTCTAATTAAAAGCAATACTAACTCTCTTTTTTCATCTTTAATATTGATTGCTTTAAAGCGAATCTATTGTATAAAGTGCTATATAAAAAAAGAATGTGACTTGACTGGAAAGCTGAATTGCAGAGCTGGTGCAAACATATCTACAGCGCTAGGATCAGATGTTTTCTTGTCGCATTTTTGTTGCGTGTTTATTTTGAGAGGAAAGCGTGTAACACATATGTCACTTCCAGTCTTGTGGGAGGCGTCGGATGTTCACTAACATTGACATTGATTTTTTTCCCCTAAACGAAGAATTAACCCCTTAACCACCAAAGGTTGCTGCTCATAAGTAATTCTGAATAGACACATAACCAACATATATTTTATAAAGCCAAGAGTTTACAGTTCAATAATTACTCAGACTGTTATTAACATGGAGATATAAAAGCTCAAACATAAAAACAAAAATAAAAAAAATATTTTTAAATGGATAAAAATTATGATGTGTCTGTGTTGTAGAGACTTAGAAACACAATGAAGCTGAAGCCACAAGTCAGCTCATGCTTCACTTCAAATGTGGGGATGTCATCTATAAAACTAAGAATTTTATGAACATTTTATAAGACCATGTCATGGAAGTTTTTAGAGAAGGCTGATAAGATGCTAATATAATTTTTTTTTTATTGCCCTGTAAACACCCATTTGCAGTCTATTGTCTAATGTCTGGCGAGGAGAACTGTCACATTCATGTTTCTATTGTTCTCACTCGACGAACCTTTCACACCTCTGCCGTGAATGAGACCTAATCTTCATTATTTTTTTATCATTATTCTTTTGTTTGTATACAGCCATTATTAGCCTTTATTCTGGCATTATGACTTGCCCATCTACAACACTTTGATCCCACTATACATTAATCCACCTATTATCTGAAGTCTTTCTAGAAAAAAAGGTGTCATTGCTACACTGTAATTCTACATTTAAGTACAGAGTAATATTAAGTAACTATTGGGTTAGGATTAGATTTGGTTTGGTTTAGGGTTAGTTGCATGTAATTATGCATAATTTATAGTTATTACTATAGTAACTACATGTAACGTAACAATGACACTGTAAAATAAAGTGTTACCAAATTAATTTATAGAATAGCTCCTGGTGCGACAGGTGCATTAGAGCTACAATTAGCATCAAGCTACATAACACAAATTTAAAAGATTAATATTACACTTTTTCTGAAAACTCACTTTAAACCATCATTGGATGTTTGTATTAACTTCCGATCGCGATTTAATGTGGATTTTAGTCATATAATGTTAAAATATGTTATGTTAGCCTTTTATATACAGCTAATCGCTACCTGCTTAGCATTTATAAATGTAAACATCCATTATTGATATGAAAATACACCAAAAAAAAAAAAAACACACACAAACCATATACTATCGTAATTATGTGTTTATTAGCTTCTTGTTTCACATGTAGAAATGTTCCTAGGGTTTGTTTTTCACGGAGCTCAGAACGAGGAAGTGTACAGGACAGCGTCATCCAGAAGGGCAGGAAGTATGGTCACATAAAATTATTTGACAGCTCCAGATCGAATGAGCCCTCGGTGAGTCATAACTCGCGCAAAACCTGGAACAGGAGAGACCAAGCGTGCCCTGAACGCTCTTTCAGCTCATCAGGTTGCATAATTCAGTGGGAAATGACTAGAAATTATATTCTGTATGAATATGTGAGAACATGTGAGAATAAATCAATATTTCTCCAAATATGCGCACTTTTGGACTAAGAGCCCTAATGGACGCCGTCTAGTGCATCTATGTGAACACAAATAAACCGGAGCAGACGTGAGAGAATATGAATGAACTGAATTATTCTATTCAAAATATCGAAAATTACTGCAACCTAATTTTATCATAAGCAGTGGTCAAATATCGGAGCTGGAGTCTTAAATCTTTCTAATGATACTTTGTATCAGATCAAGAGTGTGATGTTTTAACATACATTTCTTTGTATGTAAAGGGGTTAAAAGGACTTTGCCTTGTGTATATAGGGGTCTTGATTTCGATCACTTAGAAAAGCAATAGCACTTCTCTCCACAACAAACCGCAAGATTAAGAACACTTAAAGTTTAAATAAGGATTTGAACAAGCACCTAACCAAAGTATTAAAAGTAAGCAAGTGTTCCTTGCAAATCCGTGACTGGAGGGGAAAAAAAAAAACAGACATTGACAAGTTTTAACTAACACACACCCATATGCTAAAAGAGTAAAGGCTGTGGGTCTGCATTTCTATCAGAGATTCATTAACGTCTAACCCTGAGCTGATGTCACAAAAATGTGATGCTTCAGTTCACCGCTAAGAAGCCATGTGAACAGCATGGGTGATAGCGGGTGAGAGGCAGAGTGTGTAATCTAATTGTGTTTCGGTATTACGGGTGTGTGATCCCCATCTCGCTCACACCCCGGTGCTTGTCGCCACATAAATGCAGAGTATCACATCTGCAACTGAGGAGATGTGACTCAATGCGTATTTGTGTGTGCAAGATCTGATAGTTTCAGTCAGTCTCCAGGGCTCAGATCTGACTGAGTAAAATGTTTGGACACAGTCTATCAACCCTCATTTGTGTGCAATGCTAAGATAACACAGACAACTCATGCAGGAAAAATCAATTACATCACTCTATCAAAGCATATAGAAATTCACATAGAAAAAGAAATTCACAAACCTCACCTAAAATCACCACACAAGCCAAATATGTTTGTAACATGCAAAATATTTCCCTTTACCACAGGGATGTAACACCCACCAGTGATCAATCGCTTCAAAATGTGCCCCTTTTCCATTCTGACCTCTGGAACATCCCTAAACGCCTGATTATGTGGTATTTACACATTTTAACCGCCTTTTAAAAATGATTAAAGATGGGGGCGATGAGGAACATTGCCGATAGTGTTCCCAGGGTTCCTCTGGGATATTTTCAGCCTGAGGCTAACACACTCCCTGTATATAAATCCAGCATGTTGAAACTCCCAACAGAGAAGAAGCGTCAGCATTAATCACACATACATACCTGTGAAACATACAATCAAAAATGTCTCAATTGAGAGTATCTGCACACGTATGCTACATGTGTTGAGTGATGCTTGCTGGCAGTTCTCATAAAGAGACAGTGATAGGGATGTAGGTTAAGTGGTTAAAAATCTGGGCCCGTAACTGAAAACATTATAGTTCAAGTCCCACAAGGGGCAAAATCAATAGACCATCACCAATGTGTCATTAAGGAAGGCATAAATCTTCCTCTAAGATGGGAATGACCCAATAAAACGCACACATAAAATGTAAACAAAACTGGGCTGGTTTTTCACCCTTTAAAAAAAAAAAAAACAATTTTGTTCTTTTATCGGTTTTGTTAGAGGCACTGAATATTTTATTACTTTTGAAGTCTAAATACAATCATCACTAGTGAAGAGCTAAACGTAGGCTATAAACAAACTACACCAGTTGCACTAAATCAATATCACCACCATTTAGCTTCCGCCAAATATTTCAGTCTTTATGTAAAATCTACAAATTGGAAAGTTTGAGTTAGAACAATGAGGCTGTAAATGCGACTATGCTCATGATGGGGGAAGAGAGAGTGAGCAAGAGGGGGATTTGAAGAAAGACTGTAGAAAGAGAGATTGCTGAGAGACATTACAAAAGAGAAAAAGGTCAGAGGAATATCACGCATGAAGGCCTGAAAATGGATGCCAAGTTTGCATCGTTTCTGCTCCATATGGTATTAACATTGTTTTTTAATGTGTATTTCTGGTGACTAACAACGAACTCTTGCTTGTATATACTTGTGTACTCTATGTTCATTTTTTGTTCTTCCTTGTTGTTCGTTCGTCTTCTTCGTGAGGAGAAATGAAGGGAAGGGTGTGTTTGTTTGGGCTGATTTCAGATATCAACCATTAAGCTTTTTTTGTAGAGACTGTTGTCTGTCATTTTAATGAATTTTTTCCCATACTAATCGATTTTAATGGTATCAACTATTATGTTTACCCTGCCATCACGTAACAAAATAACTATAGTTGTCACTTTACATGGCTGTCAGATGGTCATTTTCATGTCTAATTGGGCAGTTCTTGGCCAGAACATTCTGCAATGTGGACTTCATGTCGATCACTCTTAAAAATAAAGGTTTTTTATTAGCATAGCATTTCTGCACACCCGCACCGGAAGAGTGTTGGTGAAAAAGGGGTATGAAAGGTTCTTTGGGGAACCAAAAATGGTTCTTCTATGGCGTCGCTGCAAAAACACCCTCCTGGAACCTTTATTTTTTTAAAGAGTTTATAAAAAAAAAATAAATAAATAAAAAAAAAGGGAATAAAACACTGAAAACTCAAATCCTTTACCAGATTTAACTAATGAAAATTCTATAAATGTTCATATTCAAGGATTTTAGAAGTGCATTTGTCTGTGCACATGCATTCTCTTGTTTCACTGAATGAACCAGACAGTCTCCGACAACGGCTCTCACTGTACGCAGTAGCCAAGCAACACTGATGCCTTAAACCAAAACACAGGCACGGAGCCATGAGAAATCAATATTCTGAGTCACTGACTGGTCAAAAGGCATTTGCACAGGACGCTGATCACATTTGGTTGAGTGATCAGAACAAAAGCTAAAGTCATTGCCAATTTGGTAATTAGTGTTTAGTAGGTGGGCTAAAGTTGCCATTCATCCTCAGCCAAAGGTGCCATGTTTCCAACAGGCGTTGCCACAGGAACACCAGCTGGTGCCATGGACCAGCTGAACCCGGCTGACAGCCAATAAGGCAGATGCACACAGTGGCCTGCAAAGGCTGCTGGGATATCTGACACAGATTTACCCAGACAGCTGGAAAAATGGTTGGCAGGGGCTGAGAGAAGGAAAGATAAGAAGACGGAAAGCTGCACAGAGTTAGGACAAAGGAACAGATGGATGAGTTTCAGGAGGTAGTAAAACATCACCACATACCGGCACCAGACTCCATAAGCAAAATCAAAACTGACCACCCTTTGCTAACCACTTACAATTATTCCCTGTAAAATTGTGTCCAACCCTGCTCCTCCAGGACCAACGTCCTGCAGAGTTTAGCTAACAAAAGGCAAAAAGTACCTGGATGACCTACTTCCAACGAGATTCTGAAGTGCTCATTCGATGGACATTTTACTATATCCTGTGATGCCATGGGAGGGCATTTATGAATGGAATTGAAACAACACAACTGACACTGATATTCATTCACAAATTTTATTCATACTACCCATATTCATGCTATATAGAACATACTTTTTTAACGGTTGTGAAATAAATTCAAATTCAAATGTAGTACCTATTCGTGCATCTCCAAGTACATTTATGACAAGAATTAATGACAAGAAAAGACATATTTCTATATCCTTGCGAACTGCAAAAACAACCATACGCTACTAAGTGTAGCTCGATTCCAAAATAAATAACTCACATTAACGAAATTCCTGCAAAATTTCATTGGCAAAAAAAAAAAAAAAAAAAAAAAAAAAAAAAAAAAAAAAAAAATAATTCTCTATTGTCTATTGTCCATGGTGTAGTATGACGCAAAGCTCACACAGAAGTCACTTTCTAACCAAGCAGTTTTCTTTCAGTCAATGCGGTAAAAGCTAAACAAAGATAAACGCCTCTTTATGAGCTGGTTTATTTAATGAACTGTTCAAAAAGTCTTAAGAAGTTACTGGTTGTAATTGGTCGGACAAAATGGTCTCGAAATAAAGCAAGTTTTGAGTATGTAAGATTTGTGAAACTAAAAATCTGTATCATTACTGACTGGTTGTTCTATGACACAGTTAATTACCTCAGGAATTGAGTAATATCTGGAAAGTCAAAAAGATTTTAAACGTGTCATTGAAGGCCAATTGAACCATAAAAATTATGCGAGGCTTCAGAACCAAAGAAAACGTCCATTATGTACAATTAAAAATAGAAAAGGCTCATTGCTTGCATGGAACAAACGGTGTCGAGCAGATATAATAGATCAAACAGTAGGTATTTTTAATAATGTTTTGTTGCAATGTTCATGTCTGTTCACCCTTAACCTGTATCATCTGGAAAATGAGTCAGTTTGACTTTAAAATGCAGTACTTTCAGCTCTCCTTGGTGATAAAGTTTTATGTTGCCTTCAGATGCATGGCACTACGTTAAAAACGAGGGGCCTCTCACCTTTATCTTGCATAAGCAAAATGAGAACAGCTCTGCCACTCCCTACCGCAAAGTCACAGACAGAAATAGCTGACTTGGGTTGAATTAATTTAGCCTCCGCCATTGCTCACGATGCAGAAGGTGGCCGCTCTGTGATTGTCACCCTGTCTCACAAGCTCCTTTCCCCGCAAGCTCTTGATTAGATTACTCTTGCCTGTCCCAGGAGTGGCGTACCACACTCTGAATATTAGCTTTTTGACTGGGCCATAATCAGCTTGAGGAATGATCTAATACTCGGCAGCTAATGGCAACTCCTGTGACGGCTCGCCTTTCTGGAAATTAATTTGGCCTTTTTTACCATCTTGCCCACTGACTAAGCCACTCCTCTCTCTCTCTCTCTCTTTCTCTGCAAATCAAACACACTCAAACTCACACACAGAAAACACATTCCTTTAATTCTCTTCTTTTAGTGTTACTATTTAGAGACAATCGCATTATAGAATAGTTTGGGGTGATTTCCTGGAGTGTTCTTTTTCACCATCCATGTCCACTGCCGTTCAAAAGTTTGGAAAGAATCGGCAGGAAAAGTGTGTACACTGGTGTATAGGAGTAAATGTACCTGTTAAACACACGTTCAATTCTGTTGTGCTCTGCATGTTTTGGTATCACTTTACAATAAGGTTCCATTTGTTGACATTAGTTAACTACATTCATTAACATGAACAAACAGATGAAAAATACTTCTAAAGCAAGTAATAATTTTAGTTAACCATTAGTAACACTTTAGTTTAGGGTCCAATTCTCATTATTAACTAGTTTATTAGCATGCGTATTACTAGGATATTGGCTGTTTATTAGTACTTATAAAGCACATATTAATGCCTTATTCTGCATATTCTACATCCCTTAATCATACCCAATACCTAAACTTAACAACTACCTTGCTAACTATTAATAAGCAGTAATTAGGAGTTTAAAGGCAAAAGTCATAGTCAATAGTTAGTTAATATTGAGAATTAGACCCTAATTTAAATATTAGTAAATTAATTTTAACATTTACTAACACATTATTAGAATCAAAAGTTGTATCTGGTAATATTATTTAATGGACCTGAGCTAACATTAATTGACAATGAACTAGGGCATACATTTGTTTGCTGGCAACCCATCAAAATAAAATATTGACGGTACACTGTTTGAAGAAATGAAGAAATTAATAGACTCAAATATTAGTATTATCATTTTAGAGTGAAATTAAGTTAACACTATTGTACTATAAAAAAAAAAAAAAAAAAAAAGGAATAAAATTACTACAATGTATTTCTAATTTTGTTTAATGTATTTAATAATAAATCACAAAAGTATAATAATTATTATTTTATAGTCATATTGAATTGGTCAAAAAGAGTTTTTCCCAAACCGTTTAACCATAAAAGGATTTCACACTTAAAAAAAGTCTTCATAGTCATTTTTCAACCATTTTTTTTCCTAAGCAGATGAACTCACCTACACAATCACCCCAATCATTCTAGAATGATTAATTATTTCCAAATAGAGCTATTCAAGTCATCTGGTGAAACCATCTGTATTTTTTTCCCCCAATATGGTGCAGCCCTACAATGAACATTTTTTATATTTTTATTAACTAATGTTAACAAAGATTAATAAATACTGTAACAAATATATTGCTCATTGTTAATGTAAAGTTAACTAATGTGTTATGTGTTAAGTTAAGTGTTACCGACTGCTCAAGAACATCCTATGTGAATGACCCTTTATATAACATATACAAAGCATTTTTGAGTGAGTTTTTGGTATTTGTTCAGCATAGTAATTTGCTAGTGAGAAATGTATAATTTAAAACATGAAACCAAGATAACAAAAGAAACACAAGTTTCTTACCCTCTTTGTCATCATGTCGTATGATGGCATCCTGGATGACGTCTGAAAGAGTGAAGCTGATCCTTTGTTTTTTGCGGTTGGTGGCCCGGGGCTTGGGGAAGCTCTGTTTCTGTGTCCGTTCACGCTCGTAGTAGACCCGCAGCTGCTCGCAACGCATGCGTCTGACCAGCCTCTGACGCTGGCCCAACGGCAGAGACTCCAGCAGACACTGGTCTATCTCCATGTTCTGCCTGAACACGTTACATAGCTGAAAACAACCTGGACAGAGAGACAGAAGAGAAAATGTACAAATGGTTTAGGGAATGGAAAGATGGGACACAGGAGTTGATATCAAGAGAGCAGGGAACATGAGGAAAGAAAAATAAAATAAGTTATTAAATACGTTGCATGGCTAGTAATATAATTTTCATCTTCATCTCTCATTTTCAAAAAAGTTCTTTAGTACATTTGTCAGTGTAAACTTTTTTTGTAGAAAAACATACACAAGGATGCATTAAAATGAATGATCAAGTGACAGTAAAGACATTTATATTGTTGCAAAATATTTCTATTTTAAAGGGTTAGTTCACCCAAAAATGAAAATTCTGTCATGAATTACTCATCCTCATGTCGTTCCAAAACCCGTAAGACTTTTGTTCATCTTCGGAACACAAATGAAGATCTTTTTAATGAAATCCGAGAGCTTTCTGACCCTCCATTGACAGTCTACGCCAGGGTTTTTTTAAACTGATGCCAAGGACCCCCAAAATATGATGAACCTTTTATGAGGGACCCCTTCCTAAAATTCATCTGTATATTTTTATGTATGAAAAAATATTTAAACTGTTAGATAAATAGTAAGTGTGACATAAATACAACATATTGTTTCCAAATTTAAATTGGCTATACATAATGTTGGATGTATAAACCTGAAGAAGAACGTTTAAAATTAAAAATTATTTGTATAAGCAACTTTCACAATAAATGTATGTAAGCAGCTTATGTACCGCGTTAATAATACTGCCTTACAACCCCAGTGAGCAAGATAAAAAGGGACTATAGTGAGAAAAACTCACTAGAAAGATACAAAGCAAACATATACAATTCTGGAAAGTATACGGCAAGAAAGGAGAGAAACATTTAGAAATTAATCAGTTAGAATGTTCGGTAGACTTTATCCATTTTTGCTTTGTTTTTTTACTCTCTGAAATTTTCTGGGGACCCCTTAGAACCATCTGGAGGACCCCGGGGGTCCCCGGACCCCAGTTTGAAAACCTCTAGTCTACGCAACTACCACTTTCAAGCCCCAGAAAGGTAGTAAAAACATCATTAAAGTAATCCATGTGACTCCAGTGGTTTAACCTCAATTTTTTCTGGGGCCTGAAAGGTGGTAGTTGCGTAGACTGTCAATGGAGGGACAGAAAGCTCTCAGATTTCATTAAAAAGACCTTCATTTGTTTTCCGAAGATGAATGAATGTCTTATGGGTTTGGAACAACATGAGGGTGAGTAATTCATGAAAGAATTTTCATTTTTAGGTGAACTAACCCTTTACATAAATGCTGTTCTTTTGAACTTTCTATTCAAAGCATCCTGGAAAAAAAAAAAAAACAGCACAATATTTTCCACAAAAAAATAGTAAGCAGCACTGTTTTAACATTGGTGCTCTAAAAAAACATTTTTTTTTATCAAATCAACATAATAGAATTATGTCTGAAAGATCATGTGACAAGACTGGAGTAATGATACTGAAAATTCAGCTTTGCATCACAGGAATAAATTAAATATTCAAATATATTCAAATATATTAATATTTAGTTATTTTAAATTGTAATATTTCACAATATTACTGTATTTTGATCATATAAAGTCTAAGAAATGTAACTTTTTTTAAGCTTAAAAGCAATTAAAAAATTTGAATCAAATTGACTTTGAATGTTATGAAAGAATGTTATTGACAATCTTGACAAAAAGGCTCTATGCTTTTGTTATTTCCTTGCATTAAAAACATTTGATCTATATTTACACACTTCTGCTTTTAAAATTGTGCATCATGGCACCTTTGGCATACCATTTTTATCATACTATGTTCGGGATTCTCTAACTCTGGTCTTGTATACTATAGAGTACAGCTAGTGTGTAAATTAGCATGCAGTCTTTATCTCCTCTGCTTAGACACTAAAGCCAGGACAAAACTGATGCCAGACAGATAGGTCTGTGTATTCCTCAAAGCTCAGTCCATTCAAATCTTATCTGGCACACACTGCTGAGTAGAGTGTCTGTTTAACCTTGAGAGAGCAGAGAATCTATCCACACACAGCAGCAGAGAGACTGAATTATCATGACTCGGCATTTGTCCTGCAGTAGCATGATGGACCAAAGCCAATGCCATCCCTGTACACATAATGTAAAGAACTGCTGAACGCTCTGGGATCTGCAGGAGGCTGTAAATAGAGGAGAAAATTGCACCCACTGTGAGAGACACATACTGTACTGTAGATTATTGTAGGGCTGGGTATTTATTAAACAACTTCTGCCATGAGCCTCCAACAGAACGCAATTAAATAATTGGGTAAATTATAAAAAATATGGAATAACAAACACTGCGGGACTATTAAACTTGACTTATTTACTCACAGAACTTTATGCCCAGCAAACGCATTGATGCACAAAACGCAACCACTAAAACAGAAACCATCAGTAAATCATCTTAAAATTCTTTTAAGTGTAGGCTGTGTTTACACTGCAAGCCTTAGTGCTCAATTCTGATGTACTGCTCAGATCTGATTTTTTGTTCACATTATTTTCTGTTCACATTATTCTTTTAAATGTGGCCAATATCAGATTTCAGTGTGAACAGATCATGGTTCTGAACTGACCCGTATGTGCAAAAGAACTATAAGACGTCACACAGCACGCTGTCATACGGAGGTAAACAGGGAGCACATTAAAGTAAGCGATTATGCATTTATTATTATCTGCGGAAGCCAGCTAATTTATGCACAGGCAACATAAAATTAAAGACGAGGATGCAAAAAAGAAAGCAGAGTATTTATGATACGAGCCCCCGTGTTTTACTTGTAGAGCTGTCACTGTAATACCTCTGACACATCACTGTCCTTTCACTGACTACCTTTCGCAACTCTCTTGATAACTTCGGGTATGTAAAATCTGACTAGCATGAGCACAGAATTGTGACGAACGCTGCTCTAGAGTGACGTAAAAGTCATCTGACCTGTACTGGATTAAGTGGCCCAAATCGGAATTTAAAGGATCAGATTTCATGTGGTTTGTGCTGTTCACACTGTCATGAACAAGAGGAGTTAAATATGAGCAAAAAAAAAAAAAAAAAAAAAAAAATCAGATGTGGGCCTTAGTAGCCTTAGTTGTGCTCCATCTATCCATTTTTGAATGGTAAAAATTAAGCAGAGCTAGCAAATTATTTATCATAATTACCTCATTTATATGAGTGGTTGAACAATACATAGCCAAGGCTGACATATATCAGCTAATATTTACAGTTTTTTTTTTAATTACCACCATTGATGGATAAGATTTCCCGTTTTGCTGAATGTCGAAAGCAGGACTTTTATTTTGACAGCTCCCATTTTCATTTTGTTTACGGTCTTTGTTTTGCCTAAATTATTAGACAGAAATGTTAAATAAAAAGTAAACTATATATTAATGTTTCATCTCATTTGCCTTTCTATTATTAGTAATACTTTTTTAAAAAATCACATTTTTAAAAATGTCTTTATTTGTGGAAAAAAAAGCTAGAATAACTGAAGGTTTGAAAAGTTTGAGTCAGATTGGCTGCCCTTCTCCTCAAGGTTCATTTGCTGCAATCACAGAGCTGCTCATTCTCTCACAAGTTTCATCCTCAGCTTGCAGCTGAGCCAGCGCCAGCCGCACACATCATGCATTATGAAGTCATTCACCACCCATCTAACCCAGAGAGAGATGAATAAGAAATATCCACAGAGGAGTTCACGTTAGAAGAGAGGCTGACTGAGTGAGTGAGTGCTCAAATGAGAGCTAAAAAGTTGAGATGAATTACAAGGAGTTTATTTGACCTTGTTGAATTGGCCACTTCTATCACAGCAATCATGAGCACATCAATCCCCTTCCTCAAGGCTGTGTTTTAGGAAAGAAAGCGAGAAGGACGACTTATCTTTTACGCTGTTGTGCAAATCTGTAATTACTCAGATAATTCAGGTCACCAGAAGCCCTTTAGCCAGGGAAATAAAAGTTTGAAAGTCTGCCTTTGTAGACAAATTAAAGAGGGAGCTCTTTCTGCCTTCTATCCTCTGTTAACACACACACTCTCAGTCTTCATAGTGTTCTCACACGCATGTTAAACTGTGCCAAAAACCCCATTGACAATACTGCCCCTTTCCCAGGGTCACAAGGACATCCATCATAATTATTCTACAAATGAAACACATCTGATGAAGACTGAAGGATCTATTCTATTCTGTTCTATTCAGTCATCTGAACCCATCATAACAGAAACGATCTGATTTGCGGCACAAGAAACATTTATTTTTATTATCAATGTTGGAAACAGTTGTGCTGCTTAAATGTTTTTGTGGAAATCATGATACATTTTCTGGATTCTTTGATGAATAGAAACTTTGGTCCCTAACTAGCAACTAACTACTTTGTAAGTAACTGTACAGTATACGTATTGTGTTCATGTTGTATTGTAAAACACTTTTGCTGCTACTGAGGTGGGATACAGATAAGTAAAAGGTAAAATCCACTTTTACAAGGTGTTTGGATATAAATGTGTGTTGACAGTGTGTGAACACAACCACCCTACAACGATAAAAATCCACCCACTCATTTTTGAATCCCCATTAAACAAGCCGTTTTGATTCTCTGGGGAATGTGATGTCACATTCCTCATGCCCCGCCCACGGCCACTGACTGACAGCCCTGCATTACCATAGTTTCCGCCCTCAGCGAGTTGTACACGGTCCACCATTTTCTCCTCGCTCCAGTAGCAATATAGTTAAACGATGTCTCGTCAGCAATCCCGGTGTTTTGTTTTTGGATGTATGAGTGAGCACAAGAGTCTTCATCATCTCCCAGCGTCTGAGCCACTGAGGACGCAGTGGATTAGTTTTATTTTTGAAGGTAAAGCGCCTCAAAATACACCTAAACGCGTTGTCGTCTGCGCAAATCATTTCGTCTCCTGACTGCTTTATGAACGAGGGGCAATACAAGGCAGGCTTTGCAAAAAAGTTACTTCTCAAGGATGGATCTGTACCAACTCCTCATCATCCTCCAGAAGTAGTAAGTGTCACACTGTTTTTTTTAATCATTTTTGACCATTTTGGATGTTGTCGTCCAGACAGATTGGCCTGTCACGATAATCGATATATCGTCTTTTGTAAAATAAATTGTAGCACGTCAACTTACTGTATCAGTAGGAAAGCAATAGTTACATAGCTTACTGCATTCGGTGTTTGCTAACGTTACATAATATAAAACAGGTAAGGGTTTCAAATTCAGTGTATAACTAGCTATTAACGTACATATTTTGGAGATTTAATCCGAACTTGACAAACAAAAAAGTCTGCTTACAGACCGTTTAAATTTGCGTTAACTTTAATTCTGTGTGCAGCATTGATGTAACAATTATAATACTCTTACAATAATGCAGAAAAAAAAACAAAAACAATTACCATTCTGAAACATCTTGTTGTAACCGCGTTTGGTTTGAGGAGGTGGTTGGTTGTCTCCTGTCGTCGACGATTCAGGGTCTGAGTCTGGCTCATACATGTAAGGCCGGACAACATTTCCCTCAGCAGTGATCATCATTACCGGTGTTTATATTTACCAAGCCACAGCAGGCTACAGCATACATGACCCTTGTTACCTGTGGTTGGCCTGTCACTCAGAAAACAACAGGCCAATCAGAAGAGAGGCTCATGAATATTAATTAGACCGGCCAAAATCGACCTGTTCTTATCAGAGCTCCTGAGAAAGGAGCTGTAAAAATATATTGCGATGGTTTTTGGTACTTATACCGCAAATATATATTCTTAAGGACATCAACGCCTAAAATAAAACTCCAGAAAGGTGTACAATATGGGACCTTTAAGGGACACGTTTGGTGATATGGGTAGGTTTAAAGGTGCACTGTGTAAATTTTAGCGGCATCTAGTGGTGAGGTTGTGAATTGCAACCGCCCACCGCTCACCCCTCCCTTTCGAAGCACATAGAGAAGCTACGGTGGCCGACACAGGACAAAGATTTTGTCGTCTGACACAGCTGAGAGTAGCTAGCGCTCTGTAGAACAGTTTGTCCGGTTAGGGCTACTATAGAAACATGACGGCGCAAAATGGTGTTTTTCCTGTAAGGGGACCCGTGGTGTATGTAGGATAGAAATGGCTCATTCTAAGGTAATAAATACATAACGGTTCATTATGTAAGGTCTTTAAACACCACTGAAAACATAGTTATGTATATTATACTGCATTTCTGTCAATAGATCCCCATAAATATTACACACTGCACCTTTAAGGGTTGGTTAAGGGGTAAGGGAAGGGTCAACCGTATAATTATAGATGTTTTGTAAGATTGGGAAACACTGCCATAGAAGCCAGAAATCTTTCCTACCCTATGTATTCTAAAGACAGATTGGATATGGAAGGTGACGCTAACAAAAGGAAATTATAATTCTGTTAGACAAAATGCCCATTCCACAACCTGTCCATACTGTCCATCTAAACCACAGATCGCCTCCTCTACCCTCACAGTCCTCGTCTCTAAGGACATAAGAGGTCAGGCACATAACATTTAAAAAGGCAATTTGATGTAATAGACTATGGGGACCTTTTATAGCTGTGAGTGAAAGTAGTGATTCGGTAATCTAATTCGACTTCTAAACCATAAAAATGGAACACCACTGCTGAGCTTTATTGGATCTCCAGGTCAAGTGGTGAAGAAAATGCATTAACATTACTTAAACTTCGAAGACAATGGCTGTAATCCTTTACAGAAACCCAAAGCACAAAACGACAGACAACTACAAAACTTTTTCTATTAACATTTTAAGTCAAAAATATATTACAGAAGACCTTAAGGAAAAAAATGGGCCTCTGAAACTAGTCGATACTGGCTAGCTGAGCTGGTGAAGTTTGTAAGATTTTTTAAATGTTAAAAATACATTCTTAACTAGGGCTGCACGATATATCTATTATTGAAATAATCGCAATATGCATTAGGGATGTCATGAGAACCGATACTTTGGTACCAAGTCGGTATCAACATTTTAAAATCCTGAAGGTACTTTGCTCTGCAAGCGAGATGCATGGTGCAATACAAGACTTTAGCGCACATCGTTTTATATCATGTAGATTTATAAATTCAAGCGATTTTAAACTGAAGTACTCGCGCGCTCTCTGAGAGACGATCTTCTTCAGTAAGTGCGCGCTTGACCAAAGCGCACACACATATCCGCTGTTCTCGCGCAAGTGTCAGATTTTCGCGGCTTATTAGCCTACACATAAACTCCAATACACACACAGTTATGTCAAAATGCCCGTCTTGGCGAATATTCGTGTTGGTTATGTGAATGTTAACAGCATGTGTAACAGCATATTGTCTCCATCCATTAGGTCTTAGTGAGCCTTAGCAGCCTTTAAAACCTGCTACTGTCTATTATTGGCTGTCTGTATTAATGATAAAACTTTAATAGTAGTCTATATTTAACTTGTACAATTGTATTTATTTATGCTACTGCTTTTAATGCGTTTATTCATTCTTGTTTTATTACTGACTATTGCAACAAGTTACCTTATAAAAACACAAATACATTGAGTAAGCAAACATTTTGGTGAGATAATTGTAATTTCTTTTTAAAAATATCTATAAAAAAAAAAAAAGTTAATGTTTAAGTATTATTTTATTTTATTTTTACCATGGTATCGACTTTGGTATCGAGTATAGTGTACTTTTGGTGGTATCGCTACCGACTACTAAATTTTTGGTATCGTGACATCCCTAATATGCATATCGCAACGGTTTGCGATATCTGAATGATTTTAATAGGCTACTTAAAAAAAAATTGTGAGTCAAAGTTTTAGGTCGACACATAGCGAATGCACTCCAAAGAAAATGCACTCGAACAGTCAAATGCCTGTCTTGGCGAGTAGTCATGTAAACACAGTCGGTTATGTTAAAATGGTTCTTTTTTTTTCTTTTATTAAACACCCACATTTAAGTGTTGATTAAAAAAAAAATAATAATAAAAAAAAAATATTGCATAAAGCTAGAATAAAACAGGGCTTCTTTTTTGTTTGTTTGTTTAAAAGCAGAGGCGGGGAAAGAGTTAATCTTGTTTTATGAATGTTTAGAAGTTTTACTAGAAATAAAGATAAAAGTACTGATAAAGAAAATGTTTTTTTTTTTCTTTTGGTGGAGAGCATTGTGTCTTTGTGTGTCGACAGGAGCTGTGCTCTGAGCAGTGATGATAATCAGACACCAAGCGGAGGAGAGCGAGCATGACTGATGATTTCAATCTGCTCTGGGAGAGATAACTATCTGCTTACAGCATCACACCTGTTACAAACGGACACTGAAGAACACATATGCCATCATTCATTGAGGCAATTTGCATATAGTCTGGTTTACTGTGTATTACACTGTGGGGCAGATGTGAGGGGAGGGGTTAGATGCTAAACAAAGTGGCATATGGAATGCATAAATTTGAGAAGAGCAGTTTTAAGTTTAAATACAGCCTCAGGACAAAGACAACAGAGAATGTGAGAGAAAGACATGAACTGTTGATCCCAAACCACAACTGACTCAAGGGCAAAGCAGAAAGTGCCAAAGTCTAGAAGGATTCTGAATTATATATTACTGTTTAATGGTTAAATATATCCTATTGCACACCTAATCATATATAAAATTTAATTTATTCCTGTGATAGCAAAGCTGAATTTTCTATCAAAAGAACAGCATTTCTGAAATAGAAAACATTACATTACATTACAACTTTATTTAGGGTCACTTTTTGTATTAGATTAAAGCACCTTAGATTAATAAAAATATTAATTTCTACATTAAACATAGACATCAGTTCCTGGTGACTTTGCCAGAAGAACAAACAAATAAATAAATAAATATATAAATAAATTTAATATCGTAAAATTAAGCATACGTCATTTATCTCATTAAACATATTCATTTTGTCATCATTTGCTATATCCAGCAAAGTAAACAATCAGAAAACTGTATTTTCTGCAAGCTTCAAGGATCATTGGAGACTCCAAAAGGACACCAAATAACCAAATATAAGGAGTCCATATACACTCACCTAAAGGATTATTAGGAACACCATGCTAATACTGTGTTTGACCCCCTTTCGCCTTCAGAACTGCCTTAATTCTACGTGGCATTGATTCAACAAGGTGCTGAAAGCATTCTTTAGAAATGTAGGCCCATATTGATAGGATAGCATCTTGCAGTTGATGGAGATTTGTGGGATGCACATCCAGGGCACGAAGCTCCCGTTCCACCACATCCCAAAGATGCTCTATTGGGTTGAGATCTGGTGACTGTGGGGGCCATTTTAGTACAGTGAACTCATTGTCATGTTCAAGAAACCAATTTGAAATGATTCGAGCTTTGTGACATGGTGCATTATCCTGCTGGAAGTAGCCATCAGAGGATGGGTACATGGTGGTCATAAAGGGATGGACATGGTCAGAAACAATGCTCAGGTAGGCCGTGGCATTTAAACGATGCCCAATTGGCACTAAGGGGCCTAAAGTGTGCCAAGAAAACATCCCCCACACCATTACACCACCACCACCAGCCTGCACAGTGGTAACAAGGCATGATGGATCCATGTTCTCATTCTGTTTACGCCAAATTCTGACTCTACCATCTGAATGTCTCAACAGAAATCGAGACTCATCAGACCAGGCAACATTTTTCCAGTCTTCAACTGTCCAATTTTGGTGAGCTCGTGCAAATTGTAGCCTCTTTTTCCTATTTGTAGTGGAGATGAGTGGTACCCGGTGGGGTCTTCTGCTGTTGTAGCCCATCCGCCTCAAGGTTGTGCGTGTTGTGGCTTCACAAATGCTTTGCTGCATACCTCGGTTGTAACGAGTGGTTATTTCAGTCAAAGTTGCTCTTCTATCAGCTTGAATCAGTCAGCCCATTCTCCTCTGACCTCTAGCATCAACAAGGCATTTTCGCCCACAGGACTGCCGCATACTGAATGTTTTTCCCTTTTCACACCATTCTTTGTAAACTCTAGAAATGGTTGTGCGTGAAAATCCCAGTAACTGAGCAGATTGTGAAATACTCAGACCGGCCCGTCTGGCACCAACAACCATGCCATGCTCAAAATTGCTTAAATCACCTTTCTTTCCCATTCTGACATTCAGTTTGGAGTTCAGGAGATTGTCTTGACCAGGACCACACCCCTAAATGCATTGAAGCAACTGCCATGTGATTGGTTGATTAGATAATTGCATTAATGAGAAATTGAACAGGTGTTCCTAATAATCCTTTAGGTGAGTGTAATTCTATTATATAATAAATGTATACACACCTAAGCACCCATGAAAAAAACATTACAGAATTCACAGTGTATAGTGTGTGTACAGAGCAACAAAAACAAGATTGTTTTCATTTTAGACGAGTCAAGCTGCGATACCGAACAGGACCACACGGACACGCCAAAAAAAACTCCTAAAACAACCGCTTTGACTTGACTGCATAAAACTACGATTACTTAACACAACAACATACACATGACAAATCAAACATTATCCTTCCTGAGTGTTTGTGGAAACAACGCAAATGTACTGTGTGTCTGTACATGAATGCAGCGTGCGATCAGTGACCTACAGCGCGCACATACACGGTTTGTTCTTTGTGCATCAATATAACACATTCCAAACTCAGCCAAGACTGAAGATCATGTGGATTAAAAGGCACGCAGAGGAATATTGACCTACTACATTCTGCCTGGCACTGGTAATGGCTTGCAGTTCCATATAGAGAAATTATGAAGGGAGATTAGGAGCCAATGGTTCTCTTGCAAAGTAGAAGAGCAAAAATTGAGAAATATATTGCAACGTCTGGATTGAACACATCTGGCTAGTGGTAAGAAGCAAGAATTTTAATGTAGGTCAAGGGATACAAGGCATTAGGAATCGATTGTGGGCGGGTGGCTGTAATAGAAGCACAATGGCACGTTTATAGAGTACACTGAAAAAGGGGTCCGGTTTTACAAGGCTAAAGGCAGAGTTAAAGGAACATGTTTGCATGTTTAGTTGTCGGATGTAGGTAAAACTAACTTGCTAACACAAATTAGGTTGTTGAAACTGCAAAAATGAATTGAGATTTTGGTAGTATCAGCAAAAATAGGACTGATAAATACAGACCAATCAATCAATGTTTTGCCATGTGTGCCATCATTTTCCAACTAATGCATTTATGGACGTACTGCTGTCTTGAAGTTTTCTGTACAAACCCAATTCCAAAAAAGTTGGGACACTGTACAAATTGTGAATAAAAACAGAATGCAATGATGTGGAAGTTTCAAATTTCAATATTTTATTCAGAATACAACATAGATGACATATCAAATGTTTAAACTGAGAAAATGTATCATTTTAAGGGAAAAATAAGTTAATTTTAAATTTCATGGCATCAACACATCTCAAAAAAGTTGGGACAAGGCCATGTTTACCACTGTGTGGCATCCCCTCTTCTTTTTATAACAGTCTGCAAACGTCTGGGGACTGAGGAGACAAGTTGCTCAAGTTTAGGAATAGGAATGTTGTCCCATTCTTGTCTAATACAGGCTTCTAGTTGCTCAACTGTCTTAGGTCTTCTTTGTCGCATCTTCCTCTTTATGATGCGCCAAATGTTTTTTATGGGTGAAAGATCTGGACTGCAGGCTGGCCATTTCAGTACCCGGATCCTTCTACGCAGCCATGATGTTGTAATTGATGCAGTATGTGGTCTGGCATTGTCATGTTGGAAAATGCAAGGTCTTCCCTGAAAGAGACGACGTCTGGATGGGAACATATGTTGTTCTAGAACTTGGATATACCTTTCAGCATTGATGGTGCCTTTCCAGATGTGTAAGCTGCCCATGCCACACGCACTCATGCAACCCCATACCATCAGAGATGCAGGCTTCTGAACTGAGCGCTGATAACAACTTGGGTTGTTCTTGTCCTCTTTAGTCCAGATGAAATGGCGTCCCAGTTTTCCAAAAAGAACTTCAAATTTTGATTCGTCTGACCACAGAACAGTTTTCCACTTTGCCACAGTCCATTTTAAATGAGCCTTGGCCCAGAGAAAACGCCTGCGCTTCTGGATCATGTTTAGATATGGCTTCTTTTTTGACCTATAGAGTTTTAGCCGGCAACGGCGAATGGCACGGTGGATTGTGTTCACCGACAATGTTTTCTGGAAGTATTCCTGAGCCCATGTTGTGATTTCCATTACAGTAGCATTCCTGTATGTGATGCAGTGCCGTCTAAGGGCCCGAAGATCACGGGCATCCAGTATGGTTTTCCGGCCTTGACCCTTACGCACAGAGATTGTTCCAGATTCTCTGAATCTTTGGATGAAATTATGCTCTGTAGATGATGATAACTTCAAACTCTTTGCAATTTTTCTCTGAGAAACTCCTTTCTGATATTGCTCCACTATTTTTCGCCGCAGCATTGGGGGAATTGGTGATCCTCTGCCCATCTTGACTTCTGAGAGACACTGCCACTCTGAGAGGCTCTTTTTATACCCAATCATGTTGCCAATTGACCTAATAAGTTGCAAATTGGTCCTCCAGCTGTTCCTTATATGTACATTTAACTTTTCCGGCCTCTTATTGCTACCTGTCCCAACTTTTTTGGAATGTGTAGCTCTCATGAAATCCAAAATGAGCCAATATTTGGCATGACATTTCAAAATGTCTCACTTTCAACATTTGATATGTTATCTATATTCTATTGTGAATAAAATATAAGTTTATGAGATTTGTAAATTATTGCATTCCTTTTTTATTCACAATTTGTACAGTGTCCCAACTTTTTTGGAATCGGGTTTGTATAATAAATGTACAATTTATAGGTAAAAAAAAAAAAAAAAAAAAAAAATGTGGGAAGAAAAAAATAAATAATTTTATATATATATATATATATATATATATATATATATATATATATATATATATATATATATATATATATATATATATATATATATATATATATATATATATAAAAATTTAATCACAAAAAAAAAAACTTAATGTGAAGTATATTAATATTATAGTTTAAAATTAAAATAAATTGAAAATGTATATATTTTAAACAAATGTCAACATGCTAAAAAAAAAAAAACTAATAAATATAAGCAAATAATGTTATACATATTTTTATATTGGGTCAGTGAAAACGTTGGCAAATAGAAATCTGAATTTATGGCTCGGGACAAAAATCCCTGCTAAGCTATCATTTGGCTTCATAAGACTTGGAACATTGCATACATAAGTTGTATGTACTGTTTTCTTTATATTTGCCTTTTTTTGTGTGTTCAACATCCCCCGTTCACTTCCTATTACATTATATGGAAAAAGAGTAGCCAGGACGTTCTGCAAAAGATCTCCTTTTGTGTTTCTCAGAAGAAAGTAAAGGTGGGTTTGGAACAACATGATGGATATGTCATCAACATAAAATTATATAAAATAGTATAACATATAGTTACAAAATTGGTGCAAACCAAGACAAAATTACTGTATGACTGTGTATCTGCATAATTAGTTATTACATTATTACATTTCCAGTGGTGAGGAACAGAAAGCAGTTTTGGACATTAGTAGAACAGCAGTATAAGCTAAAAGGCACAAATGGGATGCTGCTGTATTGCCCGTCCCAGCATGAGACTAATGAACCAGGAATGAACTCCTGTATTTCTCTCAATCCAGTCTCTGTTTCATCCCTTTCTTCAGCCATCCTCCATTGCTGTCTTTATTTCAACTCCCTCTCTGTGTAACAAAGCCATCAGCCGTCTTTTTTCTTTTTACAGCCACTTTACAGTCCCATCCACCACTGTTTTTTATTCAACCATTCAATCACCAACATTTCCAGCTCTGTTTCTTCTTGACCTCATTCACTGCTGTCTGCTTCTTACTGGCTTCTTTATAGCCTACACTGAGAGAGTCCATAACAGTTTTATAGGAGGACTGCATTAAGTCATACACAGCCATCACCCACACACACCCACACACCAAAATTTGTTACAGACGTAGCCCTCTGCTGAAAGATATTTTGTATCTATAATGAAGCAGACATGACTATAAGCCCTCACACAAAAACTGGCTTTTGCTTTCTTGTCTAATTAATCACAACCAGTTTTTTTAAAGATAAATTACACAAGAGCATTCAAAACGGAAAGGTCAATGGAATATTCCATTTGGATGGGAGATTAAATGTAAACAGAGATATTGGATATGAGGCATGTTTTAAGTGAACGTAAAGACGTGGGACAAATATATACATCCCCTCTTATGCTGCCAAAACATTCCTGATGCGTCAAGGCATGGACTCCGCAAGACCTCTGAACGTGTCCTGTAGTATCTGGCACCAAGACATCCTAGAAGTCCTGCAAGTTGCGAAGTGGGGCCTCCATGGATCAGATTTGTTGGTCCAGCACTTCCCATAGATCAGGGATGGGCAACTTCGGTCCAGGAGAGCCACTGTCCTGCAGAGTTTAGCTCCAACCCTAATCAAACACACCTGAACAAGCTAATCAACGTCCTAGGGGCCGTTTACACAACACTGTTCAACTGAAAACTGACAATGTTGTTGTCTGTACGCAAAAGAAAAACTTTTCAGTTTTTAGTACATCGCTGTTGTGTAAACGTACCCTTAGGATTACTAGAAAGCTACAGGCAGGTGAGTTATCATGGTTGGAGCTAAACCCTGCATGACAGCTGCCCATCCCTGCCATAGATGCCCAATCAGATTGAGATCTGGGGAATTTGGAGGCCAAGGCAACACCTTGAACTATTTGTCATGTTTCTCAAATGATTCCTGAACTATTTTTGCAGTGTGTCAGCGTGCATTATCTTGCTGAAAGAGGCCAATGCCATTAGGTAACACCATGAAGGGGTGTACATCGTCTTCAACAAACTTTAGGTAGATGGTACAAAAGTTTCCCAGAAGAACACTGCCCAGACCACAACAGTGCCTCCACAGGCCTGCCTTCTTCACATACTACATCCTGCTGCCATCTATTCCGCAGGTAAACGACGTACACACCTGGCCATCCACATGATATCAAAAAAAAAAAAAAAAAAAAAAAAAAAAAAAAAAAAAAACAACAACATGATTCATCAGATCAGGCCACCTTCTTCAACTGCTCAGTGGTCCAGTTCTGGCGCTCACATGCCCATTGTAGGCACTTTCGGTGGTGGACAGGGGTCATGGACACTCTGACCAGTCTGTGGCTACGCAGCCCCATACGCAGCAAACTGCAATGCACTGTGTGACACCTTTCTATCATGGGCAGCGTTAAGTTTTTTTAGCAATTTAAGCTACAGTAGCCCTTCTGTGTGGTCTGACCAAACAGGCTAGCCTTCACTCCCCACATGCATCACTGAGCCTTGGGCGCAGATGACCCTGACACTGGTTCACCGCTGTCCTTCCTAGCACCACTTTTGGTACACCGTAAACTCTTATGCTCAAAATAATTAATTGGTTTGAGTAGGACAAACTTAAATTAAACAAATTAGTTCAGTCAAATTCACTTTTATGAATATTTAGTGCTTTCTTTTTCTTTCAAGTTCACAGAACTGATATATTTAAAGTAAACTGAACTGTTTCATTGTTTTGAGTTTCATGAAAGTATTTCTTTTAATTTAGACAAACTTAAGTTTAACTGAATCTGGGCTGGGATTTTTATTTCCCAGCATTCTTTGCCCATGGCACTCGAAAGGGAGAGTAAATGCTAAAATTAAGTGTTATATAATTTATTTTTTTAGTGCAAGATTAATGTTAAGTGGGAGATTTAGAAGTGATTATGTTTTGTTATGCTAATGTAGAAGAGTTTCTGTTAATGTGGGTTTTTTGAGAGTTACCATCATGGTGACAAGTGGTGCACGCGGCTTGGTTTGAGAGCAAGTACGTTAAATGCTGAATGAGTGCAGCAATATAAAGCAAGTGCTATACCATGATATTATTTAACATGTTAGCAAATTAGCATTTTCTGAATATAGCTAGCTAAATTTATACTAATAAAAATGTTTACATTGAGGTAGTCTCACATAGCCAGACCTTCAGACTGACGGCAGAAGGTCTGGACTCTATCACAGCTTTCACTGCTCAAGGACCTCCCAAGAGGATGTTTGACTGACATGTAACGCAAACAATTACCGCTCGTTTTGTTCCGCGTCATGTTTAGGGGCGTGAAAATGTAAATTCGATGTCCCTGCAATAACAGACCGGCGTGCATCTATAAATTATTCATTCAAGAACATTGTGCAAGTTTACTGCAACAATGGAGCCGCGAACTTCACATACTTTTGAAAATCCAGCGTTTAGTTGATCCTGGTAAGCACTCATTGTCACAGTTGTAAACACGACAGCGTTCTTCTTCCACGAGGGAGTTTGGCGTCACGGCATTTGTTTCCAGGCATACCGTTAAAGAATGCAACACACTCGTCTCGCGGACATCCTGTAGAATTCAACCAATCAGATGACGACTTCGAACTCCTGAAGTGTTTCCAGATAAGTGTGCCATATGCATCAGACGTTCAGCCAACGGTCCGTGGGCGTGACGTATGAGGCTGAGACTAACATTGAGGTTACATGAAAATGTTAAGTTAAATGTATGAATTAATGCACTCAAACATTTCAAGTTAAGAACAATTCAAATGTATAAGAACAAAATATGATTCTGCTTACTTAAACTTTGAATTTCTTAACTTAAAAATTGAGGCAACTGATAACTCAAATTTGAGTTTTGCCAACTTATTCAGGTTTACAGTGTAGGTACTAACCACTGCATACCAGGAACACCCTACAAGAGTCTGCCATCTAGCTATTCAGCCCATGTCAAATTCAGGTCTAGAGACAGGTTTTTGAAAAGTTTAACTTTTAAATTGAGAATGCAGTGTCATGTGCGAGATGCAAAAAAAAAAAAGACGCAAGTGCGTTGGTTACACATGCACGTCTAGTGTACAGTACTGATATTCGCACACAAGCAGTGTGTCATGGGTGCTGGCTGAGTTGGTGACACCTCTGACTGATTCCAAAATATGTCACTCGTGTGATTGAACGAGTCATGGAGAGGCAGTGAATGACAGGAATGGTGGTATAGAGAGGGAGATGTGTTTCCTCCTTATTCTGGGTAGCTTCTGTGTCTCTGCTTTTAGGCTGTCGAGTATTGATTTACACTGGAATATCTTATGAGCTTCTGTTAATATAAGAGGCATGGGAATAAGAAAGCATAAATTAGACAGAGTGCACTCTCTCTGTCTTTCTAACATAAATATACTCAACTTCGTGAACACAAAGAGGATGCATTGTAGAGATGAAATGGTATAAAAATTTCATATCACAATTATATTGACCAAAATTATTATGTTATCAATATTATTGTTAAAATGTGCTGGAAAAGTGTACTAATACACACAATGAAATAATTTCACTAAACAAACAACAAAATTAAATTTGCTGCACTATGCACATTTTCTTTGCATAAACATAATAACATTAAATGACAGTGGGGCAACGCACCACAAAACTCACTGTTCGAAACACTATGTTTTTTGAGTCACAGCTCAGGTCATTTTTCGGATCAGCAAAATAAACATAAAAACTAAAAATTAAATATGTCACTTTGCTTTCCATTGATTACATAAAGCACACTTACTCCGATACCACAGCAAAAACTACTAATGACATTATTAAAGAAAAGTGAACAGTCAGTAATAAAATAAGAACAAATACACAAGTGAATAAATACAATATAACAAAGTTACAAATAAAGTAATGTCTAACAGTAGTATTCAGGTACAGAATAATAATCATTAAAATGTAAAATAACACTATAGTGTTCACTGTATAAATTAAATGTAGATTAACATTAATGATTAACTTTAATTACATAGAAGCACATATTTATGGCAGCGGCTATTTGCACTAAGTGTAAATAGCAACTACATTCTATTTACATTAAGTGAAAATAACATTCTTAGCGATTGATGCTATTTACTAAGTAAAAAGCATACTAAGTGAAAATAGTGATATATTCTATTTACACCATGTAAAAGTAGCAGCTCTTTGCAATGTGTAAATAGTAATTAGATGCTATTTATACTTTATTTTGACAGATACTATTTGCACCTCAGTATCATTGTACATTAACAGGATGCAATAATAACAGTGTAAATTATTATATTTATTAAAATTATTAAATGGATGCCACCTTAATGGGACAATAAAAGCCCTCCCTACATCTACACCTAACCCCACCCAATGAATGCTTTTATTATTATAATTAATCATTTCGTTAGGCACTTTATTTCCACTTTTAGAACATTTTCTTAATTTTTATTGAAAGTAAATGCCTTTCCAATGTGATGGGAAAAGGGAGAAGAGCAAGCTCGGCAAAAGGCGGATTCGAACCCGGGTCGATCACATCAAAACCTTGATTCTTAAGCTTCACACTTTACTGACTATGCCACAGAAGACGTTGAAATATGCGTGTCTTTTTTTTAATCTTGTTTGGCCCAACCAGGCATTGTTAGGCGAAGCTAGTGCAAATAGCACTTGCCAACAAGGCACGCTATTTGCACTTGGTGTAAATAGACACTCCGGATATTTATAGGCTGCTGTCACTTTAAGACCTAATGCATGGATCCAATATGCTGATACACATCTGACTACGTTATGGTTTAGGTTCACTTAAGACATAACCAACTGTTTATGAGAATACTTGCCAAGACAGGTATTTTGACAATTTTGTGTGTACAGCTGGTATTATGAAGCGTTTCCGTCAATCTTATCACAAGTGGACGAGGCTAAATACAAGTGTAAACGGGGTCTAAAACATTTTGAGCTGGTCCACTTTCGACCACTTCCACAGCTAGTCGAAAACGCATTTGACCAGATTGCTTTCGTAGTGTAAACTCTCATTATGGTCGAATGTGTTCGAACAGCCACAAAAGACCGCCTACTGACCTAATGCGTGAACATTATGGGAAGCGTGCTAGCCAGATGGGATTTAAACTTTGTCAGCTGAAGACCGAAAAACGTACCAAGCAAAATGTTCTCTCACCATTCCTAATTTCTAACACGCACTCACAGCATTCAGCATGTTCTTGCGCCTATCGGAGCAGAAAGTAAAGCTGCTGCTCTCCGTATGTTTTTTCCATTGTCTCCTTTTGCATTCGTAAATTGCATGAAAATGTATTTATTTCGTCCATTAGATCGAAAGATCTATAAAAGCCAATACATTTACCCACACCTAGACCTCTCCCCTCGAATAAATCTGGACATCAAGAAATCAGGAAAACTGGTAACCGTTTCATCTAGGGATGTCAATTTACACAAATTCCCATGATCGATCGTCGTTTAAATTAACGATCATTTAATCGATTAATTGTTAGCCTTAATACTGCATTATGCGTCTACAGCAGTGGCATATAGCCGACAGCATGACAGGGTGTGCAAATGCTGCTCAAAACACCATGTGAGAAGGATTGAATGAGAAGGATTATTAATCTAAATAAAGGGCTAGCAGGATTGTAAAATTAGTTGATGTGATTGATAATTAACGACTAACACAACGTGTCACCAACGCCGCCTCAGATGAGTGCTGGTCAGAATGTGTGAACGCGCTGAACACGGCAACTAAACCCAAAGAATGCGCAACGATTTATTAAAATAGTGTTCTCATTAATGTTATGTAATATGACAGTCCCAATCATAGTTATTATTAATTGTGCATTGCTGTTTGAGCTGTGCGAGCTGAAGCTGAAGCGCTGAATGAACACCGGTACACTGAAGCTCTTAATTTGCTAGCGCATTATTTAGCTCAAAGAAATGCATCCTATATGAGATTAATCAGATATATACAAAATAAACATAATATTACAAATTATATCTGCACAAAATTACGCTAATGTACAAGTGAACTTGAACTAAGTTACGTGCGAGTCAGAATGCGTGACTCACGTTTTGTCTTCCTGGAGCAACGCGATCAAACAGGCAACTAAAAAAAATAACTCACAATGTTTTAGTACAATATTGCTCTCTTTATATTGTTATGTAATATGACAGTCACGATCACAGTTATTATTAGCTGTGCAGTGCTGTTTGAGCTGCATGCGCTGAAGCTGACGGCGCGCTTTACTACCGCGTTCATTCTTAACCAAATATATATATATATATATATATATATATTATATATATATATATATATATATATGCTTACACAAAATCAAAATAAACACAACATTACAACTCACATTTGCCCAAAACAAAAGGTTGTGAATGCACACGCAAACTTATAGTCAAGATGAAGGTGTAACTCCAGCTGTAAAATGGTCCCAAACATAACTCCGGCGCGCTCGCTTCATTTTTCCTCATGCAGCACGCACCTGCATGACCCTGCTTAATCGATGATTGATAAGTTCTATCGATTAAATGTATTATGTATTAAATGTTTCATCCCTAAAGCACTGACTGTAAAAATCCACAAGACTGATGTAATCAGACAAACCCGAATGGGAAAGACTTCCGTAAGCCTGCACTTGTCTTCTCTACTGCATCTTAAACCTTGAGGGGGAAGAGAAGAGCACTAGTCGCACGCATACACAAACATGCTCTACAGGTACACAGGTACACACACACACACACACACACACACACACACACACACACACACACAATATTCTGCTGGCCTTGCACCTGAGTGTGCGACCTTGCGCATCCTCTCACTGTTTGCCTCTGGCACTGGCCACCGTTGAGTCTCTGCTCAAACAGACAGGATGAAAGAGTAAAGGTGAGGGGAAGAAAGGGAGGTGTAAGTGATAGCACAAGGCACTTTCCATGAATCGTTAAATTTTGGGTTGCAAATAAAAAATTTTTTTTTTTTTTTGTGAGAACTTGGATCTAGATGCACTAAAATGACATTTAGAAGTGGGTTAAAGTTTTCATTCAGCCAAAAAAAAAAAAGTTGTTAATAAAATTTGGGTAATTGGACATGCTGTTCAGCGCATCGTGTTTACAGGTGATAAACCAGGCGCCTCTTAATATTTCAGTCGAACAAATTTTGCATGTTGCTACTCTAGCATGATTTATGGTCCAATTGATGTGTCCACAAAGCTGACGTGTTTATCTGTTCTATCCACAATGTGTAGACACTGACACAGTGAAAATGTGTCAACGGCGAAGAACTGTTTCAGTCAAAGATTTTGGCCTTTCAAAACTATTTTGGTCAACCAAAGATTATTTTTTTTTCCCGCTTTGGCCAAATGTTTTCAGTTTCAGTGCATCACTAGTTTGATCAACCATTAGAGCCGTCGGCTGTGCTAAGTGCATTGAAAAAAATAGTAACTTACAATATTGCTCTGAGCGTGTGTGTGTGTGTGTGTGTGTGTGTGTGTGTGTGTGTGTGTCCCACTGTAAACCCTAATGCTCAAAATAATTAATTGGTTTGAGTAGAGCCAACTCAAACAAATTAGTTCAATCAAATTAACTGAGTATTTAGAACTTTTTCTTTTGAGTTCACAAAACAGACACATTTTAAGTAATCTGAATTGTTTCATTGTTTTGAGTTTAATGAACTTGTTTCTTTTAATTTAGACAAACTTAAATTTAACAAACTGGGCTGGGATTTCTATTTCCCAGCATGATTTGCTTTGACACTCAAAAGGGAGAGAAAATGCTAAAATTAAGTGTTATATAATTTTTGGCGCAACATTAATGTTAAGTGGGAGATTTAGTAGTATTTAATGTTTTTTATGCTAGTTTAAAAGAGTTTCTCTCTCAAAGCATTGTGTCACCAATTAGCAAGGTAGCATTTATTGAATTAGCTAGTTAAAGCTAGCCAAGTTTCTACTACTAAAAATATCTAAATTGAGATTAAATGATAGGCTTATTTTAAGTTAAATGTATGAATTAGCTCACTCAAATATTTCAAGTTAAGAGCAATTAAAATGTATGAGTACAAAACAAAAATCTGCTAGTTCTGCTTACTTCATTTTTAAGTTAAGAAATTTAAAGTTTATGTAACTGATTACCTCAAATGTTTTGAGTTTTGCTAACTTATTCTGGTTTCGCACGTCATGTTCGTAGAGAGCTTTATTCAGTCTATTTTAAATTCTGCCTCTGAAATGGGTCAAATCATAGATATTACCTAAGAAGTTAAAGTAAATACGCTAGAAATCCACACTCATTCAAGGATGTGCATTCATTGCATGGACAGAGAAAGCATGGACGCCTGCAGGATTTCATCTGAGGGTACACACAAAGGTTTTTTTTTTTTTTTTTTTTAAATTTAACACTAAAAAGATAAATAAGCAATATATAGCCTAACTATTACGCACCTTTCGGACCATCAATGAGAGCAATGGTTCAGCAGAACGAGTGTAGCCTACTCTATCTCTAGATGTTTTGAAATCTGAAAACTTCAAAAAGCAACTAAATTGTCAGAAATCCACATGTTCACAGAGGAAAACAACTGAAAAACAGCACCGGTAGTTCTCAATACTGTCTGTTTGTTTTGCTAGCTATAAAAACTAACATGAAAAGTAGCTAGTTCAAAGACAGCAAATGCCCATCTCCCACCTTAAATGAAGATTTTGAACTGTCTCGCCTTCTCAACTGGATCCAACAATGACATAAATTTGACAATACATTAAACTAATACTCACTGAAGTGAGAAAATAACTCATTTAACTAATCAACTCATTTTTGGTTTAGCATTTTGTGCTCTCCCCTCCCATTACAAAATAATAACAACAACATTTCTTAAAATTAACATAAGAAATAAAGATCATTTGGATCCTTTGTACAACATGAATTACATATTCAATTTCCCATTTGTACACAAATTTTAGTGTTGCCAATCCATCAAGCTCAACCATTCAACCTTGTTACCCAATTTAGTTTAAAAATATATATCAAACAAAACATTTGTCTTTAATTTATGGGAAATATAAGTTTATCAATAACTGCAAACCAACATTTGATTCAAACTAGCAAGCAGCCACAGCTCAATTTAGGATAGACCTGCCGGTTACTTAGACATGTGTATATTGGTAAATATTGGTAACAGAGTTGCATATAAAAATAAAATAGCTAATAAATATTAGTTTCACCTCCTGAGGCTGACAAACAACATTTTCTGTAGGTTATGACAAACTCTTTTTTTCTGTACTCGATTCATGGAAAGTGCCATAAACAAACAAAAAATAATTAGAGCAAAAGCATAATATAATCCACTAAAAGCAACAGAGGGGTGTGTGGGTGTGTGTTCAAATGAGCAAAACATACAGAGGGAAAAAAAAAACAAAAAACAACAATGGGGATGAAGGAGAATTAGACTATCTGAATAAAGATGAAAAGAGAGGGGTGGCAAAGGGACGAGTTTAACAACTGCCTTTCATCTGCAGCTGGCAACACAAATGCTTCCTGATTACCACCTTCTCCCACATCAGCATCTCCATCCTCCCAGCCACCACTGCTACATCCGTATCGGTCTAAAACACTCCCCTTCCCTCTCTCCATTATCCTACCTGACACTCATGTACAGGCGTGTTCACAACCACACACCCACCACAAATACAAAGATACACATGAGAGAGGGACCCTGCAGAGGCTGTCAGACCCGGCTGTCTGTCTGAAAGCAGGCAGACTCCCACAGGAGGTGCCTACACACCTGCAGCAGCCGCCACCGGTCAACTTTTACACTGCTGCCGCATCATGCTGCAACTTCACACATACACACACGCACCAAAAGTCACCAAAGCCAGCCCATCATCATGACATCTCATCATCCAGCCTCACTGCACTGGATGGATGTATGCATGTGGTGTGTTAAACACATTAAGCACCCATGAATTTGTATTAATATCTTCTGCCTTGACCTGCATCAGATACACACCCTAAACCACACACAATTCCTCCTGCCTCTCAATCACTCTCTCCAGCAAACACACAAAATGACATCATTGACAAATGACATCATTGACGAAATGACATCATTGAACTGATGCATGTAAGGAAAGACGACTCTCTCGCGGCTCGTTACTCACAGCATTTGATGAAATGATAGTGTGACATTTTCTCCGCAGATCACACTGCTACAGGTTCGTGCTCTCCGGTGCGGTGCTGTAGTAACCGGTGCTATACATCATTCAGAGCCCGGTCGCTGAAATTCGCTTTAGCTCCCCGTGCATTATTAAAGGGCGATCAGGTTGCAGAGGCGGTTGTGGTTGTAGTGAAGGAGGAACGGTGGATAAGGTGACGGTAACCGTTCGCTCTCTCTCCAATCAGCAGTCTGCAGTAGCGTCGACTCAACCGAGCCGCTCTATGACCATGACCGCCACACGTGCTATTGTAGCGCCGCTGATTGACGCGTCCTTAACCCCGCCCACCGCTGCACACACACCCCTCGCACACACACCCCTCGCACACAGAAACGCGCGCGCTCTCGTTTCAGAGAGAGAGAGAGAGGGTAAAGTAAAGACACGGATGGTGAAGAATGGAAGAGATAGTGATGCGAGGAGGTAGGATGTTTGGGGAAGGAGAGAGGGAAGAGGGAAGAGGGGAGGGGAGGGGAGGGGAGGGGAGGATAGGGGAGCAGGATGAAATTTGGGTTCAGACTTAGTTAGAGAGAGGCTGAGGTAAGTTACTGCAGTGCGGCTATCAGACTGGAAGCGACAGATACGACGCGGGAAAAATAGAACTTAATATATTTAAAAAAAAAACATATCATGACCAGCTCATATGTTACCTTATAAAGTAAAAATTAATGTAACGTTCAAATGCAGAATACAAACACGAACATTTGAGATCAGCAATATCTGGAGGACAAAAATGGAGATAGCCTATCTGTTAATTTCCTTTCATCTCAATGACAATAGCGTGGCTGATGCTATGGAAGTATTCGTTTAGAAATCATGAGCATTCAGTTCTACAGTTTTTTTTTTTGTTTGTTTGTTTTTTGGAGGCAATAGACTGTAAATGTCATGTGACTACTTACAATGTGAAAATTACGTTACTGATTAGCGCTGCATTTGAAATTGCTGAAAAATATTTACATTTCATTTGAAACTTACTTCATAACCGTTAAAAAATTGTTATATTTGGTATGAATGTGTGTAGTATGAATGAAATTTGGATGTACTACATTCGTCATGTGTCACTCCCAGCTAACACAAATACAAGACTGTTAAGTAACTGCAACGTAATCTGCTGACTAAACTTTTGTCGAGGTGACGTAACCAGTTACGTTGTGGCAACTGGAAAAGTGAAATTCCCGGATACGTTGTCACAACGTAACTTTGTAACATTGCCAGTTAGTAACTGCAACGTCACGGATCAATAGTTGTGTGTTGGTAATCAGTCGGTAATTTTAATAATTATTTATTTTTCAATAGGCGGACATGCTGTAGTTTATCCTAATTTATGTCCTCATTTGCCCAAACTTATTTAAAGGCTGTTTCAACAGCTGTGAATGACGAATGCAGACTCAAAGTGACTTCAGTTCATTTATTTTGAAAAACACACAAAAACGAACAATAAAACACACACAAATTATTAAACAAAAACATAGGATATACAGCGGAGCATGAATGAAAGCATTCAAGATGCTCTGTGCTCAGCATTATAAACATAGCTTATATGTTATGCTAGCGTACCATTTGCTAGTTGACATTTCAAATGATTCAGGAAAGATACCATAGAGGTATAAATATTAACAAAAATACTTAAAGTAGACTGTAGGTAATGTTACTTAACCAATCTGACGCCGTTGTTGAACTTTTTTTTAGATAACTGGCGATAAAACAGAGAGAAATGTCGATGCTGTCCTCTCCAGCTGTTTGTGTTTACGGTTGCCATGGCAACTCTCAAGGCCACCATGCAAATGCGCATTATCATTCAGTTAGATGAGATTTAGACAGGCCATGTCTGTCATTATTCCAACGTTTTCTATGAAATATTATGCAATAAAAAGTTCAACACCCCAGAAAAATGTATTGTTAATAATAATATTGATAATAATATTGCCTGTGTGTCACGTCACTGTATATAAAAAGATCGTCCGTATTCTTAATTGTTGAAACATTTATCTTAAGGGGAATTTCAATCTTGTGTCTGACGTGTAATTACACATTTTAAATAGCAAATTCTGATAATCAGAACATAATAAATCAGAACATAAAGAACCTGCAAATAATGGTAATGAAATTACGAGCAGGTGACATTGCATTTATGTTGCCAGTAAGTCATGGAATTACCAATATATTACGAATTTAGTACGTATCTGGGACGTCCTTGGTTATCTAATAATGTTAGGAGATCGTACTAGCGACGTTGTGTGTTGGTAATTTAATGGTAATGATATTACAGGCATGCAACGGTGTAGTTACGTTGTCAGTGAGTCATAAAATTACCAAAATATTACGTGTGGAGTACATATCTGGAACGTTGTTGGTAATCTTGTAATGTTCAGAGATCGTACTTACAACGTTGTGAGAAGGTCATTTTATGGTAAGGAAATTACAGGCATGCGACGTCGAGACTACGTTGTCAGTTGGTAAGTCATGAAATTACCAAAAAGTATGAATAAATTACGTAACTGTTACGTCGTGTGTTAGCTGGGCTGTCATGTGGCCAGTTCCGTTGCTTCACTGCCATTCACAAGTCCTCATGGGATATTAAAGTGTCCATTGGATGCACACTACAGTATTTCGCCAGAAATAATAGGTCATCCAGGTATTTTTTACAAACTGTTTAATGAATACTATAAATTCGGACATACTACTCAACTCTTGACTCAGGTTGAATGCAAGCCTGCAACCTTAGCCGAAAAAAGCGTAACGCCTGCTAATGCTGCGGTAAGCAGGGAAAGAGACGAGACCCTTTTTTTATATAAATGGATGTAAATAGAGGAAAGGCTTTATCATTTAATGAATCGACAGCCCATCGGCTAATCTGTAACATGTTTGTTCTTAAACATTTATTTTGGATTGATCTAATTTTAGAGTTTACACTGAAAAAGTGCTGTTTTATAAGAGAAGTCACAGACAATTGCGTAACAGGTATTCAGTTTACGGCACTTCTCATTCATTTGGTATCCGCAAACAGTGATCGACTGTGTTTGAACGAAATTAACGTCAAGGCTGTAATGTGGTTAGTTATTGAGGCACACGTGATCCAAGTTAGCTGTTACGCTTTTTCCAATGGTAGACCCTCGTATCTCCTAACGATAAGACCTTGGCTGCAGTGTTAATTTTGACAGCAAATTTTGATTTAGTTTTAGTCATAGTCTGTTGACTAAAATGCCATTTAATTTTAGTCATATTTTAGACTGTTACTTGAATACATGTCAAAATTGACATTTTGACAATTGTTTTTGACCGTTCAAGCGCAAAAATACACGAAAGAGAGCTCAATTTACTTTTTTTTGTTTGTTTTTTAAAACCATCTATATAGTTTTTATAATTTTGTATTTCTGTTTTACTTAGTATATCAGGTTAAGCTAAAGCTTCAAATAAGTTTTTTTTTTATTTCAATTTTAATTTAATTTAATTTCAAGTAATGAGTATTTTTAAATGGTTTTGTTAACTATTATAACCCTGATACTTTATTGAATAATTTGTGTCAAATACTGTTCTTAGTCTTTCCTCCTGACTGAATTAAATGGGAACGAAATTAAATGCAGTTTGTGTAACCAAAAACGTATATATAATGCGTGACTTTTAATTATAAACAAGCTCGAAATACACATTGACTCTCATTTTGAAATGTCTGTGCCTTATTATTGCAGTTGCAGCTGCTCATTCAAGTTCAGATGAGGGAGATAAAATGTGCATTGTTACAACCGTCTAAAACATATTACTATATAAACATCGTAAAGTAAACATTGTCATTATTCCTCAGCATTAGTTCATAGGCAATTGCCTGGCATAAATGTGCGCTATTCATTGATTGTGACCTGCTCTGAAGCAGCCTGAAGCGCTGTTGTGTGAGCCTGTAGATGAAGGTATCTCAGGAGACAGCAAGTGAAGCTTACATTGGATTCGGACGTGCCTTTATGTCCCAGCAAGCAATTATGCATTCCAAACACAGCCCTGACGCCAAGGCTAAAACAGGGCAAAATTTGGGCTGTCAGTGAAAATGTAATAGACGTCTAACCATAGCCCAAGAATAGTCTAGTCATCTAGAACATGAACATGTCAAAGAAATGAAACCAAACACCTTGTAATCACTGTTGACTTTGCTTTCATGATGGAATATCATACATCTCGCAAGTTATTTTGGCAAAAACGACTAGAAGTATTTTGGCTAGAAGTGGGTTACTCATAGCCGGACTATATCGGGTCAATAGTTAACCGAGACGGTGAAATGACAGCTATTGCTTGCTGGGGATACCTTCCTATACCTTGGAATGTGTCCTCCGAAGGCAGCATTTTTAAGTTTCCGGATGCAGCCCATCTCTGCTTCTACTGTGCCTAGTAAGACCTTGATTAGCTGGTTCAGGTGTGTTTAATTGGGGTTGGAGCTTAACTCTGCAGGATAGTGGCCCTCAGGAGCAGGATTAGACACCCCTGCTTTAAGGGAGTGATGTGTTGCGGTAAAGTCGGAAAAAAATTGAAGATTATTTCTAACGTGACATTGACCTCATGTGATGGAGAATAAACAGCGAGACTTCTGTCTGAAGCATATATTGTGCATATACCAACAATTTAAATAATGGCACAGACAGAATGAAGGAACAGAACCCCCTAGAATGCAGTGTCATTTATGATAAAGTGCTTATTTTGTTGTATCTCATTGCTTGCTCTCAGTGTTGATGGGTGCGAGTCCTGACAGCTTAACTGCTCAGCAATAGTAGTGTTTAACTGGCCACAAATTACTTCTGACAAGCTTCTTATCCCTTCTCTGGGTTAACACCTTCATGGATGCACAGGGCCAGGAAATTACAAAATGCAAAGTCTGCAAATGTGCCCTGTGAATTCATGTGACGTGTGAATGTATGGTTGTGTAAAGCACATCAGACTGATTGCATTGCATTTCCACCACCATTTTGACTAGTGAATCTGGTTTACTGTGTGTTGGAGTGAATGTGGATATGACTGTACATGAATGTATGCATATTTCTGTCTTCCTGCCAAACACCTCCACACGAACCCACACATAAACTCGACTTTAGAGAAAAAAACAACAACCGTGAGAGCAAAAGAAATGAAGACCAAAATAAAGCCTGTCATGTGTATCCAGGTCACAGATTTAACCCTCCTCTTCCCGCATCTGCTCAGAGTGCCGGGATTCATGTGCAGTAAAATTGGATATTATAGCCATAGATGGATATTTTAACAATGTTCTAATTGGAGGAGTCTTAAATTATTTCTAAGCATCATAAAAAAAACTAAATCACATTAATCCACATTTACAGAGATATTTAACTCATTCTCATATACCATACACAGTATGCTCTAAAATAACTTGTCAGAGTCATGGTTGTTTGTGTGGAAGCAGTTCTATCACTATGACCACATCACTAAATAAAAAAACGTAATAAATTATTATTTTGGTGAAAGGGGCGAATTTGAAAGGATGCGTCTTTCTCGCTACTATCATTCACAACAGATGCGCTCACCCAGCGCTCTTGAGCAGAAGGAATGAAAAAGAAGCGGTATGGGGGAAAGACAGATGGAAGGGTGGATGACAGATAGAGATATGAAGGCAAAAAGACAGGCAAGTGGGCCAAGGAATGGACTGGAGGAATATTTAATGCAGCTTTTGATTTTCATATATTCACTTTGTGACTAGAGACACATGCGACAGAGATGACTTGACAGAAACTTGAAATGTGTGAGAGACTGAAACGAAATAAAATAAGTGGAAAGAAAACGTTAAATTGTAATCATGTAGATTTTTTTTCAATGCAATACTTGGCTTTTCTACAACGTAGTGAGTTGCTAACTGAAATGGAACCTCATAAGTGAATGATTTGGAATGCTGCAGGGACCAACACTTTGCGTCATACAAATAACACTCCTTAAAGGCAGGTTAGGCGATTTGTTCCAGAAACATTTTTTGTCTCTTCACATCCTGATAGCAATCACTAAGTTAACTGGTCTAAATTTATTTATATGTATATACACCGGTCAGGTGAAGTGAATAACACTGATTATCTCTTCATCACGGCACCTCTTAGTGGGTGGGATATATTAGGAAGCAAGTGAACATTTTGTCCTCAAAGTTGATGTGTTAGAAGCAGGAAAAATGGGCAACCGTAAGGATTTGAGTGAGTTTGACAAGGGCCAAATTGTGATGACTAGACGACTGGGTCAGTGCATCTCCAAAACTGCAGCTCTTGTTCCCGGTATGCAGTGGTCAGTATCTATCAAAAGTGGTCCAAGGAAGGAACAGTTGTGAACTGGCGACAGGGTCATGGGCGGCCAAGGCTCATTGATGCACGTGGGGAGCGAAGGCTGGCCCGTGTGATCCGATCAAATAGACGAGCTACTGTAGCTCAAATTGCTCAAGAAGTTAATGCTGGTTCTGATAGAAAGGTGTCAGAATACACAGTGCATCGCAGTTTGTTGTGTATGGGGCTGCATAGCCGCAGACCAGTCAGGGTGCCCATGCTGACCCCTGTCCACCGCCAAAAGCTCCAACAGTGGGCACGTGAGCATCAGAACTGGACCACAGAGCAATGGAAGACGGTGGCCTGGTCTGATGAATCACATTTTCTTTTACATCATGTGGATGGCTGGGTGTGTGTGTCGCTTACCTGGGGAACACATGGCACCAGGATGCACTATGGGAAGAAGGCAAGCCGTTGGAGGCAGTGTGATGCTTTGGGCAAAGTTCTGCTGGGAAACCTTGGGTCCTGCCATCCATGTGGATGTTACTTTGACACGTACCACCTACCTAAGCATTGTTGCAGACCATGTACACCCTTTCATGGAAACTGATATTCTCTGGTGGCTGTGGCCTCTTTCAGCAAGATAATGCGCCCTGCCACAAAGCAAAAATGGTTCAGGAATGGTTTGAGGAGCACAACAACGAGTGTGAGGTGTTGACTTGGCCTCCAAATTCCCCAGATCTCAATCCAATCGAGCATCTGTGGGATGTGCTGAACAAACAAGTACGATCCATGGAGGCCCCACCTCGCATCTTACAGGACCTTAAGGATCTACTGCTAACATCTTGGTGTCAGATACCACAGCACACCTTCAGGGGACTAGTGGAGTCCATGCCTTGATGGGTCAGGGCTGTTTTGGCAGCAAAAGGGGGACCAACACAATATTAGGAAGTTGGTCATAATGTTATGCCTGATCGGTGTATATTATCTGTGGAAGGCGTAGGACCAAAAAATGTTTGTCCAATCATTGCATTTGGTCCAAATGTCCTACCTGCCTATCAACGCATGTATTTTCATACCTCTGTGCACCCTCGTGCAGACATCACACATCATCAGCACGTTTCATGCTATGCAGAGTTAGACAGACGTCAGTCACCGAGCACCACAACCGGAACAGCAGCCACCTTTACAGTTCCTCCTGAACCAAAACAATGAGCTTATGCTGCGTTCATGCCATAACTACTGCAATTTGGAAGAGATGGAATCCTGTGACGTTATACTCGGATGCCTCAAATGTATGCATTTCAATGGCAACACTATCACTGCCAAAATGAATCTGCAGCAGTCAGGTGGTACAGGTCAGTGCTCTTTAAGTTGTTTATGTTCATTATTATTGTAATGTTATGTGCTTTGAGACATGAGGTAGTTTAATGTCTCTCGTCTCATGACGCTTTGTTTGCTTCCTTTGTACGTTCATGTGTTTTGAAGGAGGCGTGGCTTTGGAGATCTTAGATTGGGATCGTATGCTTTCAAAGCTAACTTGCTATTGCTAACCTCTCTGAAAACTGCCTTGCAATATATTAGAATTTAACAATTAAAATGTATAGAATAATAATTTTTTAAGCATGTTGCTAAGCTAATGTGAATAATATGCATAAAAAATAAATAGTACACAGATATTGGATAATATACTATATTTTTATTATTTTTATTAAAATATTTGTATTGATACTTTTTTGGCATTTTATTTTATTTATTATATAAATTATTTATTTCTCTCTTTTTTTGCCATGCCTTGGATGGTTTTCGAGGATGGATGGATGGAACTCTGAGCAAACAATAGAGAGTTACTAAAAAGGAAGATTGAAAAAAGGGAAGTGGTAAGACATATTCCCTGTTAGATGTGTTCTCTGAGAAGGTCACATTTCATGGATGAGCAATAGATGTTATACATCACTTGAGGGGACAAAAGACCCTTCGCCCCATCCTTTCCCACCGGCCAGAATTCACCCAGCAGTAAGAGAGCAATGAATTCGAGAAGGGCCCATCCACACATATTCCCAACCCCACAAGACAAAATAACTTAATTCACACAAATTTTCCCACTTACATATCATTCTCTTTTAAATATTGTATGTTAACTCAAGCAGCACTGTAGCTTAACTGTAGATTTTGTTATGGTTGTGTATGATTTCTTTTGAAAAGGATCATTTTTGTGTGCTGCTTTTGTGGCTGTACAAAAAAAGTATGATATTCACATTTTTTTTTTTTGTCTTTATTATTTAAAGGTGCAGTGTGTGAATTTTAGTGGCATCTAGTGGTGAGGTTGTGAATTGCAACTGCTCAAAGCTCACCCCTCCCTTTCGAAGCACATAGAGAAGCTACGGTGGCCGACACAGGACAAAAATGTCGTCGTCGGAGAGAGCACGGAGTGACTAGCGCTCTGTAGAGAAGTTTGTCCGTTTAGGGCTACTGTAGAAACATGACGGCGCAAAATGGTGAGTTCCCTGTAAGGGTACCCGCGGTGTATGTAGATAGAAATGGCTCATTCTAAGGTAATAAAAACATAACGGTTCATTATGTAAGGTCTTTATACACCACTGAAAACATAGTTATGTATATTATATTGCATTTCTGTCAATAGATCCTCATAAATACTACACACTGCACCTTTAAAAAAATTGAAACATCCCACAGATTCTGAAAGGAGTATGAACACCTATGAAAAAAGATGGGTAAGTAAATTCATTAGCATGGCTATTTGCATTGGTACAATTTTTCCTTTTATTTTTTCACCAAAAAAAAAACAATGTAATTCACAGATGACAAAAGATGCATGAAGAATCCCGACATGTCTCTGCCAGTCACTTGAGTCCACCTTGGTCAAAGGTCATAAAAGAGTACTGTCTATGGCAGTGAGTCAGAAGAGAGAAATGAGATGTGATGTTTCCCTCCATCTGTGTGCTATGAGAAATGTCAGACCTTTAAGTTGCAGAAGAGAGAAAGGGAGGGAGACCAGTCTCCTCTGTCAGACCAATAAAGGATTGGAGAGAAGAGTGTCATTTGAGGTAAATGTCAAGACAGAGAGGGAGGAACAGAGATAGAGAAAGAAAGCATATGAAAGAGAGAAATTACCCTGTTTCCAGATGATGAGATGAGGTATAAGTCTCAGCGTATGTATTAAGCTGTCAGGACTAAGATAGAAAAACACATCTTATCAACAGCTGTCAGTCTCACAGACCTTTCGCTGTCTCTGGGAGAAGAGGCCACTACAGTAATAAACCAAACACTGATCATGAGTATGAAGGACATGCCATCACTACATCAAAACCTTCGAGCACAGCCGTGTACTGCAAGTCACTATATGTAATTTCAAAACTGAGCAAAAGGGCAAAGTCTGAGCTGTTTTTAGTAGTACAGTTATAGGAATCCGTTACTCAAAAAAATAAAAAAAATTAATGTTTTTCCAAACTAGTTATTTTTTTATTATTATATATTATTTTTATTTATCTAATTTTATTTAAATATTTTTATCCATTATTTTATTTATTTATTATTTATTTATTTTGTATAGCTACTTTTTTTAAGTTGGTACAAAATACACTCTAAAAAATGCTGGGTTGTTTCAACCTATGTTTGGGTCAAATATGGACAAACCCAACCATTGGATTTAAAATTTTAATAAAAAAAAATTAAACCAACGGTTAGGTTTGACCATATTTGACCCAAACATGGGTTGAAACAACCCATGTCAGTTCTCTCCAGCCAGTTCATATATTCAGTTCAACAGCATTAAGTTAAAGGTGCTGTATGTAAGTTTTTGACTGTACTAAAGCATAAAAATACCGTAATATATTTGCAGATATTTAGGAAACATGCTGAGTTCACATACTCGTTTCTCAGAAAAACAATGCTACAGCCAATTATTTTACTTTGAAATGTGCGTTCTGTGTCGGAATGTCTGTTTTTGTTTTGGTCTGGGTGATAACGCACGTTGTCAATTTACCCAATAGTATTTCGACACCACAGGTTGCCAGTTGGTGGAAAACACAGCGTATTGCAGCAACAAACTGGGTCAGAGATCGCAGATTCTACCTGACCTAAAAAGCCTCAGCATCCATCTGAAAATCTCTATGAATGGAAGCAAATTAAAACATGGATAAATCAACTCATCAACTTACAGTGTGTGAGTCTCCTCGTCTTCCACTGTCAATTGCGCTCGTTCCTGTTGTGTGTCCTCAAACTGGCAACCTGTGTGAGCGTCAAGACTGAGGAAGAGGGGGCGGGGCATACAATATTTTGAAGTTGGACTGCAGTACCCATTTCAACCACTAGCTGTCATTCTTACATACAGCACCTTTAAAGAGAGTAAACTTTATCACTGAACTCAGCACATGGATTTAGACACTTGGGTGTTCTTGCGCCGTCCAAGCAGTAAATACACATCCTTGAATTAACATATTTACTTCAACCACTTAAGTAATGTAAATGGTATGACCCATTTCAGGGGCTGCCAAAACAAAAAGTCAGAGCTACAGAAATGCATCTTCATATTTACAAGTAAAGCTCCATATAATGCATAGGCTACTTTCCATTTGACCCCCCCACATCTAGTTTTGACGTCTCTCAAAACATCCACGATGGACAGAAGAAAGCCTTCTTTAACGGGGTCAGACCCCCTCCCAAACCCCCCTGTAATTCGCACCCAGGTTTCAACTACTAATTGTGCACACACACACTTACAGTCTATGATCAGGGAGAAAAGGTCATTTGCTGATCAATATTATCAATGGGACATTGGTTCACAACCCCTTCAGGACTCATTTGTGAATGTCAGAATCACACTTGACTTTTCCTCAGGTATCACATCGGAAATGCAGCTCAAAGCTCAATAAATGTATTTGGGTCAACCATAGCAATTCATATGTGGATAGCAGTACTTATACTCATCATGTGTCTGTTTCTCTGTGAATGGATGAGTAACATTTCCACTCAACACCAATACATTTCTTCAGCACACTAACACAAATAATATTCTTCTAAAAGTATATCATGGTGTTGTGTGAAGAACACACCCAAGTCATTATTGACTGAATATTATTGTATTGAATATTAATATAATTGTGGTAAGTGCGTTTGCATCATAATTTGAGCAATGCAAGATTTTCGAGTAACAACAATATGGATTCAGAAGACTTGGAATATAGAGCACAAATAATATGAACTATTGGTTACTGTCTTGGAAAAGAGCATCTTGGATATTCTGCTAAACCTGCATTCTGATATAGTTTTTCACAGATGAAAAAAAATCAAAAAGTCCTCAAGTTTGTAGTATTTTGAAACTCACATAAAAGATCAGATGATTGCCTCTGCATCCTGTAATAAAAACACACCATGATAAACTGTATCAAGCATTTGTCACAAGGAGGCAGTAGCATTACAATAAATAATTTAATATTTTTTTTGTGTGTGTGTTTGGCCTGGGTTTTTGAGGCAGGATGAACGCATAAGAGATCAGGCAAAACCTTTGTAACACCAGTCAAACCTTCATCTAAATAGTGTGGCATTTCCAAGCAGTATTTCATAGTGACTATTAAAAATAGCATGTGTATCTTACCTCGCCATCTTGATTTTATATTCACACACCGCAGCTGTAAAAGCTGTTGATGAGACCCTGAGGAAGCTCTTTTCACTAATTAAAACAGCTTGTGACAAGGATCTCACAAACACTAATGAATCAGTTCAGCCATATTGAACCAGCACTTTCAATTACGGCAGCATTCATGGCCTGGGGAGGGTAAGCGCCTCAGGAAGGGCCAGGGTTTAAGGAATGAATTAAACATGTGATACAATCTCTACAGGGCATTAATTATTCAGCCCCTGTGTTGTATTTACACTACTAAATATTTCTTTTCCCCCAAATTTCACTGCTGAATTCTATTAGCATAATTTAAGGGTTCATTTTCCCAACCAGTAAGCTGGCAAATGAAAAACTCCTAAAACGTTACCCTCAGTAAAGTGTGTAGTGAAATGCACAGTTTGTCAAGCGCAATACTTAATTCACATGAGAAGATTATTAAAAAAAAATAGTTTATGAAATCTTCAAAGACGTTTTACTAGAGATCGTACAGCTACAGGTCACACAAACGGTACGGTAGACTTATAATCTAGTGGTCCATTAAGCTGTGGATTAATGCCCTTATCTCTTCCTTTTCTCGCTCTAACTCCTTAAGCCCTCTATCTGTCTTTCTCTCTTCTCAATTGCTACTTCATCCCTGAATATGTGGTTTGCTCTCAATTTCCATTGTAATCTTCACTGTGATGTCTTAACACCCCTGATGTCTTTGGATACTTTCAGTTTAGTATCCACACATAGGCCACTTTTCTGGTTCATCTCAGGTGACCCGATCATAAGGGGTCCAAAACTGTTGTGATTGGATCACATAAACAGTCAGAAATGTGACCATCATTATAGGGCTAAAACAAGGGTTTGAAATGATGACAGTTGTGTGCCACTTTAAACTCAAATGCATGTCCAATCAAAAATAATTGAAAAAGCAGATGTATACACAAGGCTTTCTTCAACGTTTGGTGTAGACTCTCTTTTTCCAGTTTGAAGCTACTTTTATCATGAAAGACTTCATAATCCATTAATTGAATTCTTCATCACCCACATCAGAGCAGGACAAATCTTCTGTGCATTAAGGAAAGTGTTAAGAGTCAGGAATGAATGTTGTGCTAATGCGAACCATGACTGTTTACTCAGTCCCACTTTAATGATCCAAAGCACTCTTATTGGATTAAACGGCTGAGTCTTCAAATGAGCTTGACTGGTTCAATGCTCATTTTGAGAAATGTGATGAAGTAATGTCGCGACTGAGACCGAGAGAGTCAATAGAGGCCAGTCTGCAGCAGTGTATCAGGTGTTTGTGATTGGAGAGATGGAATAAAGAGTGAAAAGAGAAAGTGTGGTACAGTTGTGAAAAACAAGGTTTGTGAGCTTTTAGTCTAACACAAAATGCCATTTGATTTATGACATAAAATCTGATCCAACGACCAAGAACCACCCATACTTTTAATGACTAATCTTAGTAGCTACCATTTAGGGATGGGTTGATGGTTCTACAGCACTAAAAATATGAGAAAAATTACAGTTACACTTTATTCCGATGGTCTGCTTTAGACATTCTACTAACTAACTTTGCAACTACATGTCAACTAACACTCATTAGAATATTAGTAGACTCTTTGGTTAGGGTTAGGTGTTAGGGTTCGGGTAAGTAGAACAAGCTGACATGTAGTTGCAAAGTTACTTATAGTTAGTAGAATGTCTGTTGGGAGCATCAAACTAAAGTATTAGCAGATATTAAGCAGACAGTAAAACTAAAGCCCTATTCGGACGGGATTAGTTTAACATGGAGAGGTGGGGTAAAGTTATTATTACCAGAGCTTCTCAGTGATTTTAGTCCTGTCCGAATGTGCCATCTCAGTAATCATTACGGACAATGTCAGTAAAGATTAGCGACTTTTACCTTCTGTAAAAAGGTCCGGAAAAATTACCTCAGGTAATACTAATCCTGTGCGAATAGACCCGCTGTATGTAAATATTCTGTCATTTCCTGTTTAAAATTTGTTGTCTGCGGTTTTTCAAGTATGGAGGCAATTGAAAAAAACATTCAGTTGTGTTCTAGGCAGTGGGACAAGTCTGTGGTAAACCTCAAGTGTTTTCTGCTTACCATTCAGATAAATAAAAAAAAAAAGGTCGAAAGCACTTGTTAGAGGCACGAAACTTCTTTTAGCTTTAGGTAAGTGCCTATTACCAACAGAATCCAATCAGAATTGAATTAATTTAATTAATAAATCGTTTGACTGGACCTAACTGTTATATATATAGGTTATATATAGATTATATGTGTTTGCGCACGTGGTATCAGGAAGCAACTTAATATGCACACGACCACGGCGGTGCGTAAATCGAGTTACCCCTCCCACTTCTGCTAGTTTTACTGAGATTTCTTATCCCCTGCAAATTGGCCATTAATATTACAGACGTCCTGTGGTAAAATTACATTACTCCATCTACCCTTGTAAAACTAATCCCATCTGAATAAGGCTTAATACTCTAATGAGAGTTAGCTAATATGTAGTTGCAAAGTTACCTATAGTTAGTAGAATGTCTAAAATGGACCATCGAAATAAAGTGTTACCATAATTACTTTGTGATCATAATTTCTATCTATCTAAAATCAGTAAGTACAGAATACTTCGCAGAACTCAAAAACAAAGCAGAATATATAGTCCTAGTTAACTTGCTACAAAGTGCTACAAAAACTTTGAATATCTTTCAAAGATCTGATACATCTAACCTGACAAATCCAGAAAATAATTTCATTCAAAATCACCCATCATAGCTGTCTGGCAACTTGGTTGTCTAATTAAAAACCTGTGTGAATTCCGGTTTGCGAACAAACTGTGGGCGTAATGTTTGAGACTTTTATGTTGAAGCATTCTAAGTAACCTTGTACATGCTTGAACCATTAGGATCACAGCTTTGCTCACATAGCATCATACTAAACTCTTCTAGCGAACTCAAGTCAGAAAGTCATTAAATCATTGCTTACACATGACCCTATAAAATGGCATTAAAATCAAAAGCTATATATGTTTAAAGTGCCTTGTTTTCATAATAAAAAGTGCATGATATAACCTCACACACAGTTAAATCGAATTATAGCCCAAAATACAGATTTCAGCAAGGTTAATCCTCTCTCACACACACACACACACACACACACACACACACTAATACCTGCAATCTGGTACATTCCCTCACAATACCCCTATATCTATCCTAATCTCAGTATCAAGCAGTATTAAATGTTTTTTTTCTTAATCCTTCAAAAAAGCAGCTCAATATTTAGCAGCATCAAGCGGATTGAGTCAGTCACTGTCACTTTGGCTGACTGTGAGTAATTAGCCTATCTTAACACTGTTATCTCAAATAAACTAAGACACACTATCACATTTATAGAAGTAGTGAAGTCAAAAACTTTTTCTAAAGGCAATATCCTAAGAGGATCATCTGTGGTACCAATTAAGACAACTTTGTATTCCACACAGTGAAGGCAGCAAGCCTGGAGTCAGTATGTCTAGAGCGGTCTCTGAATGTTTAATTGAGCAGTACTCACACTCACTGCCTCTCACTGCACCCAAAGTGCAGGAATCTGAACCACCACTTCTTCTGTCACATCTACAACTACAGTCAGATGTTCTCAGGAAAGAGAGGGGCAATTCTTAACAGAACAGCAATGAATAGTCTAGCCTATTTTGACAAGCTACAGAATGAGAGACTGACAGTGACAGAGTGAAAATTGATAAAGGAATAAGATAAAACAAGATAGACAGAGTATGTCTGCAAGTTAAAAAGACGAATCACTCCATCTTATACAGTTATACAGTCCCCATCATGTCTTAATATACTGGATACAATATCAAACTCAAATTTTTTAGAGTGATTTAAATCCATTTCACTATGAGCATGTTTACATGCACACCAATACGCTGATGATTCCCAAACACAGCTTTTTAAAATAACCTGCAGTCCCGGTTTACATGCAAACCAGTAACTCGGCAATGCAAGTAAACCGCATTTACAAGACTTCATTCATAAATTAGGTTATTTCCCGGTAGTGAGGTCAAAACGTAACCATTCGTGTATCTGACTCTGAGTATGTCATGTTGGTTGTGATTAAAAACTGAAGAGTATTCCAAATTTATGCAGTTACAGATGCAACGTTTGGACTGAACCACTTTTACTTTGGCTGCACAAGATGAGAACACATTTTTATCAGTTCTTGGGCCAAGAAAGAGTCGGAGTTTGTGATATATTTTCTCAAAACGCCTGCTTAAATCCGCAGTAAGGACGCTTTCTGTCACATAGGCCTATCATATGCGCACAAGTCCATGTAAAGTCAAAATTAAAATGTGTTTGAGTTTGTCACACCACAGAAAAATGTGTTATTAACCACCCAGCCAAATTTGAATGATAAAAAAACCGCCAAGTAAATAAAATAGCTTATCAAAGTTAAACCTGAAACCACGCCCACTCGCGGGAAGCTGCCGTAAAAACAAGCACACAAGACAACACTCATTGGTAGGCACGTACTGCCCACGATGGCACCAGCTGTTGGCGGGACGGGAGGATGAAGACCGGGGCGGGAGATAGTCAGCAGGAGATAGTCACCCATTCTGCAGCAGATTATCAGTGAATCCCAGTTGTCTCTGATGAAAGTTTATAAAACTATCCGGTGTAAAAAGATCACTGCAGAGGCAGGTGTTGGTGGTTAGCCTCAGTTCTCCATCAAGGTGGCTCTTCACTGAATTAATGAGATATCGTTTTTCGAAAATTTAAATAAGGACACCGAGCTGTTTTGTAAGTTATCACAACCATTTAATATGCGTTTACGTGACAAAGGCATAACTAGCTAGCAAACTGTAGGATGTAGTAACTAATGGTACTGACAGTAACTCGCGATTGAGCGAGCGGGTGAACTGATGCGAATGTGCTCTAGTTATTATAGTGTTGGGGAGTCACCGTTTTAGACCCGCCCAAAAAAATCCTGAACACAGAAATGGTAAAAAACTGTTTAACAGTCTAACTCCACAATTCAGTACTACACAGTTCACAGTCTTTGTAAGATGTTTCAACAATACATTTCTAAAATTTATAATGTGTTTAGAAACAATTCTCAGAATTGCCTTTACAGGGACTTTAATAAGCCGACAGAATGCAGGTTAATGTGTTTACATATAGCAAGAGAAATTGGGGTAAGGGACAAAAATCGTCTCGGTTACGTATGTAACCTTAGTTCCCTGAATAGGAAAGGAGATGCTGCGTCACCGCTTTGGGAACGCCTCTGCGTGAATGCGTCGTGAAGCACGTGTGTAATCAGTCCAATGGAGAGACGGAATGTCATAGGCGGGTGACGTCATAGACCCGGAAGGTATAAAGCATACCGGCAAACAAACGGGCATGCGGGGAGTATGGCAGGGTGACGCAGCGTCTCGTTCCCTATTCAGGGAACTAAGGTTACATACGTAACCGAGACGTTCCCTTTCAAGAATACCCACGTCCCCATAGGAGCCGGATGCCCGCCTGTAACATTGTCTAGGAGGCGAGCACCCGAGCCCCGAGGTAGCATAAAGTCGAGTTCGCAGAACCTGACAAAGTCTTGCAGGGAGGCCCCTGCCAAAAATGCCCGGAGGCAGCCATACTCCTAGCTGAGTGGGCCCGGACAGCCAAAGGGGAGGCTGCCCAGCCGCCACATAAGCAAGTGGAGTAGCCTCGACCACCCACTTGCTCATCCTCTGCTTGAAGCCGGACCCCCTCTCGAGGGTGGCCCGTAACAGAAATAACTGTTCTAAACCTCCTCGCCGTGCCGGCACTGAGGACATAGGCTACTAATGCGCTGAACAGGCAAGCAGAAGTTTCCGGTCTGACGTCAGAAGGAGGAGGACAAAGGCCTGAAATACTAAGGGTCTCACAGGATACTGGGGACCTAAGGAACATACCCCGACCTACTCGTAGAAAGGCCTCAACCAACCGGGAGTAAGTTCCAAGCACGAGGGTGCCACAAAGGGGGGTGCAAACCCAGAAGCTTTCAGAGTGATAGAGCGAAAAAGAAGACATCTTTAGGAGTGAGAGACTTCTCAGGACTTCTTCAAGCGGCTCGAAGGGAGCCTAGAAAGGCCTTGGAGGACAGAGTCCCAGGCTGGCACCCTGGCGTGTACTACAGGTCTTAACCTCAAAGTGCCACAGAGGAAACAAGTAACTGGAGAGTGTAGCCCAAATGAAACACCACCCAAAGGAGTGTGGTAAGCTGCTAAGGCCGCCACAGCACCTTTATTGTGGAGGGAGCTAACCTACGGAGAACCTCTCCTGCAGGAATTCCAGCACCGCGCTCGCAGGGCAGTTAACTGGATCCCACAGGTGATCTCAGCACCATGAGGTGGAGAGTCTCCACTTCAGCGTACAGTTTCCCCATGGAGGGAGTTCTTGAGTGTAGAATGGTCTCCACAACCTTGGTTGAGGGACCAGAGCTTATGAGCTGGGCCCCCTAAGAGGCCAAGCCCACAGTTCTCCACAGCTCTGGGCGAGGGTGCAGGATGGCACCGTCCGCCTGAGAGAGAAGGTCCCTCCTGAACGGAATCTCCAGGGCAGAGCCGCCGAGGAGCGACATGATGTCCGAGAAGCATACTCGGGCTGGCCAGAACGGAGCTACTAACAGAAGACGGGCCCCGTCCCGGTGCACTCTCTCTAGAACTCCCGGAAGCAGAACGATCGGGGGGAATGCGTACAGAGGCAGCCTCGGCCACTCTTGTACCATGGCGTCCAGTCCAGGAGGAGCTGGAGGCGTTAGGGAGAACACAGTCGACAGTGGGTGTTTGCTTGTGTGGCAAAACAGGTCCACTTCGGTCCTGCCGAATCTCTCCCAAAGGAGCTCCACCACCTCGGTGTGGAGTCTCCACTCCCCGGGCCTCGGCCCCTGTCTCGACAGGATGTCTGCTCCACAAATGGGCCCTGGAACAAGCGACCACTCATGGTCGCCCCCCAGCCCGTGAGGGAAGTGACCGTGACCAGAGATACTCGCTGGCACGGCGCCCCCAGTGACGGGCTTGGGCCAGAAAGGAAGGATCCTCCCACATAGCCAAGGAGTGGAAGCACCGCCGCGTTGCCTTGACCATGCGAAAGGGTTTTTTTTTTTTTTTTTTTTTTTGCCACCACTGCGACGGCCACATATAGATGCTGGCCAGCCGTGAGGCACGGCAGGAAGTGTTTCAGCAGTTCCAGGCAATATGAGCCACGAATGATGACAGTCCTGCCATAAACCCTGGGCTGAGCGACCACTCGTCAGTGATCAGAGGTACTAGCCCACACGGTGCCCCCAGTGACGGGCCTTGGGCCAGGAACCAAGGACCTTTCCACATAGCCAAGATATGGAGACACCGCCGCATTGCCTTGACTACGCGAGAAAAGGTTTCCCCTCGGGGAAATCCCTTGGTCTTAGGCCACCACTGTCTCAGATACTGTTAGACAGTGAGTGACTGGTCTAGCACCAACCCTTAAACTGCCGAGAGGATCGACCCCATGCGAGGCTCTGATAAGCGGGCCTGCATAGGGACCGAATTCCAACTCATGCATAGATACGTTATTCTCTGAACTGGAGCAAGAACGCTCTTCTTGAAGTTGAGCCTCGGCTCTAACTTCCTCATGTACGCGAGAACAACACCTCAATGTTGAACCGCCAGGCGTGCTGACTGTGCTAGGATCAGCCAGTCATCGATATAATAGAGAATGTGGATCCCCTGCATACGCAAGGGGGCTAATGCCGCATCAACACACTTGGTGAAGGTGTAGGGTAAAGGAAAGGCTAGACCAAAGGAAAGCACCCTATATTGGTACGCTTCTCCAAAAGCGAACCTCTGGAACTTCGTGTGCTGCGGAAGGATGGAGACATGAAGTATGCATATTGAAATCTATCGTGACAGACCAGTCCTCGGACCTGGTCCGAGACACGAAGTATTGAAAGTAGGCATCCTGAACCGAGCTGCTGGGCAGATCTAGAGAAGGGCGCAGCCACCCCCATCCTTCTTAGGCACAAAGAAGTACCGGCTATAAACCCCTGACTCACTTAGTTTCCTGTCAGACAGAGCTTCTATAGTCTTCTTCCGCAGAAGAGTCTGTACTTCTAGAATCATAATCAGAGCCTGCCTGGGGTCCGTGCGTGTGGGCAGGACTCCATAGAAACTAGGTACTAGATGGCGTACTCTTGTTATCATCCACTGAGATAAATTCGGCAGATTCTCCCACTCTGCTCAAGAATCTACTAGGGGTACCAGCCTCTCGAGACTGGCCTCTGCTGTGCTGCACCGCGAGCACAGCGCCCTGAAGCGGCGAACCGGCAGGGGGCTCGACAGCGCCGACTCCCTTCTCAGAGGGCTCAGATGACTCGCGAGGGCTCGCCACGCCTCGGCACTCGGGCGGGGTTGGTGGATTGACCCTGTGAGGGCACCGAAGACAGACGGACACCGTATACTGAGGTGAACACCGCCTGCCCCCGGGGGGTATTCTGCACCGCGAGCACAGTGCCCTGAAGCTAGCTCGACAGGGCCAACTCCCTCCTTAGAGGGCGCGAGTCATCTGAGGGACCTCCACGCCCCGGCACTCGGGCGGAGTTGGTGGATCGAACCTGTGAGGGCACCGAGGACAGACGGGCACCGTATGCTGAGGTGAACACCGCCTGCCCCCGGGGGGGAACGCCCTCACTGCCCTGAGCATACTGCCATCAGGGCTTCTTAGACACAGCCTTCCTCGTGATGAAGACGGTCCTCGGGCCTGTCTCACCACTGGAAGGTTGCACCCGAGGGCGGCGCTCACCACCCCACCCCTTCTGAGGAGGAGTGCGGGTGGCAGCGCTCTGCTTTGCTGCGCCCGGTGTGAGGAGCTCGTACACGGTGTCCGCTACTCCGCACAGCAGCAGAGGAGATCTGGGGCTTACAGGCTTGAAACTTTGCTTTCACTGCGCCAGAACTGCGGAAGATCAGAGCTCACTCTGATCTCCTAGCTTCCCCCAGATCTACATCGGATCATCCTAGAATGCCTGCACGATATTTTATAGTGTGTAGACATGCGGCGGCCTGACCCGTTACCGAGTACATTCCATCATTATTTATATATGTATATACATATTCAATGCAGCTCTACATGGCTTAGAGCAGAGGTGGGGCTTAATGGTCGATGCCGACGGGAGAGAGATGGCTCGCAAGCAGCATCTCCACCCTCGGCACCGCGCCATAACCATGTCTCTTCAGACCCACGATATTGTTGTATACTGATGTGAGGGGACTGAACAGAGTAAGAACATGGGCCGCTTCCATGAACACGACACCTCAGTGTGGAGATCAGTGAAACGGCAAGCCCCGTGGAGGTTGAGCAGAGCACTGGCAGGAAGCGCTACTTTTAACTGAGGCGCGCTCCTGGTAACTGGTGGCCAGTTATCTATTTCTCTCTTTGATGTTAACTTGGCCACAGCTCTGTTCAGAACCTCAATGAGCTCCTCACTGGCAGGGGTTTGAAGTGGCGAGTCCTCATCCCCTGCATCGACGCTACAGACATCCACCTCCTCAGAGCTGGATTACTGTAGCACCGAGACCGCCCCCTGGGCGGGAGAAACCGCAGCGCGGGCTCCCGAACCCAGAGAAGCAGCACTCGACCTGCCAGGTGAAGGCAGAGAAGAGGCTGGGCCCGTCTCTAACCCCTCTGACAGATCCAATTGCGAACCCCATGACACAAGCTGCCACCGTGCCTCAGCAGCAGCGGGCCTGTGCCGCGGGAAACACGAGCCGCGGCGCCCTCCTCGAAGAGCGCCCGGTGGGATTACAGCTCTCTCAGAGGCAGAGCCTCACGATGCTCGCGGCCGACCCCCCTCAAGTCCACATCAACTACATAAATTCATCAATTAACCATTTAGGAACATGCATTCTACATGTTGTCACTTCTTCTTGAGTCTCTCCATCATTGTCCGACTCCGGTTTGAACATAAAAGGCTGAACAGTTTCATTGCCTGTCTGCATGAGGTTATCAGAGCCGCTAACTAGAGTTCTTGAAGCTCCGCCCCATGAGCAGCAGTTAATTTGCATTTAAAGGGACACACAAAAACAGCATGTTTTTGCTCACCCTCAAAAAGTGACAAATTTTCAAAGACTTATTTTACATCTTGTAAAAAGGGGCAAACCACCCCTTTAAGCTGTTTATGACCTTACTCTGATAAAGAAAAACAGATTAAAGCATTTACGTGACAACATGCATTGTCGGCTTAATAAGCATAATTGGTTTAAAGGGATAGTTCACCCAAAAATGTCATCATTTAATCACCCTCAACTTGTTCTAAACCTATATGAATTTTTTTCTTCTGCTGAACACAAAAGAAGAAATTTTGAAGAATATGGGTAACCAAACAGTTGATAGACCCCATTGCCTTCCATAGTATGGAAAGCAATATTATGGAAGTCAGTGGGGTCCATCAACTGTTTGGTTTCCGACATTCTTTAAAATATCTTCTTTTTTGTTCAGCATGACAGACACAGAAGTTTTGAGGATACAGCGGAGTTACGAGGTTTAGTCACACGCTCTTTTTAATACTTTTCATTGGTTAGATATTTGCAAAATCCACAGACAGATGTAAAGGGTGACCAATAGTAATGATTTATTTATTTACAAGGTTTCCGACAGAAAGCCACAATTTACTCTTTTTTTCTGCAGTATTACTTTTCTTATTTGTTGTAAAAAAATAGTAACTATTTGTGTCCTCCCTATTTGTAGTCAGCATAATCATGCATATTTATTTTCTCTCTCTCTCTCTGTCTCTCTCACTCACAAACACAAGCTGCAGGGAGACAAGCCTTGAAAGATCCATGATTAATTTGGCCCATTAACTGCCACTGCCAAGAGAGAGAAGGAGTGAGAGAGAGAGAGAGACAAAGAGAGAGTGCAAAAAACTTATACCCCAACGCTCATTTGCTCATTTAAAAAGAAAGAAAGAAAGCAAACTTATAGTCCCATGTCCTCATCTTACCCTCCCCATCATCTGTCAATCGTACTGTAAGCATCACACTGGTTGACCTAGCCTCTCTCACCGTTTTTTCTTTTCTTCTTTCTTCTGTTCTTTCTTCGCTCAGGGTCCCTTCTACTCCGTTGAGACAACTTTAATTATGCTATGAAGCCAGTTTGACAGCTGCTCCCTTTCTGAAGTCATTCAACATTCTCAAACTTCCACCTGTCCCTCAAGCCACAGCTGTTTGACAACAGAGCCTAACGGAAAACTAGAGTGCGAGAGGGATGAGGGGAGGAGTCTGACCCTGACTGGATGGGATTCTAAATGACTAATACCAGGACTCGTGCCAGGATGTCCAAATTGCTCTCCAGACTTACATTAGAGCTTAAAGCTGGAGCAGCACCCAAACACAGTGCTGTATTTTCCTTCCCATGAGACAGTAGGTCATGTGCGCACACACTCTTTGCATTTTCCAGCTCAGGGAAAAACAGACGGGAACACAGGAATCTCTCAGAAGACACTCTTGTGGTGGAGGGGAATATCTTCCCAGAGACAAGAACAGAGCGAGGCAAGGGGGATCTGACCACAGCCATGCACACCAGACGATCCACACACAGACACACACACACACAAACATTAATTTGCTTGCTCACTCCACTGGTGGTGTAAACAAAATCATCATGTTGCTAAGCAACGAACTGTCTTGGTACAGCAGCTTGTGCACTATACTGTAGTATAAAGCCCTATTTGGACAGGATTAGTTTAACATGGAGAGATGGGGTAAAGTAATTATTACCAGAGCTTCTCAGTGATTTTAGTTCCGTCCGAATGTGCCATCTCATTACGGACAATGTCAATAAAGATTACGGCGACTTTTACCTTCTGTAAAAAGGTCCGTAAAAATGACCTCAGGTAATGCTAATCCCATGAGAATAGAACAGCTGTAAATATGTATGTAAATATTCCGTCATTTCCGGTTTAAGTATGGAGGCGCTTGAAGAAGCATTCAGTTGTGTTCTAGGCGGTGGGACAAGTCTGTGGCAAACCTCAAGTGTTTTCCGCATACCATTCAGATCAAAAAGAAGGTCGAAAGCACTTGTTAGAACTTCTTTTAGCTTTAGGTAAGTGCCTATTGCCAACAGAATCCAATCAGAATTGAATTCATTTAATTAATAAATAGTTCGACCAGACTTAACTGTTTTATATATATATATACAGTATATTATTGTGTGTTTGCGCATGTGATATCAGGAAGCAACGTAATATACACGACAACAGGGAGGTGACAGCGGTGTGTAAAAGTTACCCCTCCCACTTCTGCTAGTTTTACTGAGATTTCTTATCCTTTGCGAATTGGCTATTAATATTACAGATGTCCTGTGGTAAAATTACATTACTCCATCTACTCTTGTAAAACTATTCCCATTCGAATAGGGCTTAAGTGTGAAAGCAAGCACTGGGACTGGGACATAGTTTATTTGAGATTGACAGCTGTATTTACTATCAGGTATGACCTGAGCAGATCATATGATGTCTGTAACCAATGAACAGGTAACCAATGTCAATCACTTTCTCTAAAGGCCCTGATATACTTGAAGAGAAATCGAAGAACGAACTGGTATGACGCCATTTCGAAATCAGACCAAAGCGTAATTCCTTTGGAGTTCGAAACAACTTGCCAAAGCGAACTTTCCGGAAAAGTTTGCTTTGGTTGGTAAACGCCTTCAAACTACCATTGGTCCATGGCGATTATGTAATAGGTAGGTGTGTCTCTGTGGCTCCGCCTTCTTGGAAGTGGAAATCTCCAGTTCATTTCTTCTGTTCAGTCAGTTGAGGTCTAGTCTCGCATAGCCAGACCTTCAGACTGACGGCAGAAGGTCTGGACATTTTTGCAGCTTTCATTGGTCAAGGACTGCCCAAGAGGATGTTTGACTGACATGTAACACAACCAATCACAGTTCGTCTTGTTCCGTGTCATGTTTAGGGGCGTGAAAATGTAAAGTCAATGTCCCTGCAATAACAGACCAGCGTGCATCTATAAATTATTCATTCAAGAATGCAAGTTTACTGCAACAACTTCACATACTTTTGAAAAATCCAGCGTTTAATCCAGCGCTCATTGTCACAGTTGTAAACATGACAGCGTTCTTCTTCCACAAGGGAGTTTGGCGTCACGGCATTTGTTTCCAGGCGGACAGTTAAAGAACGCAACACACACGTCTTGCGGACATCCTGTGGAATTCAACCAATCAGATGACGACTTCGAAACTCCTGAAGTGTTTCCAGAAAAGTGTGCCATATGCATCAGACATTTAGCCAACGGTCCGTGGGCATGACGTATGAGGCTGAGACTAGTCGAGGTCAGACACCAGTAAAAACGTGTTAAGTGCATCCTGTCACTGTAAACTGGCCTGTCAATAATCTCATCACAGTTAATGTCCTCGTATGCACTCCACACATTTCAGTTCATTTAATTTACGCTACAATTCTTCCTACCATATTGGAGAGACATGAAGTAGCACATTGATCTGCCAGTCGTGGAGAACTCTTCTCATGTTTTTGCATAATGATGCATTTTAAAGTTAATGGCCAAATGTATCTTTAAAAAAGTTTACAATGTTGTTTCAGCTGACATCAGGATAGATACTGATTATTAATCACTCAAACCCCTTTATCTAAACCTCTCTACTGAACATTCTCAAACAACCGCCATGTTTCTAGTTTATTAATATTTTTTCTTGTGTGTGTGCTTGTAGCTGAACCGAATTCTCCTTACAAAAAGCACAATGGGTTGTGGTGAATATTATAAATTAGAGTGTGCATGGATCTCCACTTCAAATTTCCACCGGAAATAGTTCTAATTTTGATTACTATTTAGGATGAATGGTATGTGAATTGGGTCACAGGAAATGATATCAAAGGTCTCCTACACTGTTCTACACCATTTGGACTCTTTGGATATCTTTACATAGACAATAGTGACCAAACAAAAATCGTGGCTTTGTTGGAAAAGGCAGTACTTTACAAAAGTGAGCTGAATGCTTATGTGTAATGTAATGTACTGTGTAACAATATGTAAAAATAGTAAACATTAATTGTAAACATGGACACTGGTTACCTAACTAACTAAAGCAGTAAGTTAACATTCCTCAAGCTCTTTCAGGATCAAAACTTCAGGATTAAAACTGAAAAACGTACTTCTGTGTACTAAAAAATAAATAAATAAAACAATTCCACTTGAGATAACCCTTTGAATATTCATGAACAACTAAAATTCATACACAACTGAATGCTCAAAACTTTTGTCTGTGGAACACAAAAGACGTTGTTATATAATAATTTATGTTTGGTCCCCTTGTACACTAAACAAAACACAAACTAATAGACTAGTCCAACTACTGTCTACATGAGCAAATCATATACTTCTGGGAGTCTTGCAGTTGAGCAAGTGCCCTAGAGATGAATTTGAATGCTAACATATAGCTTTCTCTATATGTATAATATAGACTACCTTGATGTAAACAGTCATAGAGCAACACTGCACTTCCACTCATGGCCTGAGAGTGGCAGTGTTCACACATAATCCATACACTCACATTTGTACAGTTTGGGCTTTTGAGGATTTGTCCTCATGATAAAGTCATTTACTCAGTCCTGTTACCAGCTACACACACGTTAGCCATCCACAACAAACCCACTGTTAATAAATATGTAATCTACCATAATTTGACATAACAAGGCCACCAAAGAAAGCAAAAAACCTGCAGGCACACGTATACTGCATTAGGTTAGTTATCCTTTTAGTTAGCTCTTTCAGAATAAAAAAATACAAATAAAATCTCTAACAAAGGCTCTCCTAGAACTGCATATCTCCTTGCTCCACTGTCTTCAGAGAGTTGCTGTAAAGATTCAAATGAAGCTGCTAAATGAACCCACATGCATAATGAGCAGCATGAATAATTGAAAAGCTGAAGCGAAAAACGCTGATCATACCGTAGCACCAATGAACAAATGCAGCAGAACATTTGCCAAATTCTGACATTATGAGTAATAATACACATACATTTGCACAAACAGGGCCTCGTTTGTGAAACACGAGCAGAACAAATTTGCGTAAAATGTTCAAAGAACACTTTACACAACAATTGCAACAATTTACACATGAATGGTTTCATGAACAGTTTACATAGAAATTCATTCTGCTCGTGTTAATGACGCCTATAGTGTCTGATGCATACTTAAGTAACCAAGGTGCAACGAAACAAAAATCACACATTTGTTCACAAAGTGTTGCACAAAACAATTGAGCAGGAGACTGACTAGATCAGGCATCTTGATTGTCTTAGCCATGACCTTTAACCCCTGCTGATTGGAGCTCTTGCTATGGTCATGGAGGTCGATGCTTGTCATCAATCAGTAGCGAAAAGCACATTATATATGGCTGTGAGCGAGTGTCTTTTCCTGCGGCGTACTAATGTGTTATGGAGAAGCGTAGAAAGGAGAAAGCAGACATCATAAACATGCATCACACACATACACACACCTCCACAGCCCCACATGACATTGACAGACCTTTTATATGCTGGCAAAGGAGAACGTGTGGGAAAATGGTGGCTCGCACAATGTGCACATGGTGTTTACATGCTCATATACAGCAGCTTACACACATCTAGAGACACATATAATAAGCTCTTGCAATCAGTTTCCTCGAGTACCTCAGATGCAAGTTATAAAAAAATAAACAGTCATACACCAATAAATCTCCACTATTATCCATGACCTTGGAACAATTAGATGACGATGTGACATCAACACAGTTCAATGGCATTTTTGGGGTCTAAAGTCCCCACAGTGATCTCATCCTCACACTCACACGCCGCCCCTCACGTTACACATGGTATATTTAGAGCTGAACCAACTGCACTTCAAATCAGTCCTCTAACTCTGCCTGACCCGCTGGCTTGATCTCACCACGTTCATTCTCTTGCACTCAATCACCCCTCTTTCCTCATGCACCGTTTACTCTTCAACCTTCAATGTCTCCAGGATGTTAAAAAGGCAGTAGAGTTTAGAGCAACACATGAACAAACACACCAAACACTGAAGTAAACAGTGAAGAACGCGTCCTACCGGCAATCCCGTCCAGCACGAGAGGAAAGGGTGAACTGAAGAGAAAAGGTAGGGAGACAGAGAAAAACGTGCCTGCCCGTGTACGCCTCCGCTTTGCTCCACCAAATCAATTTCACACTCTCTCACCTCCCAGTTACCATGATGTCATTCATTCATCAGTTTGGCGTTGCCATGGAAACTCTGGCCAGCGTGGTTTTGGTTTGGTCTTTCCGTGACACTGTTTTCTTGCTTTGAGCGTATCCTTGAGCATATCAGACCCTCCCTCTTCAAAAGGTGTAGTGTAGTCGCCCCCCAATCCTCTGGCAGCACATGGGTTGTGTATGTTGGGGGGCGTGTAGGGGGGTATTCTCGTTCAAAAGTCGGACTCTGTAAGGGGTAAAACCCCTGAGGCACTCAAAGACAGAGTGTTATATCCAGCCACTAATCAAGACCCCCTACACTCCTCATGCAGGTTCGAGCCTCATCATCGCATACATCAAAAACACATACACACAAAAATAGACACCTTATTCTGACCCCACCTTACTGATTAGTTCAGTCTTTTCAGTCACACACAAATAGACCACGACGCCCCCCTGCAGCAATGTCTGGGTGCTCAGGTTAAGCTCCTACTTTCTCCACCAAGTCTTCAGTAATGAATAGTTAATGGGACTGCCCCCCTTCATTACGGTGCGCTCTCTGATAGTCTCGAATCTGACCTTGGGGGGTTTAGGTCTTCATACAGATCCCGTACTTCCTCATATTAATCATAATCTGTAAAAAAAAAGATAAGAGACTCACCAGGAACCACTTCCCACCACCTTATTACTGTCTGGACTATAGTAGGCGCTATCCTTCTCGACTGGAATATCATCAGACTGATTAATTCTTAGCAGCAGACTGAATTACATGTTCTTGTGAAATAAAGGAAATTGATTCTGTAACCGTAAGGTCACATTCCCTCACTGGTCCTAATTTAGGGTAATATAATGTGGATAGAAGTGACCTTGCTCAAAAACAAACTGGATGTCGTTTTTTCTATTCCTTATCTAAACAGACCTGGTTGTGGACAGTGAAGGCTTATTCACATTTCATAGTAGACAAGCATTGTAAAATGACGTTCAGAGTATTAACTCGTTACTCTTATTTGGCCCTGATCTTTTAAACCACAGCCAGTGGCTGCATCTGAATATGCATATGTAATCGGTCCTAATTGACCCGCTCCGAACGGGATTCGAACCGGTGTCTCCAGCTAAAAAGGATGCTAAAGACCGCAGTCTCTAGTGCACCTTTTGAGGCTGGGGAAGTGAGGTTTACCCACACAGCTCCTACTAGCTGGCCTCCATTACACTCACCCACCATCAGGGTCACGGCACCAATGTAGCCGGTCCTACTATAACAGCTCCAAACGTGATTTAAGATGGGTGCGCTAACAAGAATGCTAAAGACCGCAGTCTCTAGCGTCAGGGGAGTTAGGTTTACTCATACAGCTCTTACTAGCTGGCCTCTGTTACACATACTTCCCTATATAGAAGGAAAAAAAAAAAATAGTATGTGAAAATTATGACCAAATTCACAGTATTCATAAAGATGGATCGAAGAGTCTCCTACGCAGTTTCCGTTGTAAATAGTGCAGCGTTCTTGAGATCTACGGCAGCTGATGCTGTTCACATGAGCACCACGACGCATGTGAGGGAGCTGCAACGTAAACAGCGTAGGAGACTGGCACAGGCCAGAACGAAATTGTTGAATAAAGTCGTTATTTTTGTTTGTTTTTTCACACAAAAAGTATTCTCGTCGCTTCATTAAATTAAGGTTGAACCACTGGAGTCACATGGACTATTTTAACAATGTTTTTACTACCTTTCTGGACCTTGAAAGTGTTAATTAAATTGCTGTCTATGAAGGGGTCAGAGAGCGCTCGGATTTCATCAAAAATATTTTGTGTTCCGAAGATGAACGAAAGTCTTACAGGTTTGGAATGACATGAGGGTGAGTAATTAATGAATAAAAATATATATATTTTTGGGTGAACTATCCCTTTAATGCGATTACCAGACCAGAAATAGAAGATCCTCCAATAACCAACAGGTATGGCATTTAGGGCCACTTTGGATTCCCTGTAAGTTATGAGGATGATGGCAAGAGAGTGGTGGATAAAAAAAAAACAATGGTATGTTGCATCTGCTACATAACAATAGCCTACACCAGCGGGAATACTTCAAACATGTCAACTCATTTACTCCGACATCACTCCAGTGTGTCAATCACTGGAAATAGACGAAAACAAGCAGAAACACACATGCTACAAACTATCCCCGAAGCATTTAGGTTTTTCCAGCTGATTCAAACCGTGGATACGAGACCTTACTCTGTAGTGGAAAACACAGGGTTTTAAGAACATGTATAATGTAATTGAGCCCTGTTACACTATTCCTTCATGCTGTTAGTTTTAATAAATAAAACATTTGTAAAAATCAAGGACATTTCTCTGGCATTTCTTTCTTTTTGCTGTATCGAAAACGTACCGAACCGTGACACCACTGTGTCGTATCGAACCGAACCGTGAATTTTGTGAACCGTTACACCCCTAGTAAATATAACCAATAATGTCTTTTAAATATGTTCATATAATGGTAAATTAAGTTATAGACTGTGAAAAAGAAAATACCTTGTACTAGCTTAGCATACTGTTAGCCTGCTAGCTTTTTAAATCTCATTTTACCTTTACATTTTATTATTTTCATGTTCTTACCAAATGATCAAAGTAATAATAATAAAAAAAAGGTTTAATCTATACCCAGAAAATACTGGCAGACCGTATTGTTCATGACACCAAATAATGTGCATGTCATATGTTTTATGCACAATGTGTAGGTGTTTGATTCTCACACATGATTTTCCCTTAGGGGAGAGTGGGGTAAGATGAGCCATTTTTTTTTACTTTTTTTAACTCAAGATAAGAGAAAAAAAGGCAGAAGTACAATGAAGTAATTTCAGGATGTTTTCTATCATTTTAAATGATCAGAATACTTCTATGACAAAGGGTTCTAAAAATATGTCTTTTTATTAAAAAAAAGTGTTCCTGTGGTTCAATTTACCCCAGGTTAGGGGTAAGTTGATCCAAGTCAGTGGGTAAGTTGCACCATCTGGGTGTAAACGGACCATCTAATTGAATCTGAATAAAACCTATGTGAAATTTCCTCTTTTAAAAACAATAATCAAATTTCCTTTTACAAATAGTCATATTTCTTTTCTTAAAGCTAATTTCAACAACATAAAACCAACCAAATGAAGTTGAAATTTCAATATCTTTAATTGTTTGCATTTCTGAAACAATGTTGAACACCAAAGTTGTAACCTTCCCAAAAACAGCCTAAACAGAGTTTGTTGAGTAAAATTAAATAAAATAAAAACTGAATTAGAATGAATGAATAAATGTCACTGAAAGTAAAAGACATTTTAGTCAAAATGTTCTTGGTATGGTAGCTTTTCTGCAGTGTTGAACATGTTAGGTCATTAGGGACTACAGGTGGAAAGATATATATGATTAATCATCTTCGGGGTCATTATCAGAGAAGGGTTTGCTGTACTTGCATTGTTCCTATCAAATAAACTGAAACTATTTTTTTTTTAAAGAAAATGATAAACTAAACAGTTGTGTAACATTACGTTGAAATTATACCAGTTTATACTTCAGAGATTTAACTCAACTACAGTGCCTTATGGTGGGGTAAGTTAAAACGCTGGCTCAATTTACCCCACAGCATTTGGCTCACTTTGCCCCATAGCTGCCATTTTGGATTAAACTAGCTAGCTTACCAATTCAGGCTAATATTTAGTTAAATGATTTGCATGGTTTTATACATTGCTAAATCACCAATATGGATCATAAATATTTTAGACCTGGAGAAATTTGCTTTGATGCAACAGCCATTACAATCTGTTATGCTAAAGTTTTACTTTGACAAGCCAAAAACAGTCTGGCAGAAATGATGAGTGGTTCCAAAATGTATGGTCACATGACAATAAAAGTGTACAATTGCCAAGATAAAGGGGGTGGGTCAGCTTACCCACTGGCTCATCTTACCCCACTCTCCCCGATATCATTTAGAGTACACAGCAACTAGAAATGTTTAAAAGCTGTCATTAAAACTTTATGAAGAGATCTTGAATGCCTCATAATTTATTTTTATACATTTATATTTGTTTTATTGTTTTCCATACGCTTTCATCCGTTTACGTGCTGTCATCTGTTGATATGCTTTTCCTTCAACAACTCTTTTTATTTCTCTGAAGAATCAAAGCAATAGCCTTTTTTAAGCTTAAATACATGATGTTTTCTCTGTGAAACCATTAAATACATTCTGGTTTCTGGCTACCTAGCAATCTATGTGATGCCAAAATTCACCTCTGACCTGTCTGACAGAGAAAAGTCTCTACTGCATCAGAGTTTCAGAACTGAGTGATGTCTTACTGTGTTGTCAACACTTACAGTCTGCTTTATTACACTCACAGACAGGAAATCAATCACAGCTCTTTGTCCCGCTGTCTTTAGGCCTGAATATAGTGCAGGAAAGCAATGTTTGGACGAAAGAGCACGTGATGACAAATGGTGTGAGGAAAGACAGATGAAAAGATATAAAATTGAGAAGCATTACATTTTCTTTTCCTTTTTTATTAATTATCCAATGTTCATTGGTCAGTCTGACTCCACCAGCCCTCTACTGGTTTTCTCAGGTAATAATCAGTCTGTCGACAAATGATTTATGTGTATTTAGTAGTCTACCATTGATCATGTATGTTTACATGACAACGATGTACTAAAAACTGAAAAGTTTTTCATTTGCTTTTTTTGCATACAGATAACGCTGTCAAAACAATTCCCGTTGACACGCTCTATTATGCTGCAAGGCCAGTAGTTGGCGATATCACTTTGTAAACAAACACTACGTGCCTATAGACTGAACACGTAATACGCATGCGCATGACGTCACCGTTTTCACAAATTGGCGTTTTTGGTGTTTACATGGGGATGATAACGGTAGTTCTCAGTTTTCAGTTTTAAAATGGTGTCATGTAAACGGCCTCTAGGTTGTCACGAATCAGTTCTCACATTTGATATGTGCAGGAGTTTATGTGAGAACCTATTTCAAAAATGATCTTGTAACTGACATACAGAGCCTGTGATAAATTGTGTAAAGTGCACACAGACATGACATAAAACAAAAAAAGTCTGTGCGTAGGGCGACAAGCTTTAGTCTTGTAGACTATATTCGGCATAAAGAAATAGATGTCTCTATATCAAGTGTATGAACGTTCTCTATTTTAGAGACAAGTAGAACTCAAGCTTTGCCTTTCTTCAAAGTGTGATATGGGAACAAAGCTCTCTGAAGTATTTTTGGGTTCTTCTTTGCCTAAGAATAAATTACTGAATCAGTTTTTAACACACTATAATGGAAGTCCCTTTCAAGCATATATTTTCAACATCTAGCAGCTATATCGGGCATGCAAGACCAACTCTTGTCTGCTGGAGAATGGGAAAAACTAGTTTGTTTTTATGGGAACCGGAGCTTCTAACACCAGCTGAATAGTGACGCATTGACTGTACCAATTGGCGATTGGCTCTTTTATTACAATGCAGGAATTATTTTGCCATATTGTGCATTGTGCTTTCTCCCATTCATTGTAATATGAGTGAACCGTCTTGGTATACATCTTTGCTATAAATACTCACTAAGATACTCCCTATTAAACGTCGTATATATTTTAAAATCTTGCTAATTACTATTACTATTAATAAAGCATTAAAGGGATAGTTTACCCAAAAATGAAAATTAACCCATGATTTACTCACCCTCAAGCCATCCTAGGTGTATATGACATTCTTCTTTCAGATGAATACAATATTAAAAAAATGTCCTGGCTAATCCAAGCTTTATAATGGCAGTAAATGGCAGCCCAAAATTTGAAGCCCAAAAAAGTGCATCAATCCATTATAAAAGTGCTCCAAACGGCTCTGGGGGGTTAATAAAGGCCTTCTGAAGCGAAGCGATGCGTTTGTGTAAGAAAAATATCCATATTTATCGTTATAAAGTAAAACGTCTTGGTTACGTATGTAACCCTCGTTCCCTGAAGGAGGGAACAGAGACGTACATCGGACGTCACCAACGAATTGGGATCACTTCTGGGAGCCCTATCAGCTTCGAGTGTATACAGAACGGGCCAATGGCCATTGGCATGTGAGATTTGCATCTCTTTGCATTTCCTACCCGCAGGGACTATATTGTGGAAGATACACATATGGACTGGCCATCTGGGCAATACAACATACGATATGTCTCTGGGATGGCCCTGGCTGACCTAGGCGGGAGACTACACCGGACAGAGACAGCAGAGAGGACTCTGCCAAGGGAAAGACACGGGCTCGCCGTAGGGAGCTGTACCGTGGAAGAATACACATATGGGACCGCCGTAGGGGTCACAACATATGGCACCTAGCTCAGCAGGGGGCGCAGCACTGGGGTGCACTTACGCTACTGGCCTCCGCCACATCTGACAGCCGTATGGTGGTGGAGGAACTCAACAGGGTTCGCCTAGCTGGGGAACTTACTGGAGCAATAAAGCGCACTTATCCGGTCCATGAGGAGGGGAATGGCGCAGCAAGCCGACACTAGAACGGGCACTTCGGTGTTACTAGCTGGTTGAAGCGAGCACACGGGAAGAAACCGGCTCTACACAGAGGCTCTACATATATCTGTCAGCGAGGCACCATGCGCCAGCGCCCAGGAAGAGGCAACACTCCTAGTGGAGTGGGCTCTCAACCCAAGGCATGCTTTGGATCTGGTACGCCAAGGCGATGGCATCCACTATCCAGTGGGCCATCCTCTGCTTGGAGACAGCCTTTTCCTTCTGCTGGCCTCCGTAACAGATGAAGAGCTGTTCTGAGGTACACATACACTTTGAGGGTGGAGTTGAGGGTGGAGGGAGACAGCCTTCGCTCCAACCCAACTTGCAGGAAGGAAAGAACAGAACTGACCGAACATCATCGGGGGTCTTCTCGTCAAGAAGAGCACCACTCAACGAATAGGTTCCACTTAAAAGCATAGAGGCGCCTCGTAGAGGGGGCTCTAGCAGCAGTGATGGTGTCTACCCATGTTTGTGGCAGATCACTTAGAACCTCCGCGTCCCATCCAGGGACCAGACATGGAGTTTCCAGAGGTCTGGACGCGGGTGCCATAGGGTGCCCCGTCTCTGAGTCAGAAGGTCCTTCCTCAGAGGAATGGGCCAAGGAGGTGCTGTCGTGAGGAGCACTAGTTCCGGGAACCAGGTCTGGTTGGGCCAATACGGCGCAACTAACAAGACCTGCTCCTCGTCCTTCCTGACTCTGCACAGAGTCTGTGCTAGAAGGCTCACTGGGGGAAACGCATACTTGCGTAGGCCCCGGGGCCAGATGTGTGCCAGTGTATCCGTGCCAAGGGTCCCCTCGGTCAGGGAGTAAAACAACTGGCAGTGCGACGTGTCCGGGGCGGCAAACATGTCTACCTGTGCGGTCCCAAAGCATCTCCAGATCAGCTGGACCACCTGAGGATGGAGTCTCCACTCTCCCGGAAGCACTTGCTGTCGTGACTGCTCGTTGGCTGCACGATTGAGCAGGCCCGGAATGTGAGTGGCGCGAAGCGATCTCAGATGCTTCTCACTCCAAAGGAGGGCGAGTTGTGACATGGGACGGGAGTGTAGACCACCCTGTTTGTTGATGTACAGAATGGTCGCTGTGCTGTCCATACGGACCAGAACGTGCTTGCCTCGTAGCGGCCCTTTGGGGCGGCTCAGCGCAAGACGAACTGCTAACAACTCGAGGCAGTTGATGTGCCAGTGCAGCAATTGATGTGCCAATGCAGACCCGAGACTGCATGCCCGTTGTACGTGGCCCCCCAGCCAGTGACAGAGGCATCCGTAGAGACCACAGCATGCCTGGACACTTGTTCCAAGGGAACACCTGCCCGTAGAAACGAAGGGTCCGACCACGGGCTGAAGGTTTGGCGGCAATTCGGTGTGACTGACACATGGAATGAACCGCTCTGCCACGCCCATCTCGGGACCCGGTTGTGGAGCCAGTGTTAAAGTGGCCTCATATGAAGCAACCCAAGCCTGTGGATGCCATATGCCCCAGGAGCCTCTGAAAATGTTTCAGTGGGACCACTGTTCTGCGTTTGAACGAATTTAAGCAGTTCAACACCGACTGGACACGCTCCTCTGTGAGGCGCACTGTCAGATTGAGCAAGTCCAACTCCATACCGAGAAAAGAGATCCTCTGCACGGGGGAGAGTTTGCTCTTTTCCCAGTTGACCCGAAGTCCCAACTGGCTGAGGTGACTGAGCACCATGTTCCTGTGTTCGCACAACTGCTCTCTCGACTGGGCCAGAATCAGCCAGTCGTCGAGGTAGTTGAGAATGCCCTGATGGAGGCTGCTGCTGGGCTTTAGCGGGAGCGGCGGCAGGGGGACGCCCTCGGCGACGAGCAGGCGGAGGATCTAATTTTCTGTGTAATTTTCATTTTTGAGTGAACTATCCCTTTAAATGATTTAGCTCCCCAGTACTTGAGCGAGCTCTTAACGCATTATAGTCCTTTGCATCTATTACGATCTCAAAATTCTGGCCAGTTGATAATACCTAGAATATCAAAATCAACTGCTGGTGGTAGATCCTTTTCCCATTTAGCACCTAAACTCTGGAACAGTCTTCCTAGCATTGTTCGGGAAGCAGACACACTCTGTCAGTTTAAATCTAGACTAAAAACACATCTCTTTAACCTGGCATACACATAGCACATTATCAATTTATACACCTCAATTCATGTAAAATGATTGTTAGGCTGCATAAATTAGGTCAGCTGGAACCGGGAACACTTCCTATAACACCTGATGTACTCGTTACATCATAAGAAGAATGGCATCTACGCTAATATTAGTCCCTCTGTTTATTCCGAGGTTTACTGTAGTCAGCCGGATCTGGGCCTTATCCAGATCAAATGAAGGACCTGCGCCAAGACACGACCACAACTGAAGTGTCCCCTATCCCCTGTGAAGGCCTCATCAACACAACAAAAGATTTTTTCACGACAAAAGTTTATTTCTCTGTTGAGGCGAAAGCGTCATCAAAATGATTCCCGTTCACACGGATCCGTGGAAACGACTAAAAACGCTGTATTATGCATGCCAGGCAAGAAATTGGCAATGTCGCTTTGTAAAGAAAGACTATGTGCCCGTGCACATACAGTGCAAAAAAGTATTCACAGCGCTTCACTTTTTCCACATTTTGTTATGTTACAGCCTTATTCCAAAATGGATTCAATTCATTATTTTCCTCAAAATTCTATAAACAATACCCCATAATGACAACGTGAAAGAAGTTTGTTTGGAATCTTTGCAAATTTATTAAAAATGAAAAAATCACATAAGTATTCACAGCCTTTTACATGACACTCAAAATTGAGCTCAGGTGCATCCTGTTTCTACTGATCATCCTTGAGATGTTTCTACAACTTGATTAGAGTCCACCTGTGGTAAATTCAGTTGATTGGACATGATTTGGAAAGGGACACACCTCTCTATATAAGGTCCCACAGTTAACGGTGCATGTCAGAGCACAAACAAAGCCATGAAGTCCAAGGAATTGTTTGTAGACCTGCGAGACAGGATTGTATCGAGGCACAGATATGGGGAAGGGTACAGAAACATTTCTGCAGCATTGAAGTTCCCAATGAGCACAGTGGCCTCCATCATCCGTAAATGGAAGAAGTTTGGAACCACCAGGACTCTTCCTAAAGCTGGCCACCCGGCCAAACTGAGTGATTGGGGGAGAAGGGCCTTAGTCAGGGAGGTGACCAAGAACCCGATGGTCACTCTGACAGAGCTCCAGCGTTTCTCTGTGGAGAGAGGAGAACCTTCCAGAAGAACAACCATCTCTGCAGCACTCCACCAATCAGGCCTGTATGGTAGAGTGGCCAGACGGCACACGACAGCCTGCTTTGAGTTTGCCAAAAGGCACCTGAAGGACTCTCAGACCATGAGAAACTAAATTCTCTGGTCTGATGAAACAAAGATTGAACTCTTTGGCCTGAATGGCAAGCGTCATGTCTGGAGGAAACCAGGCACTGCTCATCACTTGGTCAATACCATCCCTACAGTGAAGCATGGTGGTGGCAGCCACCTCAGCCACATCATGATGTGGGGATGTTTTTCAGCAGCAGGAACTGGGAGACTAGTCAGGATCGAGGGAAAGATGAATGCAGCAATGTACAGAGACATCCTTGATGAAAACCTGCTCCAGAGTGCTCTGGACCTCAGACTGGGGCGCAGGTTCATCTTCCAACAGGACAACGACCCTAAGCACACAGCCAAGATAACAAAGGAGTGGCTACGGGACAACTCTGTGAATGTCCTTGAGTGGCCCAGCCAGAGCCCAGACTTGAACCCGATTGAACATCTCTGGAGAGATCTGAAAATGGGTGTGCACCGACCCCATCCAACCTGATGGAGCTTGAGAAGTCCTGCAAAGAAGAATGGGAGAAACTGCCCAAAAATAAATGTGCCAAGCTTATAGCATCATACTCAAAAAGACTTGAGGCTGTAACTGGTGCCAAATGTGCTTCAACAAAGTATTGAGCAAAGGCTGTGAATACTTATGTACATGTGTTTTTTAAAAAAAAATTTTATTTGTAATAAATTTGCAAAGATTTCAAACAAACTTTTCACATTGTCATTATGGGGTATTGTTTGTAGAATTTTGAGGAAAATAATGAATTTAATACATTTTGGAATAAGGCTGAAAAATAACAAAATGTGGAAAAAGTGAAGCGCTGTGAATACTTTCCAGATGCACTGTACGCATTCAAACATGCATGCCTATAGACTAAACACGTAATACGCATGCTGTCACCATGTTCACAGATTCACGTTTTTGAAGTTTACACAGAGATGATAACGGTATCTTTTTCAAAACTCTTTTTCAAAACGTGCACTTTAAAATCTATTTCAAAGTTTGCTTTCTCAGGTCACCAAAATGCTGTTGTCGTGTAAATGAACGGCCAGAATGCATTAAAAGTTTTCTGTTTTCAGTTGAAAACATTGTGAAAGCGGCCCCTAAGCGGACCCCTAAGGTCCCTAATAACTAATGATCTTTACAACGGAAATGAATCAATCAAAAACGTACTTAAGCTGGACAATGGCTTTTTTCTAGAGCTGCTGTACAGCCAAAACAACCAAAACAAGCAATTGTTGCATTAATTTCCTAATATCACTGTAAAGCTGCTTTGAAACAATCTGTATTGTAAAAAGCGCTATATAAATGAATTTAACTAAAATGCCATTTACATGTAAGACAACAGATTTATAGAATATGACCTTGAATGAATGCATGCTTGTCACAAGTATTTCTGTCACAAACAAGCCAGTGTACAAATTACCTTCAGCGAGGATTCCCTCCATGGTTTTTCCTCCCACAGACTAACAAACTGTGAAACTGTGGAGTTACTTGACAGTTTTGCAAGGAAACTGCAAGATGATCCTGGCAAGCAGTGACAACGCCTGATGGGTCATTCAGTATCTCACACACGGCATGTAAACAAAACTCATTTGTCCATCAATTCTCATCTAGAGTATCAGTGCAGCGCCTCTGAAAATAATAATAAAACAGCTTCTGTCTCTCAGTAGTTCATGAATGAATAGTTATATAATAAATTGGCTGGTTAAATTAGATTCAGTATTCTTCATACTGAGATAATGTCCTCCCAGGACAGTGTTTATGAAACCAATGACCATAAATTTGAACCTTGATGGGAATGGAACAGTGTTTTATATGAATGCTACAGTCAAAGCACAGCTTGGGGGGAAAACAGTACAAGATGGTGAGGAAAGATATAAAGAAGCAAAAGTAGGTCAGATACACATCTCAACCAACCCACAGCAGAGCAAAAAGACATCAAATAACAACGGATTGTAGGAAAGCAGGAGCTGAAGCTCACAGATGTGAATGATTTATGAATTGATGCTGATCAGAAGCTTTGAGCTTCACATTCTCCCAGCTAAACATGAGACAGAGAAAACAGAGAATCATGTCTCCTGTGCAGATAATTCCCTAGATTCTAAATTCTCAGGGGTTCACATTCCTGTGACTCTTGTTCATAAGCACTTGTTGGGTTGAGGAGAATGTAACCCTGTTGAGTTCATCTGTTGAAGCAGAGTTTCTGTTTAGTGTTTTGATGATGACTGTTCCTGCAGCAACAGTTTGGGATTCGAACTCCCAAAGTCTCTATAGGTGGTGAAGCTGCAATGTGAATATTTCCACATCTACAGTATAAAACTTGAGGTATAGATACATAGGCGGAGCATGTGTAAGACTGGGTAAGGCTTAGCCTTCTCCTGGCCATGGACTTGAGACTAGCGTGGAATTTTCTCACTCAGTTTAATTTTTAGAGGGAAAAGCTGCCCATAACTGCTGGTCTAGGATCAGTTTTCTTCGTAATTATAACATATTGGCGATTTGGTGTGTTTGAACTCTTGAGAGCGTCAAAGGTTTCTATTTACAATGTGTTTTGCAGCGTTGAGCAATGTAGCCAATCACAAACATATCAGCTGATTTCTTGAATGCAATGGCTAATCAGACATGTTTAAGTTAGAATCCACTCACCACTCAAAACGCTGGAGTTTTTGTCCAGTACCGAGTTCTGCATGCTCGCAAATCTTCTCATTATAACTTAACTTATAACAAACAAAGTGTAGAAATTATGTAGGTTAAATAAGAGATTCATTGTGCAATCAACTTCATTAATTATAGTGGAACTTTGTGACATTGCGATGAATTGAAAGCTTTTTAGTTATTATAAACGGAGCACTCTTTGCGCCCTTTCTAGGCAATATAATCTATTCAGAATTTTAATATAATGTTTGTTTTTCTGCATTAGGTAAGGCAATGATTATTTTTTATTCAAATTGGCTATCATGCTAAATCCTGCATATGCTTGCTTTTCTGTTCAAATTATAGTGGTTTGCGAATGTAGCTGCTTTAATAACAATTTATCAGGAGCGTTTATACTGGGATAGATCACACATAATTTGAAACTATTTTATGTCATTCTATTTTAAAGTGTTTTTAAGGAGGAAGCGCATCTAGCCTTACCATGGAGTTGGTTCACCCTCCACCTATGTATAGATAGATAGATAACATAATTTTCTGTTAGCATGTAAGATTTGCTGCTGCATAAATAAATACCGCAGCAGATTTAGGCAGGTGGAGTGTTTTTAGAGGAACCCCGATGCTACAGAACTGAATGCTGAACCAGACTATTTAAACGTTAAGCTAGATGGAATATTTAAAAAAAAAAAAATGTCACACCACAGGGCCAGTTAAAATTACCTAGTGAAGGCAAGAATGTGATTAGAATTAACATAAATTAACATCCCTTAAAATATATTCCTATAAAATGTTGTTACAGGGGACCTATTATGCTAAATTCTCTTTTATAAGGTGTTTGAACACCGATGTGTGTCTGCAGTGTGTGAGAACAACCAGCCTACAATGGTAAAAATCCACTCACTCATTTTTTTATAATTCCCATAAATCAAAAGCTTTTCAAAGAGCTAATTCAGATTCCCGCCCTACAATGACATCATTGTAGGGAGAAGCCCCGCCCACAGCCAGTGTGTCTATTAGCATAGACACAGCCCTGAGTGAGTGTCCGCCATTTCTGTATCTTCGCTGTAGCAGCTGGAGTTTGTCTGCGCCAAAGAGGCATTACAAGTGTTGTGTTTTGGGATGTACCAATGCACATAAGACTCTCCATAGACTCCATAGTCACTGAATACATTGTGGTTATATTTCATTTTCGAAGGAAATGTCCAGAAGAAATTTGCTAAAGGCTTATACGTTTGTGCCAATCATTTTGCGCTGGACGAGGGGCTTTTCAACGCTGGATTTTCAAAAATGTTGATTTTGAAAGATGGGTCAATACCAACGCTTTGTGCGCAAACTTCAGATATAGACAAAGTAAGTATCACGTCATATGTTGTGAGTCCTTACAAATTGCTTTTATGAAAGAGCTTGTTGGCACTCTGTACAGCTAATGTTGCTAAAGCTACCATTGTCTCTGCCTGTTTTCACTGATGCTGCCCACATGTGCTATTAGAATTATCGTAAATACTAGTTTCCTTTGAAGTCGGCCACTTGAATGCGACGAGCTTGTAATCACGACTTCAGAAGTGGGAATTATGAAATTTCTGATAGCACATGAAGGCACCAGGAGACCAGAGCAGTAAAGACAGATGACTGAACATATAAGGCTGAACACCGCTACTGACAGTTTCTGATATTTTCAGTGCGTGAGATTGTCCTGTTTTGTTGTCGCCGGTATGCTGGAGCATGAGCTCTTGAAGCCGGGACCGGGAGCAGTAGCTCATTTGCATTTAAAGGGACACACACATAAACAGCGGGTTTTTGCTCACCCCCCAAAAAGTGGGAATTTTAACATGCTATAAAAAATTAACTGTGGGGTATTTTGAGCTACAACTCTGGGGACATCAGAGACTTATTTTACATCTTGTAAAAAGGGGCATAATAGGTCCCCTTTTAAAATCTTTATGCTAATCAAATATGTCAACTAACCAAATATCATTCTTGATCATGAAGGCATCAGTTTACTGTTTTTTTTAATCTGGTGCCAGATTAGAAATTATAAGTAAATAAATAAATAAACTCTCACTGTCTCCTTTGAAAACATATCTCACGTACCATATTATATAACCAGAGCTATAAATAGTCAAATCGAATTATTACCATTCTGATTATTTCACTTAGCTTCCAAGATAGCCAGTTAGCCTACAAGTTTAACATGCCATTAGCAGATTAGACTGCTATCTTAGAATATTAGCCTAGCATTTAGCCAAACTACAAGCTCATAACTGATATGTAAACTACAATCAAGCTACCCAGGAGTTAGCTACAATACAAGTTAATAAAAAACTATCTAACTGAAGATATTTAATGAGCAGTTTATTTAAAAATTAAATTTAAAAGTTAAATTAAATTTATAAATTAAATGAACTATGGGATGTAAAACCACTGATGTAGTGTTTTGTCATGCTACACTACTTGTTGAAAAAGGCAGCTTGTTAGAAAAACTGATCTCCTTTAAAAATAGCTGAGCAGGTGTTCCACAGTCAAGAATCAATGATTCTTTTATTATTAATATATAGCCTACATATTTTGTAGATAGGTATTGAAGTGGGTTAATGGCCAAATGGAAACTCCCTGTTCACTCATTTATTACAAACAGAAATTCTGCAGCAAGTTGTTTTGCCACATCAGTAGTCAGCAAAACGCACCACATCACCTATCAAAAACCCATTTCTGTCATTAAACACCAGAACGCTGATATATGACTGGGGGAACATTGCTTGCTGTCAGTGTTTTAATGAGAAGACTGAAGCCGTTAAGGCTCTATGATTGAACAAGCTCTAGGTTTGTAATGAACTCAAATAATTCTGTCTGTCTCAGGTCAGGTTGGTGTTAGCTCTTAAACATGAGTGATATTATCATATCAAAATAATATTAACAAACAACACAGGTGAAGCTCTGATGAAATTACTGTATGTGTGTAAATGCACCACACATGACATGTAAGTGTATGTGAAATGCTGCTCTGTAAAATCTAATCAACACATTCGTCCCATAATAAGGGGTGCCTCTTTCCTTGTCTGTGTCTGATGTGTGATGAGAGTCAGTGTTTTGATTTGTCACAGTAACACGCTCCCTCTCATGTGAAATGCATTGATCTTCTCATGGCCCCGCTGTTATGTGACGGGAATGATTTCTCTGCTGTTTTTGTTACAGCTGCTCATGGGGCAGTGCTGGAAAAGGTGAGCGTTATTGTTTCATATCTAAAAGGATATTCCATCATATTATGACAGACTTTCTCCAAGCATGCTAATGAATTTTATATCACCAGGCAGTTCACTGACCATTAAGATTAAATGTCAGCTACTTCCACTACAGGCTGGGAGGACTTCATTTCACATCTTGAAGATTAGAAACTCAGCTTCAATACATTTGAGAAAAACAGCAAGACTGAAAGGGCAATCATGGACAAATTCACTATTTATCCATTTTCTTTTCTCCCCCCTCTGAATTTATAAGATGACAAAAGAAGATTGACAGTGCCTCATTTTCTAAGGATAAGGGTATTCTACCAGAAAAGGAAGTTTTGCTTTTTTCATATGGACCACAAAGCACCATAAAAGTAGCATGCGCTAGTGTTTTAGTCACATAGCTTTATGTGAGGAACAAACTGAAAATGATATTGTTATTCATTGAAAAACCTTTGGCATTAATATACTGACATGAAGGAACTGCATTGTCATGAAATTATATGTTGGGGTATAACTTTGTCATTATGCCATGATATTTTAGGTTATGAATCAATTTGAACAGCCAAAAAATAATTTTAGTCACATTACACTATTATGTAGATATTTTCGAGCACCTGACCAACCCCTAAACCTAGCCACTTCTTAACAATATAAAACACGTAAACTCACAATCATTTTTTCCCCAAACAATTATGAACGAATGACAAATAAAAACTATAAGCATTGTACACTGTAAAAATATGTTAACTGATTAATTGTAAATTACCTTACAGTACATAAAAAAGGGTCATTGCACTATACTATGTAACGACTGAAACAAATCAGACACATAATTACTTGTTACATTTAACAAATATGCTTTAAATGCTTTATGCTTAGTAACGAACCCCCAAAAGGGCAGGAAAGGTCTCAGTTACCAGGGCTACCATCAGATAAGACCTTGTTTATGGCTTGAAAGAATGTGAAAAACAAGGGCCATAGGGAGACCTATAGCCCTTAAACAGACTTTCCTGCATTAATTTATAGAAGAACTGTTCTATAAATGAACATGCACCCCAGGACATTGTGTGTATGATTAGTAATGTCTCATGTAATATTCTTGTATGGTATTTTTGTTTTATGCATATTTCATGATAGAACCAACGGTCAATGTAACATCACCTATACCATGTTTGGTCTCTATAAATTTGTACTTTGAAGATTGAAATGATCGTGTATATGATGTGTCGATAGATATACAACATATTAGTATTACAAGAATCTTCAATAGTTTCTTCATCTGCAACCAATCCAGCTGCACATGCAAAGGGACACGCTTGAGACACGCATGCAAGTAACGTACGATATACAAAATCGCTGTGTAGTTAGTTAAAGCTGTAGTCACATGGACTATTTTAACAATGTCTTTACTACCTGGTAATGTGGTAATACCACTCTCATAAAAAAAAGGTACAAAGCTGTCACTGGGGCAGTACCCTAAGGTACAAAACATCTTTGTACCTTACTTTCCCCTAAATGGTACATATTAGTACAAAGGTAACATACACGATCAGGTATAACATTATGACCACTGACAGGTGAAGTGAATAACACTGATTATCTCTTCATCACGCCACCTGTTAGTGGGTGGGATATATTAGGCAGAAAGTGAACATTTTGTCCTCAAAGTTGAAGTGTTAGAAGCAGGAAAAATGGCCAAGCGTAAGGACTTGAGCGAGTTTGACAAGGGCCAAATTGTGATGGCTAGATGACTGGGTCAGATCATCTCCAAAACTGCAGCTCTTGTGGGGTGTTCCCGGTCTGCAGTGATCAGTATCTATCAAAAGTGGTCCAAGGAAGGAACAGTGGTGAACTGGTGACAGGATCATGGGCAACCAAAGCTCATTGACGCACATGGGGAGCGAAGGCTGGCCCGTGTTGTCCGATCAAACAGACGAGCTACTGTAGATCAAATTGCTCAAGAAGTTAATGCTGGTTCTGATAGAAAGGTGTCAGAATACACAGTGCATTGCAGTTTGTTGCGTATGGGGCTGCATAGCCACAGACCAGTCAGGGTGCCCATGCTGACCCCTGTCCACCACCAAAAGCTCCAACAGTGAGCACGTGAGCATCAGACCTGGACCACGGAGCAATGGAAGAAGGTGGGCCTAGTGTGATGAATCACGTTTTCTTTTACATCATGTGGATGGCCGGTTTCATGTGTGTCGCTTACCTGGGGAACACATGGCACCAGGATGCACTATGGGAAGAAGGCAAGCCGGCGGAGGCAGTGTGATGCTTTGGGCAATGTTCTGCTAGGAAACCTTGGGTCCTGCCATCCATGTGGATGTTACTTTGACACGTACCACCTACCTAAGCATTGTTGCAGACCATGTACACCCTTTCATGGAAACGGTATTCCCTGGTGGCTGTGGCCTCTTTCAGCAGGATAATGCGCCCTGCCACAAAGCAAAAATGGTTCAGGAATGGTTTGAGGAGCACAACAACGAGTTTGAGGTGTTGACTTGGCCTCCAAATTCCCCAGATCTCAATCCAATCAAGCGTCTGTGGGATGTGCTGAACAAACAAGTCCGATCCATGTAGGCCCCACCTCGCAATTTACAGGACTTAAAGGATCTGCTGCTAACATGTTGGTGCCAGATACCACAGCACGCCTTTAGGGGTCTAGTGGAGTCCATGCCTTGACTGGTCAGGGCTGTTTTGGCTGTAAAAGGGGGACCAACACAATAATATCATAATGTTATGCCTGATCGGTTTTTCAGTACTCTAAGAGCACATATTAGTACCTTTTGTACCTTAGGGTACTGCCCCAGTGACAGCACTGTACCTTTTTTTCTGACAGTGAACGTTGCAGTCTATGGGTGGTCAGAAAGCTCTCAGATTTCATCAAAAATATCTTAATTTGTGTTCCGAAGATGAACGCAGGTCTCACAGGTTTAGAACGACTTGAAGGTGAGTAATTCATGACAGAATTTTTGGGTGAACTAACCCTTTAAGTTTAGGAGTAGGGGTCAGTTAGGTGCTCAAAAATAACCCCTGTTTTTATAATATCATATCATTTTGTAATTTAATTTCCAGATACAAGAACAGCAGATTTAATGCTAAGAATTAAATGTGTCAATAATAAATCATTCTTTTGAAATAGACACAAGTGTCTTCACATTTTAGCCAGCAAAATTAAGACATTTTAAGAAACTACTTTATGATCATAAAAAAATATATCTATATTCTGTATAATGTTGCTCTTGAAGTCTATTGATGCCAAAGGTTTCTCACTGAAAGCATCAAAACACATCAGGGCGCTAAGGGTTCTTTATTTGATGCCTTGGCAGTGAGAACAGGTTCCTGTTTAAATGAAATAACAGCATACAGGTTTACAATGACATGAGGGTGAGTAAATAATGACGTTCAATTCATTTGTGTGTAAACGACTCCTTTAATGCTTGATTGTCTGAGTATCATCATCTAGCCACTCACCTGCAAGCACGAGAGGAGAAACAGATGAAGAGGCCAAGAGAGCAAGACTCAAACAATAAACAATATATGAATATGATTGTGCCTTTTGTGTGACTGTCTTCCCACTAACCATCTGTTCTTTAATAGCAGTGAATGTTCACCGCACTGCATGTTTGTTGGGCTTGAGTGGAGCAGCACAAATCTGGCCAGACCACAACATGCAATAAACATGTATAGAAGACAGATGAATACCAAATCTCATGATCTCTCCTTTATCCAGCCAAATATGGCTCTTCTGCTCTCTACCCATCTGTTTCATGCATGCACACACACAAACATATTCCTTATGTCTTTGTTCTTCATATTTTCAATTCACCAACATTGCTGTGAGAGTTCTGAGAGCTGACGTCAGTTATTCTCTTCATCTTCCTTCTCTCATTACATATTCCATCTTCAGCTCATTTCCACAGCTCTGCTATCCTCTCATGCTGCCCTCATATGGAATTTTGTATTTCTCTCTCTGTTTTCTGTCCTTTCACATCGATCCTCCAACCATCACTAAACTCAAAAGAGACGCCACCAAGAGCTGGAATATGTACAGTGGGGAGAACAAGTATTTGACACACTGCCAATTTTGCAGGTTTTCCTACTTACAAAGCATGTAGAGGTCTGTAATTTTTATCATAGGTACACTTCAACTGTGAGAGACGGAATCTAAAACAAAAATCCAGAAAATCACATTGTATGATTTTTAAATAATTAATTTGCATTTTATTGCATGACATAAGTATTTGATCACCTACCAACCAGTAAGAATTCCACCTCTCACAGACCTGTAAGTTTTTCTTAAAGAAGCCCTCCTGTTCTCCACTCATTACCTGTATTAACTGCACCTGTTTGAACTCGTTACCTGTATAAAAGACACCTGTCCACACACTCAATCAAACAGACTCCAACCTCTCCACAATGGCCAAGACCAGAGAGCTGTGTAAGGACATCAGGGATAAAATTGTAGACCTGCACAAGGCTGGGATGGTCTACAGGACAATAGGCAAGCAGCTTGGTGAGAAGGCAACAACTGTTGGCGGAATTATTAGAAAATGGAAGAAGTTCAAGATGACGGTCAGTCTCCCTCGGTCTGGGGCACCATGCAAGATCTCACCTCGCGGGGCATCAATGATTATGAGGAAGGTGAGGGATCAGCCCAGAACTACACGGCAGCACCTGGTCAATGACCTGAAGAGAGTTGGGACCACAGTCTCAAAGAAAACCATTAGTAACACACTACGCCGTCATGGATTAAAATCCTGCAGCGCACGCAAGGTCCCCCTGCTCAAGCCAGCGCATTTCCAGGCCCGTCTGAAGTTTGCCAATGACCATCTGGATGATCCAGAGGAGGAATGGGAGAAGGTCATGTGGTCTGATGAGACAAAAATAGAGCTTTTTGGTCTAAACTCCACTCGCCGTGTTTGGAGGAAGAAGAAGGATGAGTACAACCCCAAGAGCACCATCCCAACCGTGAAGCATGGAGGTGGAAACATCATTCTTTGGGGATGCTTTTCTGCAAAGGGGACAGGACGACTGCACCATATTGAGGGGAGGATGGATGGGGCCATGTATCGCGAGATCTTGGCCAACAACCTCCTTCCCTCAGTAAGAGCATTGAAGATGGGTCGTGGCTGGGTCTTCCAGCATGACAACGACCCAAAACACACAGCCAGGGCAACTAAGGAGTGGCTCCGTAAGAAGCATCTCTTTGGAGGGAGCTGAAAGTCCGTATTGCCCAGCGACAGCCCTGAAACCTGAAGGATCTGGAGAAGGTCTGTATGGAGTAGTGGGCCAAAATCCCTGCTGCAGTGTGTGCAAACCTGGTCAAGAACTACAGGAAACGTATGATCTCTGTAATTGCAAACAAAGGTTTCTGTACCAAATATTAAGTTCTGCTTTTCTGATGTATCAAATGCTTATGTCATGCAATAAAATGCAAATTAATTACTTAAATATCATACAATGTGATTTTCTGGATTTTTGTTTTAGATTCCGTCACTCACAGTTGAAGAGTACCTATGATAAAAATTACAGACTTCTACATGCTTTGTAAGTGGGCAAACCTGCAAAATTGGCAGTGTATCAAATACTTGTTCTCCCCACTGTATGTACCTTGTTATTTTGAAATAAACTTATTTAAGCCTGAAATAAATATCCAGAGAAAAGATGCAATGCTCAGAGGTTATTCTTGCATCACTAATGAGACTTAGTAGCATTCTCTGTTATGTTTAATTTAATGCTAAAGCAAGTATTTTTTTCCAATGTTAAAATACTTTCTCATATCTCAGAGACAACTAATTAAAGGGTTAGTTCACCCAAAAATTAAAATTCTGTCATTAATCACTCACCCTCATGTTGTTCCAAACCCATAAGAGATTTGTTCATCTTTGGAACACAAATGAAGATCTTTGTAATGAAATCTGAGAGCTTTCTGTCCCTCCATTGACAGCCTACGCAACTACCACTTTCAGGCCCCAGAAAGGTAGTAAAGACATGATAAAAGTAATCCATGTGACTCCAGTTTAACCTCAATATTAATCTCCGAACCGCGTTCAGTCCAAATGCAATGATACGATGTCCTACCCGCATGTCAACGCATGTATTTTCATACCTCTGAAGGGAGGGTGGGATTTAATGCTTTCAAAGCTAGCTTGCTATTGCTCTGAAAATTGCCTTCCCTACCTTTAAGCAGCAAAACTGTTTTCACCATTGATCAGAAATGTTCCTTGAGCATCAAATCAGCATATTAGAATGGTTTCTGAAGGATCATGTGACACTGAAGACTGGAGTAATAATGCTGACAATTCAGCTTTGCTTCACATGAATAAATTACATTTTAAATATATATTAAAATAGAGTTATTTTAAATTGTAATCATATTTAGGGTACAATACTAGGGTACAACGGGACTAAAGGCACACCTTAAGAAAAAATTGCTTTTCATTACTCCTATAGTGTATGATTGCAGAAAAAAATAAATATGTTTGTATTGAACATTTATGGAGCAACAGATTTTGTGTGAAAACAGATCATAAAAGTGGTTTATTTTGTTTAAAAATCGTATAAATGTATGGGGTGGCGCGGGGGGACTTTTACCCCACACACGGGGTAAAGGGCTCACCAGAACGGGGCAAAAGGCACCCAGTATTGATACAAATACTTGAGCTAAAATAATGTTTTTAGTGATGTCTAAGTTAATACTTGTTCAAAACAATAACTTTAGCAAAGTTTGAACTTTTTTCAGTTTATTTTGATAAATAAAAGAATTCATTTTTGTTCAATAAATAGTTAATTAGTGAGCATGAGACATTTAAAAATCTTACCGACATCAAACATTTGAACGGTAGTGTATATTAGAGGTACTGTTTTACTGCATTCTCTAAAAAATTGAAGTAAACAAATTAAGTTACTGTAACTATGTGCATGTATGTGGGTGTGTGTGTGGGCTGTCTGCTCCGTGGATAGTCTGTGTGTGATCACTGATCCAGGATACTTCTGCCAATCTGCTCCGCGCACCTGCCCATAGTTACATACCATTCCAAAGCCCCAAGAGCCCGCCAGCTGTCTGTTGGCACCCAAAACTTTCCAAACAAGATCACGCAAATCACAACTAAATTAGTAAAAATCTAGAACTTCAAAAGAACTTCAACATTTCTTCCATACAGTGGTCTATAAATGCAATTTAAGGCACTTAATTCCCGTTCACACCAAGAATCATAATTATAACGATAACTAGATAAAAATTACTAGTCCACACCAGCGAACGTTCTGTTCTATAGATGTTCTGTTTTATTCTATTTTATTCTGCAATTCTTTTACATTATAATGATTTTTAGACCTATAAACCTTATGCGCCAGAAAAAACATGAGCTCAGCCATCTTTAGAATTTTGTATTTGAATTTCCATTTTTGCGGTAGCTCTGTATATTTCTATGGCATCGCTTTTGAAGAGTAATTAACTGGTAAAGTGGATTTACTTATTGTAGAGTTAAAGAAAGTTATAATGAGCATTATAATGTTTGAAGTGGATGTCATAACAAATGTCAGTAGACCGGGAAGATATTAAAACGAGTGGCTCATGCATAAATCCATAAGATCTTACCTTCATTCTGTAGAAATACATAAGGCTACATAAGGTCTATATATTTATTGTCCTTGGTCTGAAAAAGAGCATACTATTTCAGTCATTCTACTTTAAAATGTACTTAATTCAATATGTTACTTGCCATTACATTTTAATTATTTGTGATCCTGTACCACAAAACCAGTCATAAGGGTCAATTTAAAATTGAGATGTATATATCATCTGAAATAAATAAGCTTTCCATTGATGTATGGTTTGTTTGGATAGGGCAATATTTGGTCGAGATACAACTATTTGAAAATCTGGAATCTGAGGGTGCAAAAAAATCTAAATATTGAGAAAATCGCCTTTAAAGTTGTCCAAATTAAGTCCTTAGCAATGCATATTACTACTACTAATAAATTTTGTATATATTTACGGTAGGCAATTTACAAAATATCTTCATGGATCATGATTTTTATTTATAATGCCTAATGATTTTTGGCATAAAAGAAAAATCGATAATTTTGACCCATACCCATTGTTGGCTATTGCCACAAATATACCCGTGCGACTTATGACTGGTTTTGTGGTCCAGGGTCACATTTGTGAAATACATTAGCAGTTGAGTGAAAACTCTTTCCTAGCTTTTTTAACTAAGTCCTTCTCCAAATTTCTGCTAAATTAGTCTTTGTAATGTGTAATGTCTTCTTGTGCAACACTCCTGACACAAACATCCCTTATAGTCTCACTGCATGTCCAGACGGGCCTAGACGTCAGCTCTGACACTGTTACCCAGCCAAGACAGTCACCAATTATAGCCTGGAATGGGAAACAGAGTTAGCAAGGCCACCTATCGTCTGCCAGGAACAGGTGAACCATGAGACCATCCTCTACCTACTGGAGGAGCTGAAATCTGCTTTTTTACACATATCCCTGCCTTTACTTACAACATTTGTTTTCTGAAATGGATTTATCTTTATTCTCCACCCAAATATGAAAATTCTGTCACCATTTACTCACCCTCATGTCATTCCAAACCTGAAGACTGACTTTCTTCAGTTGAACATAAAAGGTATTTTGAAGAACGTTGGAGAACATTAGAGCCCATTGACTGCCAAAAAATTCTCAAAATAACTTGAAACACATGAGGGAGATTAAATGATGCGAGAATTTTCATTTTTGGGTGAAGAATTCCTTTAAAAGTTAACTGTTTTTGGAGCTTGGTTATATACTGTAAATGTTTTTTTGTTCTTTCTTTTTTTTCGTACTAGGATGTTTTAAGCTATGACACAACAGGATGTTTTAAAACCTCTTATATGTCAAAAGATCGAGGAAAATTTGATTCCTCGTGTCATGACCATTTAATAAAAACATCTGGCAGGAAGTGGCATTATTTTTGGTGGAAAAACAACAGAAAATGTACACAAATGTACATTGTAAGTCAATATACAGTCAAACCAAAATGTATTCAGCTTCACCTTCAACATTTTTTCACATTATCACAGTTTATTCGCTATAGTTTAGAAAATGGTAATCAAATATGACAAGAACACAGAGTTAAACTGTGTCAGAACAAATTCATCTTGATAATGTCAGATAACTTTGATAGAAAGTAATGGATTACAATCAACCAATCAGCTGTCAGCTGTTAAATTTCAGTACACAATTAGATAATATCAATTTAGGTCAACCAATTACCAAGCAATGCTTAATTTTGTTCAGTCTGTGGTTTAAATGGTTGCATTAGCAATTAAAGAAAAAACACTTAAGCAAAACATGGTCAGGTCAAAGTGTCTGAATAATTTTGGTCCCAAATTTTTATCAATTTTACTGTGGGTTTTTATTTGTTTTTTATTTGTGGGTATAATATGTCACAGTTTATTTTATTTTGCTATCCTCACTTACATAAATGAACTATAGTGTCCTGCACCCACTAGTAAAAAATCATATCTGGTGTTTGAATAATTTTTGGTTTGACTGTAGTTAAAATTATCCAAATGAACTTCAGGTTAATACTTATGCAAGATAACTGTCAATGGACTTTATGTCCATCCTGTTGAAATGTAAATATTCATGCTATAATGAATAAAGTTGAAGTCTCTAATCTTGACCAGATCATATTTATGCAAGTTTGGTGGACTATATCTTTTAGAAATCCTTTAATTGCAGCTATAGAGTTCAAAGGGGCTTGAATAATGACCCTGATGAAAATATACTACTATAATGCTTAAAATTGAATTGTTTCTTGCATTCACCCTACTCACCATCAGTCCAATCAGCTGCTGACTGAACGGACGTAAGAAGCTGAAATGGATCTGTAAGTTTGGAATTTCTCCAGGAGCCCAACAGGAAACACAGTATGCCAAACTACTCAACCCAGGATCCCAATAATAGAAAGCAGCCCAAGCAGGGCCCTATTAGTGTGTGTCTCTGTGTGTGTGTGCCACTTCAGGAATGTAACAAATGCCCAAACTCCTGAAGCATTCGCAAGTTTGCAAACATTTTTCTGATCACACTATCAGTTTAAACCTGCAACGAAATGCTAATTCAGAGCAATTACGCTGCAGATTTCCCTCCTTCAGCACTAGCATAATCCGTCAGACAATCCTCACATTTCTCTCAATTTTGCAATCTTATGGATAGTCATCCATCACTCACTCTCAGCTTTCAGTCCATGTCGGAAAGAAAGAGAGAGGCCAAGACCCTCTGCCTATTCTTAGCCCTCTGCTTGAATCATGTCTTTACAATTACACTTTACATTTATTCACTGTGCAGACTCCATTATTCATATAATACCCTTATCGAAAAACATCTCAACAGCCGACCAGAAAAAAAACAAGAACAAGCTGTAAACATGAGTTACAGTATCTAGTGAACCAACAACAGGTCTCCAAACAGCTGCTGTTTATGAGGAAAGATGCGAAAGAAAATGGCTTGGAGAAAGAGAGGAAGATATCAGTCTTCAGATAACTTCAGAGTAATATTCCTCCACAGGCGATCGCAGGAAGGAGGGAGAGAATTCGATTAGACTGTCGTGGCGTCTCAGATGCATTAGCTGATAAAAAATAAGTGTGAAAGGCGAGAAAAATACTAATGATGATTGTCTCTGTCCCTTGGGAAAGATGTTGTTCATACAATTGGAACACTTAATCTCTTTAGAGCTGAATATGACCAAGATTACCGATTATAGAAGTAGCGAAATTGGTGCTTCTATTAATTGGACCATTTATGTGCATAAAATTGTAATTATAGTCTTTTAACATTATATTGTAAAGACATCTTTATTAACCATAAATAAACAGCTAATTAATTAAATTCTAACAATGGCACAAAAATCTATTATATTCAATGTCCCATTTAATGGAATTAAAGATCTCCAGATGATGATGCTAAGAGTTCCTATCCTACATTATTTGCTACCACAGCTATATATTTTTTTTTTTTCACTTCAGAGCTTATAATATATTCATCTGCCAAATGCAAAAAATGGTGTCATGCTTTAAAACGTTTACCGATAGCTGATGGAAATCGATAAAATGTCATAGTGCTGACACAAGTGCTGTTTAATGTTTAATGTTTAATGTAAATTCTGTTAATACTTGATATTCTGTCATGAAAAACATCATAAATGTTGTGTCATATGACAGAATTACACATGCCTATGTTGCTCCCATTAAAGCACTGTCCTCAGTAACTCTATTTTACAACAATTTGGGATGTGAAAGATATAGAATTTGCACTATTCACAAAATTGGTTTCTTTTGTGATACACCAAAATGATAAAAAAAAATTATAATTTGAACTTTTTCCCACCAGTGTTTTTGAAAAAAGTTGCCAGCCACCGCCAGCATTTGATCATTTTCACAAAAGTTTCATGGCCCCCAGAATATGCAATATATCAAAAGAAAGAACAGACCCTCTGCTTTTAAACAACAACAAAAACAGTTTTATTCTAGCTTAATGCATTCCTTTATTAACACTTGAATATGGGTAAGTTTAACAAAAAAAGCACCATTTTGAGCAAAAAGCTGAGTAAATCACGTTTTTGTCAAAGACTACATCCAGATCAGATTCAGAACGATGATAAAAACATAAATGGAGTAGATTGAGTCCATCAACACCCTCAAAGTTTGCAGTCCTAACCACTTCCTGAGTCGACATTTCATTCAGTAACATTAGGCAGTTTTGATTTAAATGCTGTTTAATGTTGATGATCACGTTATTTTACATATGCATCTGCTTACATATGATACCGCTTGTTTCTTGCTTCTTCTTCGCCTGTGTTTTGATCAAGAGATTCAGTAGTCTTTCAGAAGATGTGTCATAGTGCCCCCTACCGTATAACAGTGAAAACATGGAAACCCAGAAATTTCCAGATTTCGTAAACTTTTTTATCACTTTTTTTTTTTTTTTTTTTTTTTTACTGTTTTTATTTATTTCATTTTTTTTTACTGTGCAAAAAGTGGATGGAAACATGGCTATTTTCACATTAATTAAATAATACAACTCACACTTTAAAAAAAATTTGCATTGATTTTCCACCAACCTTAATGAGATGTTCCACTCAAACATCCACACATCCAAAGGGCCCTATTTTAACGATCTGAGCGCATGGTCTGATGCACATGGCGCAGGTGCACTTAGGGCATGTCTGAATCCACTTTTGCTAGTTTAACAACAGAAAAAATGGTCGGCGTGCCAGGCGCATGGTCTAAAAGAGTTCTCCCTATTCTCTTAATGAGTCATGGGTGTGTTTTGGGCATAACGTGCAATAAACCAATCAGAGTCTCATCTCCCATTCCCTTTGAAAGCCAGTTGCGCTTGCACCATGGCGTATTCGTTATTTACATGGCGGAATTTGTGAGCGGAAAGACTGAACGCTTCTCCAGAGAGGAATCCTTTGATTTTTAATACTTAAAAATGTTTGTGTGCTGCTGCGCGTCCCTGTGTGTGTAATAAGCAGAGTGTATGTGCGTTGTGCACCCGTCTATAGGCGCATATTACTAACGCGCCCTTTAAATGAAACAAAAAAAACTGCGCTATTGACTTTAGACCAGGTTTTTGTTGGTCAATGGTGCAGTCATTTTCAGTTGCCTCAAAATAGCAACATGCCAACAATGCACCTGAACACACCTCGTTTTCAGACCATGGGCGAACAGATGGGCGCGAGTGCATTTGCACATGAAAATGATAACTGCGCTGGGCTGAAACTCGCAAAAAACACTTGCATCGCGCCTGGCGTCGCATTGCACCGGGTGTATAATAAGGCCCAAAGTGTTATAGGATCATGATGATAAACTGTTTGATAGGTGCACACACACTGTTTATGTGATGATGTGGAAAGAGAGTAACAGAGTCTGAAACCCAAAAATAGAGAGTCGCATTAGTTGCAACTGGCCCTCTAAATCATGTTAATGTGGTGGATTTGTTCCAGGCCTTCCAGATCCACAGTCTAAAGGCATCTATACAACCCATTACTCACTGATATTGCCTTTCTACCACCACCCGTGATACCACATGCACAATTACTCCTGACCTACTTCTATACACCAGAAAGCTGCAATCTGACAACATTTCCTGTGTGTGAATGCAAAATATTCAGTGATACACTCTTAGACCAGGTACGCACTGCTGCTGCTGAATATGGTTAGCACTCTTCATACCGCTCTGAATGCACAGAGGATTGCTATTTATGAAAGTGACTTTCTATATCCAAATTCACTCCCAATAATTTTGTCTACAGAACTAAATTGAACTTCTAATTGTAAATTCAGTGACAGCACTTTCAATTGGACACTGAACACTCATCTGAGGTGCTAGAGCAACCCCAAAACATTAGTCAATTTTGATAGTTTCTCTCCACTATAGAGTTTCTATCCTATTAGCGCTGCAGTCTAGATGAAACAATACCCTTCAGAGAGAGAAAGCCGTTTAAACGCAGCATCTTAATGAGCATAAACAAAACACGCTGCCTCTGTCGACGCTAATTTACTAACAACTGCTGAACATTAATACAGCTTTGTTTCAACTCTTTTGTAACAATTCTTTCACCACATGGACCATTTTCTAAAACAATCTTTCTCAGTGGAGTGTTAGTAGACTGTTAAGCTAGGGAATTAATAGAATAAATTGACATGTAATGTGACATGTTACAAAGTTATTATAGTCAGTAGAATGTCTGTTGGGGGACTATCAAACGAAAGTTATAGCAAATAGTCTACTAATACTCTATTAATGAGAGTTAGTTGACAAGTAGTTGCAACGTTACTTATAGTTATTATAGTGTCTAAAGTGGACCATTGAAATAAAGTGTTACCCTGTACCATTCTACACACTTATTGTCCCTGTGGACACCATCAACATCTGGAGGGGTGGCCCAAGGACCCCTCAGACAGGACAAACATCATTCTGCTTCTATAAAACTCATTTGAACAAGCAAACAAACTTGCGATCCAAAAATAGCAGAAACATACAGTAGCAGTGCCAAGCAGTATAGATCCAATGACCACCTTCCAAATTCAGAGAAAAATCGAATCGTCCAATTGTAAAGAAAGTTTCCTGTCTTGTGCACCACAATGTTGAAATGAACTCAACGGCTCTGTCGGTACTCATGCATATACTGGTAGGGAACTTTAGGGAAGTTTAAAGACAGGATGAAAGTATGAAAGACAGGATTTCAATTAATATGATCTTCGTATTTCATAATCAAAATGCATAATGTGGTATTACTAATAAAGTGTGTTATACCTTTATGGAAGTGTGTGATCTAAGTTCACCTATGGACACCTATGGATGTTTATTTAATCTAAATGGGGACATTCCATTGACATCTATTGTTTTTATACACAGCTAGTTATAAATACTATAACCTAACCCTAACAGAAATGAGAGAGGGTAAAAATGAGAATAATGAGAAAAAAAAACGTATGTACTTTACATTTTTTACAAACAAGGACATCCCAAAAATAGGGTTTTGAGAGTAGGTGTATTAATACTTTCATTCAGCAAGGATGTATTACATTTATCGAATGTGAGAGTAAAGACATTTACAATGTTACAAAAGATTACAATTTTAAATAATCCTGGAAAAAAATAAGCAGCACAACTGTTTTCACCATTGATAATAAAAATTTGAGCAGCAAATCATCATGTTAGAATGATTTCTGAAGGATCATGTGATACTGAAGACTGGAGTAATGATGCTGAAGTGATGAGGAATAAATTATATTTTGAAATATATTACATAGAAAACAGTTATTTGAAATTGTAATAATAATATTATTTCACAATAGTTTTTACTGAACTTTTACACATAAATAAATGCAGCCACTTTGAACATAAGAGACTTCTTTCAAACACATTAACAAATCTAACAACACCAAAATTTGAATGGTACTGAACATAGTTTTTTAGTATAGTTTTTTAATGTAATATTATTTTGAACATAAAAGATGTAACTAAATATCCAAAACTGTTAAAGTTCAAACATTAATCATAGTTATTGCCCTATACTAACCTGAACTCTAACCCTAGTCCTAAAATAACTTGCATTTTTAGAATAACCATGTAATAACCAATAACAATGTTATTTATAAATAATTTCTCATGCGTATGCCCAGTTTTGTCCTCAAACTTTGTGGGTGTGGACAGTTTTGTCCCCAAAGTATAGCAATAGAACCCATAGACACACTGAAACACACTCACCTCATAGTCCTGTTCTCTTCTTCTCTTGCAGTGAATATAATCCAGTGATCTTTTACATTGCTCCACACACTTCCTTGCTCTCTTTGTATCTTTTATGCACAGAGAGCTCTGTGATTTACCAAGCTGCTTCCCACAGAGCTCTTGTGTTTTCAGTGTCTTCCACAACTAACTCATCTGATAGACTGAGCTGCATCAGAGAGAGAGAGAGAGAGAGAGAGAGAGAGAGAGAGAGAGAGAGAGAGAGAGAGAGAGCGAGGGAGGGAGGGAGGGAGGGAGGGAGGAGTCACAACGGGATCCAATTTGATAAGAATGAGTCTGTATTAAAAAAAAGAAGGGGACATTTATCAGAACAGAGCTGTATGCTAGATGAACTGAGAAAGACAGACACTCCAAAGCTCTGATTACATCTGCTTAGCAAAGAGCAGCTGCTCTGAAACAGTGACACAGGACTTCTGCTGGCCATGGCGGGGGAGGGGAAGAGAGGCACAAGGGGTGCTGAAATGTGTAACGTACACATACATACAGTGTACACACATTATGTACTTCAGTTAACAAACAAACAGAGCAGGACATGAGAGGTTTGCTGTAGACTGGTAAGCTACACTCATCTTCGCTTCGACTGTTTAAACGTTCACAGAACTGTTGTTGGTCATCATCTGCATAACAAAGACACTTAACCCTTTTAAACTGACAAAAAGACAGCGAAGCGATGAGAGTGAGTGAGAAAGTTTTGAATTCACACAAAACTTTAGTCATACAAAAACAAAAAAATATATAAATAATATATAATATATTCATTGAAATATATATACATATACACACTAGCCACTTTGTTTGGTACACCTAGTACTGGGTTGGACTCCCTTTTGCCTTCAGAACTGCCTTAATTCTTCATGGCATAGATTCAACAAGGTTCTGGAAACATTCCTCAGAGATTTTGGTCCATATTGACATGAAAGCATCACGCAGTTGCTGCAGATTTGTCGGATGCACATCCATGATGCGAATCTCCTGTTCCAGCACATCCAAAGGTGCTCTATTGGATTGAGATCTGGTGACTGTGGAGGCCATTTGAGTTTAGTGAACTAACTATCATGTTCAAGAATCCAGTTTGAGAGGATTTGAGCTTTGTGACATGGCGTGTTATCCTGCTGGAAGAAGCCATCAGAAGATGGTACACTGTGGTCATGAAGGGATGGACATGGTCAGCAACAATAATCAGGCTGTGGTGTTTAAACGATGTTTAATTGGTACTAAGGGGCCCAATGTGCGGCAAGAAAATATCCCCCACACCATTACACCACCAGCACCAGCCTGAACTGTTGATACCAGGCAGGATGGATCCATGCTTCCATGTTGTTTACGCCAAATTTTTTCTACTATCTGAATGTCGCAGCAGAAATCAAGACTCATTAGACCAGGCAACATTTTTCCAATCTTCTATTATCCAGTTTTGGTAAGCCTGTGCAAATTGTAGCTTCAGTTTCCTGTTCTTATCTGGCAGGAGTGACACCGGTGGCACTTCTGCTGCTGTAGTCCATCTGCTTCAAAGTTTGATTTGTTGTGCATTCAGAGATGCTCTTCTGCAGACCTCGGTTGTAACGAGTGGTTATTTGAGTTCCTGTTGCCTTTCTATGTGCTCGAATCAGTCTGGCCATTCTCCTCTGACCTCTGGCATAAACAAGGCATTTTCGCAAGAAATTGCCGCTCACTGCATATTTTCTTTTTTTCGGACCACTCTCTGTAAACCCTAGAGATGTTTGTGCGTGAAAATCCCAGTAGATCAACACTTTCTGAAATACTCAGACCAGCCCGTCTGGCACCAACAACCATGCCACGTTCAAAGTCACTTAAATCACCTTTATCCCCCATTCTGATACTCAGTTTGAACTTCAGCAGATCATCTTGACCATGTCAACATGCCTAAATGCATTGAGTTGCTGCCATGTGATTAGCTGATTAGATACTTGCATTAATGAGCAGTTGAACAGGTGTACCTAAAAGGACCTGTGAGTGTGTGTGTGTGTATGTATATGGAAATCAAAATTAGCGAACAATTTATAAACACTTGGTACTTGATTTTTTCTGTTAATCTTCATCACTCAAAATTTAAAGGAATGCTAATTGTGGGTATACCACTGTTCTACTAGTATGTTTTACAAAATAACCAAGTACCTCAACAAAAACTTTTATTCTGTGGAAAACACAGTGATCAAAATTAGATAACAATGGCCATTGTTGCACGATAGAAGATTACAACTAAAAATGTTGAGGGTTACAGCTGTCAAGAATTAATAGGAAGTGTAGAGGCCCTGAATGACTTTAGGACATCACTGGTTTCTCACACAGCTCTGGTGTGATCTTGGTCCACTCTTCTTCCAGTCTCTTACACAGTTCGGTAACTGTAGTTCGTTTCTTGTAGCCATAACTTTGTCGCCAAAGGATTTTCAATTGGGTTTAGATCAGGACTCTGGGCTGGCCATTTTATTATTTCAATGTTCTTAGCTTCAAGGAACTGCTTTACCCATTTTGCAGTGTGACTGGGGTTATTGTCTTGCATAAAAATTGTGGGCTGATTAGAAGATGCTCGCAGGGAATGCAGAATGAGGTTCTGATTAACATTTGGATTTGGATAAGAGGCCCAACTCCTGCTGCAGAAAACATTCCCCAAACCATGACACTTCCTCTTTCACCTTTCTCTGACTTTTTTCTCCAGTTTGACGCCGAACATAATGTTTACCATTGGGCTCATAGAAACGTCTCGGTTACGCATGTAACCTTAGTTCCCTGAATAGGGAACGAGACGCTGCATCACCGCTTTGGGAACGCCTCTGCGTGATTGTGTCGTGAAGCACGTGTGTAATCAGCCCAATAGAGAGACGGAACGACATAGGCGGGTGACGTTATAGACCCGGAAGGTATAAAGCATACCGGCAAACAAACGCCGCTAGCTTCTGTAAAAAGGCTGAAGTATGGCAGGGTGACGCAGCGTCTCGTTCCCTATTCAGGGAACTAAGGTTACATGCGTAACCGAGACGTTCCCTTTCAAGGGAACTCACGCTGCGTCACCGCTTTGGGAACGAGAATACCCACGCCCCCATAGGAGCCGGATGCCTGCCTGTAACATTGTCTATGAGGCGAGCACCCGAGCCCCCGGAGTAACATTAATGTCCAGTTCATAGAACCTGACAAAGGTCCTGCCGCATCACAAATGTTTTGCAGGGAGGCCCCTGCCAAAAATGCCTGAGAGGCAGCCATACTCCTGGTTGAGTGGGCCCGGACAGCCAATGAGGAAGGCTGTCCGGCCGCCACATAAGCAAGTGAAATAGCCTCGACTACCCACTTGCTCATCCTCTGCTTTGAAGCCAGACCCCCCCTCGAGGGTGGCCCGTAACTGACAAATAGCTGTTCTGATTTCCTCCACAGGGCAGCTCTGTGGACATAAGCATCCAGTGCACAAACAGGGCAAAGCAGATTAGATTTTTCCTGGTCTGACGTCAGAAACGGTGGAGGACAAAAGGCCTGAAGTACTATAGGTCTCACAGGGTTAGTGGGGACCTTAGGAACATAACCCGGTCTAGGGTGCAGGAAAGCTTTAGCCATACCGGGAGCAAATTCCAAGCACGAGGGTGCCACAGAGAGGGCTTGTAAATCCCCTATTCTTCTCAGAGAAGATATCGCAAGAAGAAAGATAGTTTTAAGAGTGAGAAACTTCTCAGGAACTTCTTCTAGTGGCTCGAAGGGAGCCTCAGAAAGGCCTTGTAGGACAATGGCTAAGTCCCAGGCCGGCACCCTGGTGCGTACTGTAGGCCTCAGCCTCATAGTACCACGGAGGAAACGAGTAACCAGAGGGTGTCGCCCCAGTGAAACACCACCCAAAGGAGTGTGGTAAGCTGCTAAGGCCGCCACATACACATTTAATGTGGAGGGAGCTAACCCAGCGGAGAACCTCTCCTGCAGGAACTCCAGCACCGTGCTCGCAGGGCAGTTAACTGGATCCCACAGGCGATCTCTGCACCATGAGGTGAAGAGTCTCCACTTCAGAGCATACAGTTTCCTCGTAGAGGGAGTTCTAGAGTGTAGAATGGTCTCCACAACCTCGGTTGAGAGACCAGAACTTATGAGCTGGGCCCCCTCAGAGGCCAAGCCCACAGATTCCACAGCTCTGGGCGAGGGTGCAGGATGGCACCGCCCACCTGAGAGAGAAGGTCCCTCCTGAACGGAATTTCCAGGGGAGGGCCGTCGAGGAGCGACACAATGTCCGCGAACCAAACTCGGGCTGGCCAGAACGGAGCTACTAGCAGAAGACGGGCCCCGTCCCAGCGCACTCTCTCTAGAACTCCCGGAAGCAGAGCAATCGGGGGAAATGCGTACAGGGGCAGCCTCGGCCACTCCTGTACCATGGCATCCAGTCCCAGAGGAGCTGGAGGCGTTAGGGAGAACCACAGTCGACAATGAGAGTTTTCGTGTGTGGCAAACAGGTCCACCTTGGCCCTGCCAAACTTCTCCCAAAGGAGCTCCACCACCTCGGTGTGGAGTCTCCACTCCCCGGGCCTCGGCCCCTGCCTCGACAGGATGTCTGCTTCCACATTCAGGCGCCCTGGGATATAAACTGCCCTGACTGAGTGCAGTTTCCCATGGGCCCACAGGAGGATCTGGCGGGCCAACTTGTATAATAGGCGAGACCTCAACCCCCCCTGATGGTTTATATAGGAGACCACCGATGTGCTGTCCGTGCGTACTAGCACATGATGGCCCCTGAGGTATGGCAGGAAGTGTTTCAGAGCCTGAAACACCGCCAGCATTTCTAGGCAATTTATGTGCCACGAACGATGACAGTCCTGCCATAAGCCCTGGGCTGAGCGACCACTCATGGTCGCCCCCCAACCCGTAAGGGAGGCATCCGTGGTCAGAGATACCCGCTGACATGGTGCCACAAGTAACGGGCCTTGGGCCAGAAACCAAGGATCCTTCCACATGACCAAGGTGCGGAGACACTGCAGCGTTGCCTTGATCACGCGAAAAGGCTTTCCCCTCGGGGAATATCCTTTGGTCTTGAGCCACCACTGTAATGTGGATTAGCATTTGGTTGCGTTGTGAATATTTTAACTGTGTTTCTGTATTTTGCTGGGTTGTGAGTATTTTCAGTGTGTTTCTGTATTTGGTTGCATTATGAGTATTTGCAGCGCAATTCTGTATTTGGTTGAGTTGTGAGTATTTGCAGCACATGTGTTGCCACTTCAGTTGCCATGCATTGAGCTATCTTGGGCACTTTACATAAAGGCTATGTGGATTAGCATTGCATTAAAAATATACTTCATTCTTATGAAAATACCCGAGATGTCTAGAACACTGATGAAGCATGAAGACAGTTCAAAACAAAAATTATATGGTTTATCTATCAAAATGTCTCACTCTATCTGCGTTTTATTCTGCTAAATTATGTTTTATCAACAAAGTTCGGGAGGAACACGTTCAAATGATCTATCCAATCATCATGTCATTCCAACCAGCTGTCAGCAATCAGTAATCAACATGTCTACCCAATCAGCACAAGTGGAGGAATATATAAATACCCAGTCAACTCACTAATGTTCCTTGACAGGTTTTCAGCATCCCTCCACCACCCTGTCTTCCTCACACTCACCTGGCCAAATACAGAGCTCGAAGCCCTCTCCTCGGACAGCACACCAACTACGCATATCATTTATTCTATCTGACTTATTTGTAAGTGTGAACTCGTGAAAGCGTGATGACTTTGTCCATATAAGAGATTTCCTGGAACGTCATAGGATTTATGACTTCTATGAGTCTCACTTGTGGACTTTCTGTGCAAGGGCGCCCTCCGGCTATGAGTATGAATGAAACATACATTACACTGTGGGGGGCGACTCATGTGCAACAGGCCACAAGGAATCACGTTGTATGCTGCTGCCATCAGACCTAACAGCCTCTGATACTGTTTGACAGTGAGTGACTGGTCTAGCTTCACCCCTTTTACTGCTGAGAGGATCGATCTTATGCGAGGCTCTGATAAGCGGGCCTGCATAGAGACCGAGTTCCAACTCACGCCTAGATACGTTATTCTCTGAACTCGAGAAAGAACGCTCTTCTTGAAGTTGAGCCTCAGTCCTAACTTCCTCATGTGTGCGAGAACATCTCGATGTTGAACCGCCAGGCGTGCTGACTGTGCTAGTATCAGCCAGTCGTCAATATAGTTGAGAATGCGGATCCCCTGCATGCACAAGGGGGCTAATGCCGTGTCTACACACTTGGTGAAGGTGCGGGGTGAAAGGGCTAGACCAAAGGGAAGCACCCGATATTGGTACGCTTCTCCCCCAAAAGTGAACCTCAGGTACTTCCTGTGCTGCGGAAGGATGAAGACATAAAAATAGGCATCTTTGAGCTCTATCGTGACAAACCAGTCCTCGGACCTGATTTGAGACACAATATGTTTGAGTGTAAGCATCCTGAACTTGAGTTTTGCTACTGAGTGGTTGAGGATGCGCAGATCTAGAATAGGGCACCGCCCCCCATCCTTCTTTGGCACGATGAAGTACCGGCTGTAGAACCCTAACTCCCTGTCGGACAGAGGGACCTTTTCTATGGCCCCTTTCCGCAGGAGGGTCTGTACTTCTTGAGTCATAATCAGAGCCTGCTCGGGGCCCACCAGCGTGGGCAGAACCCCGTTGAAACTGGGTGGACGACACCTGAACTGGATGGCGTACCCTATTTTTACTATCTGCAGGACCCACTGAGATATATTTGGCAGACTCTCCCACTCTGCCAGAAAGACTACTAGGGGTACCATCCTCTCGAGGCTGGTCTCTGATGTACTCTGCACTGTGAGCACAGCGCCCTGAAGCGGCGGACCGGCAGGGAAAAACTGGCTTGACAGCGCCACCTCCTTGCTTGGAGGGCGCGAGCCATCCTCGGATAACTCGCAAGGGCCCTCCACGCCCTGGCACTCGGGCGGGGTTGGTGGATTGACCCTGTGAGGGTACCGAGGACAGACGGGTACCGTGTACTGAGGTGAGCACCGCCTGCCCCCGGAGGGGGAAACCCTCACTGCCCTGGGCCCACTGGCGTCAGGGCTTCTTAGACGCAGCCTTCCTCGAAATAATGACAGTCCGCAGATCTGTCTTACTCTTAGAAGACTGCACCTGAGAGCGCCGCCCTCCGCCCCACCCTTTCTGAGAGGGAGTGCGGGTGGTGACACTCTGTTTTTGCTGCGCCCGGTGTGAGGAGCTCGTACCCGGGGTCTGCTGCTCCCGCACAGCAACAGACGAGACCTGGGGCTTGCGGGGAAGGAGCTGCTTGAGCGCCGCAGACTGTTTCTTTGCCTCCTGGAACCTGTCGGTGACAGTAGTGACGGCGTCACCGAACAGACCCCCAGGAGACAGCGGCGCATCAAGCAGGAAGCTTTTATCTTTCTCCTTTATCTCCGTAAGATTGAGCCACAGATGCATCTCCGTGGCCACCAGGGCTGCCATAGAGTGGCCTATAGATTTTGCCGTCTCCTTGGTGGCACGGAGAGCTAAATCTTCTGAGGATCGGAGCTCATTGATTACATCTGCTCCGATCTCGTGGCTACTCCCCAGTTCTTTCAGCAGGTCAGCCTGGTATGCCTGCACGATAGCCATAGCGTGCAGGCATGCGGCGGCCTGACCCGCTGCCGAGTACTGAGCGTGCTGCTCTCCCAGACAAACAACGCACATCAGATGTAACGAGAACAGGGAGGAACACATCTTCTGAAACGCTGTTCGCTCGCCATAGTGACTCTCTTTTAGTGTGTCAGTATGTGTTGCAAACTTGTTATATGAAAACAAAAAAGTCTGAACTCAGACACAAACACAGAGCTGACAGAGGACAATGTTACACAGAGCGCTTGCTGAAGACAACAGAAGGTAGCGGCGTTTGTTTGCTGGTATGCTTTATACCTTCCGGGTCTATGACGTCACCAGCCTATGACGTTCCGTCTCTCTATTGGACTGATTACACACGTGCTTCACGACGCAATCACGCAGAGGCGTTCCCAAAGCGGTGACGCAGCGCGAGTTCCCTTGAAAGGGAATTAAACTTTCTCTCATTACTTTGGACAAGTGAACTTTGGACCAGTTCTCCTTTATCCACACAACATGCTCCTAGCCTTTTGATTCTATCTGCTGATGAGAGGCTTGGTCGCTGCAGAGTGGGCTTTCAGTCCAAATTCTCTTAAAAGGCGAGACACTGTATGCCGAGACATTTCCTTAACATGTTCAGCACTGAACTGGCGAGCAATTCCAGCTGCAGTGTCGAACCAATTCCCCATTGAGAGTCTCTGCATTATCTTGTCCTTTCAAGCATTTGTCATGGACAACCAGCCTTTTGGGGGGACTTGAATGAACTAGTGTCATTGTAAAGCTGCAATATTCTAGAAATCAGCGATTTGGAACGACCAACTTCTTGCAATGGTTGAAAGGGTCATTTGGCTTCCATTTGGACAACCTGCTGTTGCAGGCTTTCAGTCACCTTAGAGAAGCTCGCCATCTTGCAAAGTCAGTAAAAATTGGAAAGTTATCCAAACAGGAATGCTTACAGTTAAATGGGGTTTCTCAGATTATTAAGGACATTAGCACCAGGTGCCAGATTAACACCAATAACTGGGAGGAATCTAATGCCGAGTTCACACTGCCCGATTTTAGCCCCGATTTTGACTCGCTGACAGGTTTTGCGAAATCACCGACAAATGCCCGAAATCATAGGCAAATCGTTCACGCGAGTGACAATCACGCAGTGTGAATTATCAAAGACGCAATCTGAGAGAATCGATTCAAAATCCTGCTGTGTGAAATGTGTTCTGACTGAAAATTACATCGGCGATGAGCTACAGCGAATGAGAGAGCAAGATACAGGGCAGCGGGAAGTTCGGGGAGGAGTTATAGACCAGAATATCAGTATTTTAATAGATATATTTATAATTATATCAAAATGAAACAAAGCACAAACATTTGCTTGACCAGCCGCAACAGCAGCACATTGCAAAATTATTTACCTCCAACTCTCTTTGCAGAACACTATCCTTGATCCCCATGTCTCACCTACCATTTCCTCCTCTCGCGTTGTTTCCTTGTCACTTCTCGCGTGTGTAGTGAAACGTAGTTTGCGGACGGGACAGAGTTGACGGCGATTCTTCCTCTTGTACAGTCATGCAATGTGAAACCCCCTGTCTCCGATCCATCATGCAGTGTGAACACAGCAGTGACTGAATGCTACCCCAGATATTCATGCAGTGTGAAAAGAGCAGTGATCCGACGAGTTTAAAAAAATCGTGCAGTCTGAACTCGGCATGAGCGTACTTTTTGATTTGATTTGATTTGAAACTCACCATCGAATCCTATTTGATCTGCAATTCCTCTCCATAACAAATCCCTCTTATCGCGATTTTTGTAGTCGCTGTGGCGTTTGTCATAAAGTTCTTTGTGTTCAGACACCAAAGAGACCAGCAGCTCTACATTCATCTTGCCTAGTTGCATCTTCTTCTTCGTCTACTTACTTCCTCTTCGTCGTCTTCTTCTTAGGTATCAATGTGTGCTCGGCAAGACCGTTTTGTGCTTGAGCACCACCCAGTTGTGTTTTACTTTAACTTCAACAGGTCCAGGTACGTGAACAAAATCGCCGATCTCATTGGTCGGCCAGTTTTTAACGCTGTGCGTCAAACCAAAAAAACGAACCAGAGGCGTTTTTTTTTAAAAATTACGCTTTTACACCTGGCGTTTTGCGCGTCGGTGTGTACACTCACATTGGCGCCCTTTGTTTAGTCATGAGGCACTAAGCGTCGGCGTTAAGCGCGCACGATAATTGTCCCGGTGTGAACAAGCCTTTACACAACAACAACATAGGGTACTAAAAACGGAAAAGTACTAAAAATTCTGTATTATTCATGCCAGGCCAGTAGTTGGCGATGTCATTTTGTAAAGAAAAACTACGTGCCTATAGACACATGATGTGACCGTTTTCACAAATTCACGATTTTGTAATTTACACAGAGATGATAACAATATCGTTTCCAAAAACTTGCACTTTAAAACCCATTTTCAAAAGTTTGCGTTTTCAGGCCCCCAAAACGCCGTTGTAGTGTAAATATTAGTGTAAATTTTGGTTTTTAGTTGAAAATGGTGTCGTGCAAACGGTCCATGAAAGTGTTCTCTGATTTTGATCAGTTTTTTTTAAAACATCTCATTATCTCATTTTTATAATGTGCTTCAGAATATATTTAACTTGCGAAATATGCTTATGAAATGAAAACTATGAAAAATAAATAAATAAATATTAGACCAAAAGTACATCAAATATGTAATCACTTGCAAACAAGAATAAACCTGTGACATAATTTTGTTTTGTGTGGTGAATTATTGGTTACTGACAGCATTAAACAATTATAAAAAGTAATATACAAAATAAAAAGTAACACATTTGTAAATAAAATAAAATATAAAAAATAAATACATTTGTACCATTTCCACTTCTCTAGACGACTGCACTTTTCTGAAATTCTTTCTGAATCATCTCCAAGATGAGTTTCAGCAGCACAGATGCTACATTTCCCAGAGATCTCATTCCCGTTCTCCAGCTGCTACAGCTTCGCTTTTTGCCTAGTTCAACTTGGCTAAAGATATGACACTAAATTCCTAAATGATTGACTATAAAATTTGTCAGTCTCTTTGGCACTTAACTAAGATGATTGTCACGTGTGCAGATAATACACATAAAATGAAATGGCTGTACAGACAGACATCAGTCAATATATACAGCATAACTAACATTTAACATCTCTGTGTAATTCCTCTAATAATTTTAAACGTGCCACTCATAACATTATTAAAGGAATGTTCTCTGTGGGCAGCAATTATGGCATCCTGTCATTAACCACACAAAATCATTTTGACTTGTGACATTAATTTAAAGGAAGTATGTCATCCATTTTAATTATTATTTTAATCCTCTGGTCTATTTATAAAGTTAGAAAAATGTTTGCACTAAAACCAGCTGTAATTAATATTTTATGTACATTTTCCACCTTCTCTGATCCCTGAACAGGCTGTGTTCAGAATAGAATTCAGAGCTCACTGCTTAGTCAATAAAGTGCATACTGTACACTGCAAAAAACAAACAAACAGTACAAGCCATTCATTCTAAACATCTTCTTTCACCACATTCTGTTTTGAATCTTTTCTTTCAAATATTTCTCTGGTCTCATTTGTATTTCTCCTTAGGAATATTAGGAGAAACATCTGAAATGCTGTTGATACTAAAAAGAGAGATACAGTATATGCAAATCACAGCTAAGTCTCCTGAGCTTAGGAAAAGCAACCACTGAGCAATACATTTTTCCTCTGGGTACTTGTAATGTGTTATCCCCAACACTGGTCAGTAATGAGTAGCTGTGCTTTTAGCTAAGAATACTTAAACCCCCACCTATTATAGCATTCATTATTTGAAATAACCTTTCCTCCCTTTCATCACCCACTCATTCTCATTATTACCATCACTGTGGGCTTCCTGGACAAGCGTGACAAGCAAGTTTGTTTTTGCGTTGCTAACTAATTACTGAAAATAAATAATTTTCTTATATTATTCATCATTTTAAGAGTCAGATTTGTTGAGCACATTCAACCTAAATTTCACAAGAGATTATAAGACGTTCAATGAAGGTTTAAATAATAATAATAATAATAATAATAATAATTACAGTATAAATGTATATAGCTTATTGCTCAAATATACAAACATTTCTAAACATTTCTAAAAAAAAAGTTGTACCACTCTCCCCCAGCACTCAAATCTATTTTTTAAGCCTTTCATTCCCTTAGTGGTGTAAAACTATTTTCTCAAGCATACAGCATACAAATTCTTTGAAGCAGAAAGACTGCAGTTGAGAATTTGATTGCAATTCATCATCCTGCTGAACACATTAAAAATGAGGGAGTTTAGCTTTATTGTTTTGAGTGGGATATTACACAGTAAAAGCATGCACTGTTTCATGAAAAATAGTTTCATTCATCTTTCTTTATTTGAAATGCGATTTGGAGAGCGCATGTAGGTTGTCGGTGGAAAAAAAAAAACAGTTATCTGGCATGAGTGCACTTGTGTGTTTAGAGTACAGTCCTTAAAGGGTACATAACACACACAGTTTCTGCCAATCTCATGTTGATCTTGAGTACCTATAGAGTAGTATTGCATCCTTCATATCTCCGAAGAGTCTTTAGTTTTATCATATTTATAAAAGATACGCTGTACTGATTCTTTCACGAAAACAGCCGAGCTCGTGGAGGCGTGCAGTAGGCAGAGCTAAAGAGTCACGAACACACACACACACACACACACACACACACACACACACACACACACACACACACACACACACACACACACACACACACACACACACACACACACACACACACACACACACACAAAATACATCATGGCATTATCCCTGGATAACTTTCGATTCATTATACGTTCATGTTGTTTATATTATATGCACTTACGCGCCATTTGTGAACAAAACACAGACATTTGATGCAGTTTCACTCACCGCCTGCGGTTTGGAGTCATGACCAGGAACAAACAAACACACTTGCAGAACTCTCCAGAGTTGCTGCTCTGGAAAAACAAACTGCATCCACTGTCCTTAACACTGGGTTATTTGGGAAGCTGAACAAGGTTATCTTTCCCTCACAGCCAAAAACACACTTCTTTTGTGACATTGTTGATTTCGTGGTCTAAAAACAAAATGACAGCGCTGTCGACGACTTCCGTAATCCGATCGAAGCTCGTTGATGGGCACGCTTTTGCTCTCGCTCTGGTTTATGACGTCTTACAGGGCCATACTTGAAAAAAACTTTTCAAAACTTATTCGAATCTTGAAGAAGTGTATTTGGCACAGAAATACTCCGTCATTCGTCTAACTTGTTTTTTTAAATTGTGCCCATGTTTAGCATGAGAATCCAACTCTTTAACAGTGTAAATAAGTCAGAATGCATAAAATAGTATTAGACCCTTTAAACTTGTTTGCAAAAACTAAATCACATTTTCCGAGTACAATATCAGATCCATACTTTAGAGGGTTGCCCTTACACAAATACGTCATAAAACACTCTTGATAGCCAGGAACCACCAAAGCCTCAACCCTGCAGCCAAACCGGTAGCTCTTCATCCTTCTGTCAGACCTGGACAAGAGAATCTACAAGCAGATATGAAAGAGAAAGTGTAGAAACTTGTCACAGCAGTCATTTTTGTTGTTTTATATTCATTCCCCAGTGTTATTCCTTTCTTTCCTTCCATGCTAAAGCCAAAGGCCTTGAATGGAAGTGTGGTGAGAGAGCCATTTTTCATTGCTCTGTCCTGTGACAGAGAGTTTGATAAATAGTATTTAACTTCCCCTCCTCACCACATAGACACATGAATTATTAAAGCCAATTTCAGCGGCTCTGGCTGTGGCAATGAAAATGTAAAGCCACAAACAGCACATGAATAAACAACCATCAAAGATAGAAACAAAATCTTACAGTTTAAAGACATGGACCATACATGAATCATTATCATTTTATGGATTTTTAATGGATGTGTTAGACCAGACTATGTAAAAATGACCCCCTAGCTTGGTCTTTTGAGATAAACACGCTTTTGGCAGGAAAAGAATCACAGGAGATTAAGTGAGGGATTCTGGGATTCACGTCTAGCCAAAATGAGTTCAGCTGCTAAGACCAAGCACTTTGTGTGTCTGCAATGTTACAACAATGACATTTATTTTAAGAAATATTGTATAAACACCTGAAGCAGATGACAACAGTGATCCTGTTGTAAATGCAGCATCACAGGTTCTCAGGCTAGAACGGAAATTGAGGTTGATCCTAGGGGACTTTGGTGGGAGGGGACTCTGATGTAGATGAAGGATAATCCAGATTCAGGACAGCTTCATGTGACACACATACTCAAGAGGATACAAGAACTAAACAACACAAAGGCTGCAAAAGAGAGAAGGTATGGAATAAAAAGAAAAATATGGAGAAGAAAAATTAAGAATGAGTAGAATAATGACAAAAAAATAAAGAACAGAATATAGAGCTAGATTATGGAATTCATAGCTAGCCAACATGAGTTTGGCCACCAGGATGAAGAACTCTGTCTTATGACATTTATATTAAAAAATACCTTGCTTTGCACAATATGTGTATGTATGCAAAAATCAGTATGTCAAGTGAACTCAGTAGGCACGATACAGTATGTGAGCAATACCTGGATGACATACTGCATGTCTGAAGTGTGCGACCAGTGGACACTTCTCTATTTAATGAGGCTACAGAAGCAGGAACAATCAGATTCAACAAGATAAAATACACAAAAATGACAGAGAACCTATTGCCTATTACTTAGTTCTGTCATGACAACTCTCGGAGTGTTTAGCATGGTAATGGGTATGACAATGTTGATATGTTTGGTGTTGGCGGAATAGATCTGCTACGCTGCTGTTGCTGCAGAGCAAGTACGGGACAGCGAGCTCATTGGCTACTGATACAGCAAGAACCAATCAGCTGTGCCCTATAGAGAATGACGTGATTGCAAGCAGATTGATTTAAGGACCTATCAGCCTGCGCCATCTAGAGTTTCATGACAACTTTGTATTTACCTTGTCAAGAAAATTGTTTAATAACTGCTGACTTAAATGTTTAAACAAAGGATATTAAATAAGCCACGTTTCCACAGAAATTACAAGGATCAATTTGTCCCAGGAACTTTTTTCCCAAGGAATTTTTTCCCCCCATACCTGTTGCTGTCTGCGTTTCCATCGCAGTCTAAAGTACCGTGGAGATTAGGCAAATTAGTCCGGTGATGTAGGACTGCGCGCTACTTTCCAGTTCCCGCTGGATTTTGTCCTTTTGTCTGTTAAACTCCATTGTTGATTCGAATAGCAAACAACTCAAAATGGTGATTGAAATAAAATGCTGTGTGGAGTCAACCAATCGAAATGCTGTGTGGAGTCAACCAATCGAAATGCTGCGTGAACTCAACCAATCAGCATGTTCAGCGCCCAAGTCCCACCCCCAAAAGTTCCTAAACTTTGAAAAAGTACTACCTCACGAGCAGGGACTTTCTGAGGGAGAAATGTTTACCCGGAACTTCATTTAGACCCTGATCCCTGCAGTCGAAACACACACAGTACCACCACAAAGTCCCTAGTTCCTGGGGAAAGTTCCTGCGGTGGAAATATATATATATACAGTGGGGAGAACAAGTATTTGATACACTGCCGAATTTGCAGGTTTTCCTACTTACAAAGCATGTAGAGGTCTGTAATTTTTATCATAGGCACACTTCAACTGTGAGAGACAGAATCTAAAACAAAAATCCAGAAAATCACATTGTATGATTTTTAAATAATTAATTTGCATTTTATTGCATGACATAAGTATTTGATCACCTACCAACCAGTAAGAATTCCGGCTCTCACAGACCTGCTAGTTTTTCTTTAAGAAGCCCTCCTGTTCTCCACTCATTACCTGTATTAACTGCACCTGTTTGAACTCGTTACCTGTATAAAAGACACCTGTCCACATACTCAATCAAACAGACTCCAACCTCTGCACAATGGCCAAGACCAGAGAGCTGTGTAAGGACATCAGGGATAAAATTGTAGACCTGCACAAGGCTGGGATGGGCTACAGGACAATAGGCAAGCAGCTTGGTGAGAAGGCAACACTACGCCGTCATGGATTAAAATCCTGCAGCGCACGCAAGGTCCCCCTGCTCAAGCCAGCGCATGTCCAGGCCCATCTGAAGTTTGCCAATGACCATCTGGATGATCCAGAGGAGGAATGGGAGAAGGTCATGTGGTCTGATGAGACAAAAATAGAGCTTTTTGGTCTAAACTCCACTCGCCATGTTTGGAGGAAGAAGAAGGATGAGTACAACCCCAAGAACACCATCCCAACCGTGAAGCATGGAGGTGGAAACATCATTCTTTGGGGATGCTGCAAAGGGGACAGGACGACTGCAGCGTATTGAGGGGAGGATGAATGGGGCCATGTATCGCGAGATCTTGGCCAACAACCTCCTTCCCTCAGTAAGAGCATTGAAGATGGGTCGTGGCTGGGTCTTCCAGCATGACAACGACCCGAAACACACAGCCAGGGCAACTAAGGAGTGGCTCCGTAAGAAGCATCTCAAGGTCCTGGAGTGGCCTAGCCAGTCTCCAGACCTGAACCCAATAGAAAATCTTTGGAGGGAGCTGAAATATATATATATATTTTTTTTTATATATATATTTTATATCTTTATATAGCTTTTTATATTGTTACAAAAAGTTGTTATCATTAGTCAGCAGGCCATGTTGATGAACTTAATACGGGAAAGTTGTTATTGTTAGTCAGCAGGCCATGTGGATCTTGATGAACTTAATATGTGATCAATGGCCCTGTTTACACCTGGTATTAGAGGGGGCCTCATTTATAAAATGTTGCTAGAAACGGTCTTACATTTGATCTTACGATCATTCCTCCAATGTGCGTACGTGACAAAAAACGTGCGTACGCCTCTCTTTATGTGAAATCTATAAATCGCAAATGATCTTGAAATTGTGCGCAGCTGAATGGTTTCAGATCTCAGCCTTGTAAACGCCGCCTAATTATTGTTATTAACATATAAAAGAGCACCATCTAATCTATTACTTGAGAATGGCGAGCGGCAATAATTGCTTAGATTTCTAAATACCTGCAGTTCTCAGACTCTCTGCCACAAGGAACAGTGTGTACGTCTACTCAGACCCTGACATGGCGCTAAGCACTTTTTTATAAATGAGGCCCAAGATACGTTTTGGTCGATCAGATCACATGTAGATGAGGGAGACACACACCCGTTTACACCTGGTGTTTTATTACGTCTCTTTCGTCCACTTTTTGAACACTTCTGTCCTGATTTCTTCGAGAGGAGGGTTTATGGGCGGGTACATGTATGGGCTTTTTACGATCTTTCGATCTAATGGACGAAATAAGCTCACACATTTTACATAGCGAAGACGACGGAAAAACTCCTGGAGAGTAGCAGCAGCTTTCGTTTTTCTGCTCTGACAGCCGCAAGACCACGCCGAACGCTGTAAGTGTGTGTTAGAAATCAGAAATTATGAGCGAACATTGTGCTTGGTACGGTTTTCGTCTTCAAACCAAACTTGGGTCTCCATCTGAAAAAGTTTAAATCCCGTCTGGCTAGCGCACTTCCCATAATGTTTACTCATTAGGTTAGTAGACAGAGAGTAGGTCTTTTGCGGCTGTTCGAACATTTTTGAATGCGCTTACACTACGAAAGCAATCCGGTCGAATGCGTTTTCGACTGCCTCTGGAAGTGGTCAAAAGTGGACAAGCTCAAAACTTTTTAGACAGTTTACACCTGTATTTAGCGTCGTCCACTTGTGATCTGATCAACCAAAATGCATCTTAATACCAGGTGTAAACAGGGCCAAGATCACTGATGACAATATAGAATCTATAAAATTATATAGATATTCTCATTAAAGTTAAGTTCTTCATTAAATTTAATACATACAAGTTTTTACCTGAGGCAGGTGCACAGTTTTACACACAGTCCAGCTTGGACGAAGAAGGTTTAATGCCGTGTTGTACCTATAATGGAGCACAATGAAGACAAAAATAAGATATGAGGGCAGATAAAGGAAGAAATGTGGATGCTGAATTGGGCGAACAAATGGAAAGCAGGCCACAGTTTTGTGTGAAAGTGTGTATGTAAATGAGTGTGTGAATGAGTTCATCAGTGTTTGGCCAGCTACAGTGTGTGCACAGCTTGTTTCATTTCCTGTGGGACAAAAATGTCTCCGCCGTTCCCACTTTTTCTCCATCACCCCATTCGCCTCCCTTCTCCTCAGAAGCACATTCACAATGACATCAGCTTCCGCCAACACACGAGCAGTTGCCATGGCAGCACACAAAGACATTTTTGGAAGGGGGGGGCGTTGCCTGGCTGACACATTCAAACATAAGGCCGACCAATCCCCTCACCCTGCGCTCAATAGACATTTGCACCGCCAGATGCTCTGTTTGTAAAGCCTTTAAAGACATTGGCTGATTGCATGTTTGGCCTTTCACTTGGCCCGGCCTTTTCTCTGCTCTCCATTATAGTTTGAACCGCAGCCATCCATAATGCACTCTGGCCCTTTCTATTGTTTTTCTCACTGTGGGATGACTCTGGAAATGAACAATTCTAAAAATGCAGAAACATATATTTTTTATTTTGACATGTTTTATTTCTAATTCTAGAAATTCTAGACTCTAAGCATAACCTACATCCTTTGGCAAACTTCCCCTGAATGTTTTTATTAACTTTACCGCCAACTTTACCACCAGTCACAATTAAATTAATTTGAGGGGTGCGATTATATTGAATAATGTTACTAAAATAATTATTTTTGCATATGTTGATTATCATATTTGATATATCAGGCCTTTATGGATTATATAGTATGACATATTGCGCTCATAACCGAGGAGGCCCAAAGTGAGCAAAAATATCTAATGCAGATGCTGATAATTATATGGCCAAAAATAAAGATGAAATTCTGATAGCTTATAATGTAAATCAATGAGATTTTTATAACAGTATAGCACACTACTTACATTAAATCTGTATCTCGCAATAATGTCTTAGCAAGATGATATTGTTAAATGCTTAGTTTTATAATGAATGGATGCACTTTTTTGGGCTTCAAATTTTGGGCTGCCATTCACTGCCATTATAATGCTTGGATTAGCCAGGATATTTTTAAATATAACTCCGATTGTATTCGTCTGAAAGAAGAATGTCATATACACCTAGGATGGCTTGAGGGTGAGTAAATTATGGGATAATTTTCATTTTTGGGTGAACTATCCCTTTAAGGCAGAAACGTAGGAGACTGGTATGCATGGCTTTATTCTGTGCTCTCGTCTCCTCTGGTCTCAAATGTCTCCGTTATATTGTAATTTTTTGCTCGTACGGCACTTTGCAACAGAACCTTGTTTCTGCAGTGACTTTCAGCACGTTTGATGTTTATGTTTTATGTGGTGTGAGAAAGTCACATAAACCATGCAAAATCCGGTCAGAGCGGTCAGACTGAAATGATTTCCAGAATTGTGGAATAGGATTTCAAACCTCATATGAATGTACTTTGAAATAGATTTGTAATTTGTGATTTTTTTTGCCGTTCACACTTGCTAAATACAAGCAGATTTCAGTCGTATATTTAATCATCTGGAGACAGTATTGAGAAAACAAAAAGCGCTGGATGAAGTGGATATTCACCTACAAACAACTGAAACAAAAGGCTACTTTTTGAGAGGTAACTTTTTAGAAAATTTAGCTAGGCTACTGCTGTGCCATGTGAATAAGCAGCTATTCACACCGAAAGAGTTTTTGTGTCTGCCCGTGCTGTTCAGTTGTTTTCCTATGTGAAACAGACGCCTTTAATTTTTTTTCCGGAGTGTCTATTTACACCAAGTGCAAATAGTGTGCCTTGTTGGCAAGTGCTATTCGCACTAGCTCTGCCTAACAATGCCTGGTTGGGCCAAACAAGATTTAAAAAAAAACAAAACAAAAAAACACATATTTCAGTGTCTTCAGTGGTGTAGTCAGTAGAGCATAAGGTTTAAGGATCTTGGTTTTGACGCGATCGACCCGGGTTCGAATCCGCCTTTTGGCGAGCTCGCTCTTCTCCCTTTTTCCATCACACATCACATTGAAAAGGCATTTACTTTGAATAAAAATTAAGAAAATGTTCTAAAAGTGGAAATAAAGTGCCTAACGAAATTATATTTAATAATAAAAGCATTTATTGGGTAGGGTTAGGAGTAGGTGTACGGAGGGCTTTTATTATCCCATTAAGGCGGCATCCATTTAATAATTTTAATAAATCTAATCATTAACACTCTATGTTATTATTGCATCATGTTTATGTACAACAATACTGAGGTTTAAATAGTATGTATCTGTCAAAATAAAGTATAAATTGCATGTAATTACTATTTACACATATTGCAAAGAACTGCTACTTTTACATGGTGTAAATAGAATATATCACTATTTTCACTTAGTATGCTATTTCACTTAGTAAATAGCATCTACAGCTATTTGCACTTAGTGTAAATAGCATCTATCACTATTTGCACTTAGTGTAAATAGCAATTATCGCTAAGAAAATATGCTATTTTCACTGAGTGTAAATACAATCTAGTTGCTATTTACACGGTGTAAATAGCATCTATCGCAATTTGCACTTAGTGTAAATAGCATCTATCGTGACTTGCACAGTGTAAATAGCATCTATTGCTATTTGCACTTAGTGCAAATAGCCGCTGCCTTTTTTTTGCCGCTTTCAGATTTAAGAAGGTTTAAAGGGTTAGTTTACCTAAAAATAGTTCCACATCCGTAAGACCTTCTTTCATCTGCGTTGTGTTGATGTGTGAGTCTGAACACAACACGCATGCATCATGATGCTCTTGTGAACGCATTGCAGATCAATATTTTCGTAAATAAAGTGGAAAATTATGTTTTTTTGCACAAACAAAGCACTTCATAAAACTGAGTCACATGGATTACTTTAATGATGTTTTTCCTATACCTTTCTGGACCTTGAAAAGGTAGTTGCGTTGGATCTCTATGGAGGGACAGAAACCTCTCGGATTTCATTAAAAACATCTTCATTTGTGTTCAGAAGATGAACGAAGATCTTACGGATGTGGAGCGACACAAGGGTGAGAAATTAATGACAGAATTTTCATTTTTGGGTGAACTAATCCTTTAAAACATCTCTAGAGATACCTTCGTTCTGCTCAAGTGTATTGCTATCACTGATTGTTTGGTCCGAAGAGTCTCAAGTAGGCTACTAGTAGGCTAATACTTAAGTGGACTACTAAAGAGTCTCAATTTACTCATATAGGCTATAGTAGTAGCCTATTATTAGTAGTAGTATTAAGCATTTGCATCTACATATTCAATATTTCTGTCCTCTGCAACACAGGATGTGGATAAGTAAATTGTTGTCCATTCTTAATATGTTGGCTAAAAATTTGGCCTGCTCATGCCTTAGAAACATTGGATTTACCGTTCAATTTTGAAATTGTTCATCTATAATACTCCCCACAACCTCTCATCGAGTTCATATATCAATGTTTCAACAAATTTAAATATTTAAACTTTATGAGGATTAAACTGTGCAGAGGGGCTGTCATAAGAGACATCTTATGACTAATTCATAGGCAGTTTTGTAGGATAAAATACTTTGACTACATATTCATATAAAGAACTCGGCCGCAAAACTGCCTCAAGTAAACTAGTACATGTGTTTAGATGGATAAAATGTGAATAAATATGGGTGTGAAACTGTTGGTTTCTCATTTCTCTCGCTCTCATCCTCTTCCTCCCTCCCCCAATCTGTCTTTTACTACCTTAAATATCCTGGAATGGTGCTTGGAAAGATAAAACTGGGTAGCAAAAGGCGACGAGTGAAGGGTTTAAAAGTGGGAGATATGGCGGTCATGGAGAGTTTTCCTTGCAGGCTGCACCTTTTCCCTCCCTCTCCTCATGAGCGACTGATTTCTCCACGTTAAATACACTCTTCAAATGTCCCTTCTGCTTATCTCGCTTTCTGTTTATCACAGCAGGAAAAACTAATGAAATATTTGGAGAAAAAAAAAAGTGCTGCTTTCATCCTGAATTCACATGCATCTTTCTTTACCACCACCATCATCATCATCATCATCTGCAGTCAACTCACAGTCTTCACTTTAACTACTGAACTCGGCTAAAATACACATTGACAGTGATTGCCCTACCCTAGGCAGGGCTGTATGTTAACTTTTGTTGCAGATATCACTGGTGCTACAGTGGTTAAAAGTTTTGTAGTACAGGCCACACAATTGTAGCACAAGTATAAAACGTCTGTTACCATCTCTGAAAACAACCACAAGTAGTGCAGTTCACCACTTAAACAGGCATGACTGGCAAAGGACATTAATGTTCCATACAGGGCACACAAAATACAAATCTTAAACAGAAATGTTTTCAGACAAACATTTTATTTGCAAAAATGGCAGACTGCAGGAAGATAACACCTCTTGCTTAATATTAAATCAATTTGGTTTATATAGCCCAATATCACTAATCACAATCCAAACAACATCCATCGTTTTGGTTGAGCACTTGAAAATGCTGCTTCATTTTCCTGTAAATCATTAAATAGGTCTAAAGTTTTAATATAAAATATTAAATTATGATAAAAATATGTGACTGAACTGTGATCTAAATCTGGTCATTTAATTTTTCTCAGGAAATCTTATGCATATACTGAGAAAGCGGAAAAAACAAACTCCTGTACACTTCTCCACACTGGAGAAAAAACTTATGGTTCCCTTTCAGTCGGTCACGTTCGACGTACGTCGGAACTGACAGACGAATTGGGATCTATTTTCAGAGACCAATCTACTTCGAGTGTTTAAAAACGAGCCAATGAGGATTGGCATGCGGTTGACGCATTCCACGACCCGCCCCGCATCGCGGGTATAAATACGGAAGTGGAATACCGCATCATTGCTTTCAACTTCGGAGCCAAACGCTACTGTGTTCCTACAAAGAGTGTTTTTTTCTCAAGTCAAGAGGACTGCTCCAGTCTACGGTGTTGGTGTGACGGCACTTCAGCGGAGATCACAAAAAAAGAAAAAACAACAGCTGTTCTCACAGCTTCCTGGGCTTGAGTGCTCTCAGCGGGCTTGCACCCCTGAACCGCTGCGAGCCGCGGTCATCCCCCTGTGTGCCTCGGCACTGATTGGAGCGTTTTTTTCCTTCTAAAAGAGCAACACGGTTTGACCCTGCGTCTTTCAAACCGTGTGTTTCTGGATGCCGTCGTTATCTGTCCCCAGCTGACGGACACGATCGCTGTCTCTCGTGTTTGGGCATTCAGCACCATTGCGGGAACATGACCATCGCAGTACTACGGTCTAGACTCGAATACCTCAGACGGAGTGGAGTCCCATTGCGCATCCCCCGATCTAGTGGCCCTCCTGCTGCGAAGCAGAGGGCTGCTACTTTGGCTGATGCCTTTGGTGGAGACCTGAGGGTTACTGTGAGGGCACTCCCGCCGGGTCAACAGGCTCCTCGGGCCCCTCCCCCCTCCACTGCGCCGGTGGAGCTTCCGGAAGAGCAGCCTGGTCCTTCCCACGGGAGACCGTCTGTTACTTTCGGGGCTCCGGCTGAGGACATGGTCTCGATAGCCGCATCGGGGGACGAGCTAATGGACTCCGGAGATGAGGATTCGGCTGCGCTGCCCCCTTCTGGTGTGGTAGCGCTGCCCGAGTCTGATCCGGAGCTCACGGCTATGCTTGCCCGGGCCGCCGCCAGTGTTGGGCTCGAGTGGAACCCTCCACCGTGTCCCGAACCCTCGCGGCTGGACGATTGGTATCTCGGGACGGCCCGCGCTGGTTCTCAGCGCCCCGCCCCAGTACCTTTCTTTCCGGAGGTGCATCAGGAGCTCATGAAATCGTGGATAGCGCCTTACAGCGCTAGAAACCGATCGACTGACTCCTCCGTCCTCACTACCCTTGATGGTGGCGCAGCCAAGGGTTACGTGGAGATCCCCCCAGTCGAGCGGTCAGTAGCGATGCAACTGTGTCCGAAGACCGCTACTGACTGACGCGGAAATCCGCGTCTCCCCTCCCGGGCGTGTAAGTTCTCGTCCGCACTAACGGGCAAGGCTTACACAGCCTGTGGAGAAGCTGCTTCATCTTTGCATGCCATGGCGCTCCTGCAGGTCTACCAGGCCAAAGCGCTCAAGGAACTGCACGAGGGTAGTTCCGACCCAGGGGTTATGCAGGAACTGCGTACCGCGACGGACCTCGCCCTCCGGGCGATGAAAGTCACCACACGCTCCCTGGGTCGGGCGATGTCCACACTTGTGGTCCAGGAACGCCACCTGTGGCTGAACCTGGCGGATATGCGTGAGACCGACAAGGTACGGTTTCTCAACGCCCCTGTCTGCCAGGCCGGCCTCTTCGGCGACGCCATCGAGAGCTTCGCCCAGCAGTTCTTGGTGGCCCAGAAGCAGACGGAGGCAATTAAGAACATCCTGCCCCGGCGACCTGCTGCCTCCACCCAGTCGCCGGCTGCAGCACCTCCGCCTGCCCGTCGCCGAGAGCGTCCCCCTGCGTCCGCCTCCGCCCCTGCTAAGCCTAAGCAGCAGCCTCCACCTAGCAAGCAGGGTGCCGGGCGTAGGGGTACTGCCCAACCCGTCCAGGGTCCCGCAAAGTCCACCGGCAAGCGCAAGGGCAAGCGGCCCTGAGACAGGCAGCCCAGGGAGAAGAGGAGCTGCTCCAGGGGAGGTGGTGTCCGCACCCCTCCTCCCCCCGGAGGAGGACCGGGGGGAGAATGTCTCTACTGGTCATCCCAACATCCTGCCGCTGGCTCTCCGGAGTCCAGCGGTACCCACATTCTCAATAAAAGAGCAGTTTCTTCCCTCCCTGGGCCCCAAGAGGGCCAGGTTGGCAGTGTGCGACGCCCCCGGGCCTCGCCACTTCTTTCCTCCCCTCTCCCCCTCGCCAGGGGGCAGCAGTATGGGCACCGAGGACGCCTCCGGGCCTCCTCACCCATACTCTGCCCCACCCTGGAGTACTCAGACAACACTCCGGGCCGCCTCCGGGCCTCCCGAGTCGGGTCTGTCTACTCCACCTCGCTGCCCCACCCCGGGTACGTCTGTGGTGCCGTTGGTCCCGCTTGTTCGGTCTCTGGGAGCCTGGCTAGGTCTCCCCAGGCCGTCTCGCTGGCTCATCCGTACTATCAGACTTGGCTACGCGATTCAGTTTGCGCGCCGGCCGCCCAAGTACAGGGGCATCCTCTTCACCACTGTGCGGAGTTGCGATGCCCATGTCTTGCGGTCCGAGATCGATGTCCTGCTGGCGAAGGACGCGATCGAGCCGGTTCCTCCTGCCGATCTGAGGTCGGGGTTCTACAGCCCCTACTTCATTGTACCCAAGAAAGGTGGTGGGTTAAGACCAATCTTGGACCTGCGCATTCTGAATCGGGCCCTGCACAAGCTCCCGTTCAAAATGTTAAAGCAGAAACGCATTTTCGAATGCATCCGTCCCCGAGATTGGTTCGCAGCGATCGACCTGAAGGACGCGTACTTTCATGTCTCCATTCTCCCTCGACACAGACCGTTCCTACGCTTTGCGTTCGAGGGGAGGGCATATCAGTACAAAGTCTTGCCCTTCGGGCTGTCCCTGTCGCCTCGCGTCTTCACGAAAGTCGCGGAGGCAGCCATTGTTCCGCTCAGAGAACGCGGCGTTCGGATTCTCAACTATCTCGACGACTGGCTCATATTGGCCCAGTCCCGGGATCAGTTGTGCGAACACAGGGACCTGGTGCTCCGTCACCTCAGCCTGTTGGGCCTTCGGGTCAACCGAGAGAAGAGCAAACTCTGTCCCACACAGAGGATCTCTTATCTCGGTATGGAGCTGGATTCGGTCAACCGGACAGCGCCTCACAGAGGAGCGAGTCCGGTCAGTGTTGAACTGCTTGAATACGTTCAAAGGCAGGACAGCGGTCCCACTGAAATATTTTCAGAGGCTCCTGGGGCATATGGCATCTGCAGCCACGGTAACGCCGCTCGGATTGCTTCATATGAGACCGCTCCAACGCTGGCTTCACGACCGAGTCCCGAGATGGGCGTGGCAGAGCGGCAAGTACCGGGTCTCAGTTACTCCTTACTGTCGCCAAACCTTCAACCCCTGGGCGGACCCTTCGTTTCTACGGGCGGGAGTGCCCTTAGAACAGGTGTCCAGGCATGCTGTGGTCTTCACGGATGCCTCATCCACGGGCTGGGGGGCCACGTACAACGGGCACACAGTTTCGGGTCTGTGGACGGGGCCCCAGCTGTGTTGGCACATCAATTGCCTAGAGTTATTGGCAGTACGTCTCGCCCTGGGCCGCCTCAAAAAGCCGCTACAGGGCAAGCACGTACTGGTCCGTACGGACAGCACTGCGGCCGTTGCGTACATCAACCGTCAGGGTGGTCTACGCTCCCGTTGCATGCTCCAACTCGCCCGCCATCTCCTCCTGTGGAGTCAGAAGCGTCTGAGGTCGCTTCGGGCCATTCACATCCCAGGTGCGCTGAACCAGACAGCCGACAAGCTCTCTCGTCAGCCGACACCTCCGGGAGAGTGGCGACTCCACCCCCGGAGTGTCCAGCTGATATGGGACCTCTTCGGAGCCGCGCAGGTAGACCTGTTTGCCTCTCCGGACTCGACCCATTGCCAGTTGTACTATTCCCTGACCGGGGGCACCCTCGGCACGGATGCACTGGCGCACAGCTGGCCCCGGGACCTACGCAAATATGCGTTTCCCCCAGTGAGCCTTCTTGCACAGACACTGTGCAAGGTCGGGAAGGACGAGGAGCAGGTCTTGTTAGTTGCGCCCTACTGGCCCAACCGGACCTGGTTCTCCGAACTCACACTCCTCGTGACAGCCCCTCCCTGGCCGATCCCCCTGAGGAAGGACCTGCTTTCTCAGGGGCGGGGCACTCTATGGCACCCGCGTCCAGACCTCTGGAAACTCCATGTCTGGTCCCTGGACGGGACGCGGAGGTTCTAGGTGGCCTACCACAAGCTGTGGTAGACACCATCACTTCTGCTAGAGCCCCCTCTACGAGGCGCCTCCACACGTTGAAGTGGAACCTGTTCGTTGAGTGGTGTTCTTCCCGCCGGGAAGACCCCCGAAGGTGTTCGGTTAATGTCGTGCTTTCTTTCCTGCAGGATGGGCTGGAGCGAAGGCTGTCTCCCTCCACCCTCAAAGTGTACGTCCCCGCAATAGCGGCGTATCACGATGCAGTGGAAGGTAAGTCCTTAGGAAAGCACAACTTAATTGTCAGGTTCCTCAGAGGTGCGAGGAGACTGAATCCTCCTCGTCCAACCTCGATACCCTCTTGGGACCTAGCCCTGGTGCTCAGAGCACTTCAGGGTCCTCCCTTTGAGCCTTTGCAGTCTGCAGAGTTAAACATCCTGTCCATGAAGACAGCGCTCCTGACTGCATTGGCCTCAATCAAGAGGGTGGGGGACCTGCATGCACTTTCGGTCAACGAATCGTGCCTAGAATTCGGGCCGGCCAACTCTCACGTTGTCCTGAGACCCCGGCCTGGATATGTGCCCAAGGTTCCTACCACTCCCTTCCGGGATCAGGTGGTGAACCTGCAAGCGCTGCCCTCGGAGGAGGCAGACCCAGCCCTAGCTTTGCTCTGTCCCGTCCGCGCCCTCCGCTCCTACGTGGACCGAACTCAAAGCTTTAGAACCTCAGAACAGCTCTTCGTCTGTTACGGAGGCCAGCAGAAGGGAAAGGCTGTCTCCAAGCAGAGGTTAGCCCACTGGATAGTGGATGCTATCGTCTTGGCTTACCAGTGCCAAGACGTGCCTTGCCCGTTCAGGGTGCGAGCGCACTCCACAAGGAGTGTAGCTTCCTCCTGGGTGCTGGCTCAAGGCGCCTCGCTGACAGATATATGTAGAGCTGCGGGCTGGGCGACACCTAACACGTTCGCTAGATTCTATAGCCTCCGTGTAGAGCCGGTATCTTCCCGCATCCTCGCCCCTAGTGGCCAGTAGCGCTAAGTGCCCGTTCTAGTGTCGGCTTGCAACGCCACTCCCGCCCTCTGGGCCGGATACGTGCGTCTATTATCTCCAGTTGTGTTCCCCGGAAACGGCTAACCCTGTCGAGCTCCTCCGTCACCCCTTCGGTGTCAGACGTTGCGGCCGTCTGACGCCAGGCCTGCACCCGTATGCTTGTGGAACGTGTGTGTAGGCTGGGTGCCATATGTAGCGGTTCCCTAACGGCAACCCCATATGTGTATTTTTCCACGGTACCAGCTACCCTATTTGGCTAGCCCCGTGTCTTTCCCTTGACAGAGCCCGCTCTGTCGTCTCTGGTGGTGTTCTTTCCCCCCTGGGACCAGGCTGGATCCACCCCAGAGACTGCCATATGTAGTACTACCCTGATAGGTTAGTCCTTATGTGTATTTCGCCACCTCTCCTTCCTCTGAAGGACGTGGCTCCGCAGCGTACCATCTCCACGAGACGGGCACGCTTTCCCAGCGTTATCCAATAGTCACGCTGAGTGGGTCTTGCAGGAACAGCAGTGACTGACCTTCCCTGCCGGGAGCCCTGACTCCCACTCCAACATAGGTGTGGTCCAGTGAGCTCAGGCAGGGCGCTGGAAGGGCCAGCATCCCTGGCGTGTTGGTAGGGATCCCAATTCGTCGGTCAGTTCCGACGTACGTCGAACGTGACCGACTGAAAGGGAACGTCTCGGTTACGTATGTAACCCTCGTTCCCTGAAGGAGGGAACGGAGACGTACGTCCCTTCGCCAGGTGCTGTGCTTCAGCTGAAGGCCGAGTCACTTGTCTCGGCTCCTCAGTTGAAAAGCAATGATGCGGTATTCCACTTCCGTATTTATACCCGCGATGCGGGGCGGGTCGTGGAATGCGTCAACCGCATGCCAATCCTCATTGGCTCGTTTTTAAACACTCGAAGTAGATTGGTCTCTGAAAATAGATCCCAATTCGTCGGTCAGTTCCGACGTACGTCTCCGTTCCCTCCTTCAGGGAACGAGGGTTACATACGTAACCGAGACGATTTGCATCAAGTTTCTTTAGAGAAAAGTGTTATTTTTCCTTTCCCTTTTTTATACCCAAAATAGGGTGTTGTGAGCATTAGTGAGTAAACACATGCAATGTATGTTTCATTCATACTCATAGCCGGAGGGCGCCCTTGCACAGAAAGTCCACAAGTGAGACTCATAGAAGTCATAAATCCTATGACGTTCCAGGAAATCTCTTATATGGACAAAGTCATCACGCTTTCACGAGTTCACACTTACAAATAAGTCAGATAGAATAAATGATATGCGTAGTTGGTGTGCTGTCCGAGGAGAGGGCTTCGAGCTCTGTATCTGGCCAGGTGAGTGTGAGGAAGACAGGGTGGTGGAGGGATGCTGAAAACCTGTCAAGGAACATTAGTGAGTTGACTGGGTATTTATATATTCCTCCACTTGTGCTGATTGGGTAGACATGTTGATTACTGATTGCTGACAGCTGGTTGGAATGACATGATGATTAGATAGATCATTTGAACGTGTTCCTCCCGAACTTTGTTGATAAAACATCATTTAGCAGAATAAAACGCAGATAGAGTGAGACATTTTGATAGATAAACCATATAATTTTTGTTTTGAACTGTCTTCATGCTTCATCAGTGTTCTAGACATCTCGGGTATTTTCATAAGAATAAAGTATATTTTTAATGCAATGCTAATCCACATAGCCTTTATGTAAAGTGCCCAAGATAGCTCAATGCATGGCAACCGAAGAAAACACAACAGAAAAAAACATCATCAATTTGACAACACATGTGCTGCAAATACTCACAACTCAACCAAATACAGAATTGCGCTGCAAATACTCATAATGCAACCAAATACAGAAACACACTGAAAATACTCACAACCCAGCCAAATACAGAAACACAGTTTCAACGCAACCAAATACAGAAATGCGCTGCAAATACTCATAATGCAACCAAATACAGAAACACACTACAAATACTCACAACGCAACCAAATACAGAAACACAGTGAAAATATTCACAACGCAACCAAATACAGAAATGCGCTGCAAATACCAAATGTAACCAAATACAGAAATGCGCTGCAAATACTCATAACGCAACCAAATACAGAAACACACTGAAAATACTCACAATGCAACCAAATACAGAAACACAATAAAAATACTCACAACGCAACCAAATACAGAAACACGCTACAAATACTCACAACGCAACCAAAAATACAGAAACGCACTGCAAATACTCACAATTAAACCAAATACATAAATGTGCTGTAAATAGTCATAACGCAACCAAATACTGAAACGCGCTGCAAATACTCATAATGCAACCAAATACAGAAATGCACTGCAAATACTCACAATTAAAACCAAATACAAAAAAGTGCTGCAAATAGTCATAACGCAACCAAATACTGAAACGCGCTGCAAATACTCACAACGCAACCAAATACAGAAATACGCTGCAAATCGCTGCAATATGGACTTTCAGCTCCCTCCAAAGATTTTCTATTGGGTTCAGGTCTGGAGACTGGCTAGGCCACTCCAGGACCTTGAGATGCTTCTTACGGAGCCACTGCTTAGTTGCCCTGGCTGTGTGTTTCGGGTCGTTGTCATGCTGGAAGACCCAGCCACGACCCATCTTCAATGCTCTTACTGAGGGAAGGAGGTTGTTGGCCAAGATCTCGCGATACATGGCCCCATCCATCCTCCCCTCAATACGGTGCAGTCGTCCTGTCCCCTTTGCAGAAAAGCATCCCCAAAGAATGATGTTTCCACCTCCATGCTTCACGGTTGGGATGGTGTTCTTGGGGTTGTACTCATCCTTCTTCTTCTTCCTCCAAACACGGCGAGTGGAGTTCAGACCAAAAAGCTCTATTTTTGTCTCATCAGACCACATGACCTTCTCCCATTCCTCCTCTGGATTATCCAGATGGTCATTGGCAAATTTCAGACGGGCCTGGACATGCGCTGGCTTGAGCAGGGGGACCTTGCGTGCACTGCAGGATTTTAATCCATGACGGCGTAGTGTGTTACTAATGGTTTTCTTTGAGACTGTGGTCCCAGCTCTCTTCAGGTCATTGACCAGGTCCTGCCGTGTAGTTCTGGGCTGATCCCTCACCTTCCTCATATCATTGATGCCCCACGAGGTGAGATCTTGCATGGTGCCCCAGGCCGAGGGAGACTGACCGTCATCTTGAACTTCTTCCATTTTCTAATAATTCCGCCAACAGTTGTTGCCTTCTCACCAAGCTGCTTGCCTATTGTCCTGTAGCCCATCCCAGCCTTGTGTAGGTCTACAATTTTATCCCTGATGTCCTTACACAGCTCTCTGGTCTTGGCCATTGTGGAGAGGTTGGAGTCTGTTTGATTGAGTGTGTGGACAGGTGTCTTTTATACAGGTAACGAGTTCAAACAGGTGCAGTTAATACAGGTAATGAGTGGAGAACAGGAGGGCTTCTTAAAGAAAAACTAACAGGTCTGTGAGAGCCGGAATTCTTACTGGTTGGTAGGTGATCAAATACTTATGTTATGCAATAAAATGCAAATTAATTATTTAAAAATCATACAATGTGATTTTCTGAATTTTTGTTTTAGATTCCGTCTCACATTTGAAGTGTACCTATGATAAAAATTACAGACTTCTACATGCTTTGTAAGTAGGAAACCCTGCAAAATCGGCAGTGTATCAAATACTTGTTCTCCCCACTGTATATACCCATATGAAAAAAACCTGTGTGGTTCATATACAGCAACCATATATCTTCCTTACTTAGATCAGCCAGAATTATCTTATGTGTTTCTTGTAAGTCCAATACATGTCCTACACAAAATCAGACTGTTTATGGCCACTTTCATACTAAAAAGCACACATAAAACTTGTAGGGGATTTTTGGGTCATATATGAATACTGTAAAAATCTTTTATGAGATCTTAATAAAAGTGAAACACACTCAAATTATACTTCACGAGTCATTTACAGTTCCAACTTAATATCAAACTGAACTTTGCTCAGAAAAAAACAAAACACACAAAAAAACAACAACAAAATGCATTGAACACACTGTCATGGCCATCAATCATAAAAGAGAATTAAAGGGATAGTTCACCCCAAAATGAAAATTAGCCCATGATTTACTGACCCTCAAGCCATCCTAGGTGTATATGACATTATTCTTTCCGAAGCTTTATAATGGCAGTGATCAGGGTTCAAGAAGAAAAAAAAAGTGCATCCATCATAAAAGTAATCCATCCCTAGGGGGTTAATAAAGGCCTTCTGAAGCGAAGCCATGCGTTTTTGTAAGAAAAATATCCATGTTTACGACTTTATAGACTAAAATAACTAGCTTCCGGCAGACGGCCGTACGCGTCGTTTTACGCCAAAAGAGTGACCTCTGACCCGACGCATGATGTATTAACAAACGCGGATACGCAGAGGATAGAGCAAAACAAAACACCGGTCACGAATTAGACGTCTAAAATTAGAATTTTAAAGAGGATTTCAATATAAGAGAAGAAGAGCTTGATTTTGTTGCCCAGCCCTATTTGTTTGAACCACGAGAGACGTCTAAGTTTACGCTACTCCTACATCATACATCGCGTCACAGGTCACTCTTTTGGCGCAAGTCGACCGCCGGGAGCTAGTTGTTTTAGTCTATAAAGTTATAAATATGGATATCTACACTCACCTAAAGGATTATTAGGAACACCTGTTCAATTTCTCATTAATGCAATTATCTAATCAACCAATCACATGGCAGTTGCTTCAATGCATTTAGGGGTGTGGTCCTGGTCAAGACAATCTCCTGAACTCCAAACTGAATGTCAGAATGGGAAAGAAAGGTGATTTAAGCAATTTTGAGCGTGGCATGGTTGTTGGTGCCAGACGGGCCGGTCTGAGTATTTCACAATCTGCTCAGTTACTGGGATTTTCACGCACAACCATTTCTAGAGTTTACAAAGAATGGTGTGAAAAGGGAAAAACATCCAGTATGCGGCAGTCCTGTGGGCGAAAATGCCTTGTTGATGCTAGAGGTCAGAGGAGAATGGGCCGACTGATTCAAGCTGATAGAAGAGCAACTTTGACTGAAATAACCACTCGTTACAACCAAGGTATGCAGCAAAGCATTTGTGAAGCCACAACACGCACAACCTTGAGGCGGATGGGCTACAACAGCAGAAGACCCCACCGGGTACCACTCATCTCCACTACAAATAGGAAAAAGAGGCTACAATTTGCACGAGCTCACCAAAATTGGACAGTTGAAGACTGGAAAAATGTTGCCTGGTCTGATGAGTCTCGATTTCTGTTGAGACATTCAGATGGTAGAGTCAGAATTTGGCGTAAACAGAATGAGAACATGGATCCATCATGCCTTGTTACCACTGTGCAGGCTGGTGGTGGTGGTGTAATGGTGTGGGGGATGTTTTCTTGGCACACTTTAGGGCCCTTAGTGCCAATTGGGCATCGTTTAAATGCCACGGCCTACCTGAGCATTGTTTCTGACCATGTCCATCCCTTTATGACCACCATGTACCCATCCTCTGATGGCTACTTCCAGCAGAATAATGCACCATGTCACAAAGCTCAAATCATTTCAAATTGGTTTCTTGAACATGACAATGAGTTCACTGTACTAAAATGGCCCCCACAGTCACCAGATCTCAACCCAATAGAGCATCTTTGGGATGTGGTGGAACGGGAGCTTCGTGCCCTGGATGTGCATCCCACAAATCTCCATCAACTGCAAGATGCTATCCTATCAATATGGGCCAACATTTCTAAAGAATGCTTTCAGCACCTTGTTGAATCAATGCCACGTAGAATTAAGGCAGTTCTGAAGGCGAAAGGGGGTCAAACACAGTATTAGTATGGTGTTCCTAATAATCCTTTAGGTGAGTGTATATTATCAATATAGGATATTAACTGTTTATTAGTACTTATATTACACAGTAATTATAGTACACATATTAATGCCTTATTCTGCATGACCTTATTCTACATCCCTTCCTTAATCCTACCCAATACCTAAATAACTTACTAACTGATAAGCAGTAATTAGGGTTTTATTGAGGCAAAGTCATAGTTAATAGTTAGTTAATAGTGAGAATTGGACCCTAAAGTGTGACCATATTTCCTATTGTACTGAACCCATATCGAACCGTGACCCCAAAACCGAGGTAAGTACCAATGTCACGAAACAATTGCGAGTGAAATAAATGAGAGTTTATTCTCAAAACACAGTTCGTATACACAGTGATGGTCAGACACAATGGCAGGCTTTGATCCAGGTGACGCAGGGACACAATGGGCGACCAGATCCGTGAGACAATCCACAACGGTGAGTAATCCACAGAACAGACAGGAACAACTCGGAACAGCGAACACCAGAGGAAACGGAAGGACGATAGGACTGGACCACAGGAAACAACCAACGATCTGACAAACACAAGGTGGTTAGCAAGACATAAAATAGACCGGGTAATCAAGTGCAGCAGGTGGTGATGATGATCTGATGAACCGGCAATCAGTAGCCACGCCTCCCACTCTCACACAACACACACACAGAGACCGAATGAGACAGCGAATTCATGAACCGTGACAACCGAACCGTGACTTCTGTGTACCGTTACACTCCTACTGTACAGTACAGGATGCTATGTGACAAATCTCAAAGGAGACCTTAATGCCATGCACATTTTGGACATAGTCAAGTGCAATTTTGTTGTCTTGCCTTGTACACTTCCCTTGCATAGTCTTTTTGTCACTGCCAGTTTTACTGTTCTAAATAACAAATAGGACCTAGGTTTAAAAATACCAAAGATCTTTAAAAAGTCTAAATATTTACCAAAGTCTGTAAATATTTCAAAAGTATTACTTTCACTCAGTACTTAAGTAAATGGTCTGTGATTATATGCATGAAATTCATTCAGTGACAGTGGAACACAAACAGTCTTACCGGTGTATTCTCAATTTCTGTTCACCATATAAAGTGATCGAGTCTCTTCAGAGCATTTGGACTAAACCACTCAATTCATATGGATTAGTTTTATGATCTCTTTATGAACTTTTTGAAGCATCAAAGTGGTAGTTGCGTAGACTGTCTATGGAGGGACAGATATCTCTCAGATTTCATCAAAAAGATCTTCATTTGTGTTCTGAAGATGAACGAACGTCTTATGGGTTTGCTCACTGTTAGTTCATGTTAGTTAATACATTACAATAAGGTCTCATTTGTTAACATTAAAGTCTTACCACTCACGTTACATAAACTTCTTCAACACTTCCCATTAAAAAATGAACCAGTCGTCATGGGATGGAACAGTGTGGCTGAACTTCTAGTACAATTCGTCTTGCGTGGTCTTCGAATGTTTTCATATAGATCTTTCTGTGGAAGAAAAAGAGAGACAGAAATGTTTTATTAATTTTTATCATTTTTTTTTTTAAACCATTTTTAATCATTAGATTATTATATAAGATTATTATTTCAATTGATACCACATCAAGATTTAGTCAAGACATAAATAAATTGCATTTTGGCTTAAATCAATGTAAGCTGCATCTTGATAATAATAATAATAATAATAATAATAATAATAATAATAATAAAAGCACTGCTATTGCATGATGCATAATTACATCAGCATGATGATGCAAAATCATCTACAACTTAAAAGAGGAGAGCAACAGTTAAAGCTTGGTGAAATATTATGAAATTAATGTATGTACACTTTCATCAGAGCGGTATTAATTTAACTACATGTTTATTATTGAGGTTGTAGTTTGCAGTGGTGCAGAACTGGACTGCATTATATTAAGAGGTGTTTCTAATATCTTAACCACTTCATTTACATACATGAATATGGACAGAATATTAGAAACACTTTTCAATATAATGTATTCCAGTATAACAATCTATTCTTATACAGTACTTTCTATTGAATAATGTACTATATCCTGATTTTAATATTGTACATAATTTATATTCATATATGTTGCATTTACATGAATGCAAATTGTAGAAGTTTAGATTTTCCTTAAAGTTTAACACATATTTTGGGAAATAACTACACTTGTGCAATCTGCAAACCCAAGTTCACTAAAACATAGCTCATTTAAAGTGAACTGGCACAAAATAGACCATTAATATTCACAAAAGGAACATAAACATATATCACATTACATATATTCTATCTTTTGCTTTTTGTCAGTGCCACCACAGCAAATCTCTGTACATTCATGCTAACCATGTGCTCGGTTAGCTTAATACCACAATACATAGTTAAATAACAAGAATAGTCTTGTTTTTACATTTACATTTAATCATTTAGCTTTTATCCAAAGGGACTTACAAATGAGGAGAGCAATAGTATAGTTTAATAACTTTAATAAAAATATAATAGTTTTTAACTTGTTGTGAACAATGTTTTTGCACGTTAAATAATTAAAGGGGTCATGAACTGAGAAATCAAATTTTCCTTGAGCTTTTGACATACAAGAGGTCATCATACTATAAGAATATCCTGTAAGTTTCAGAACTGAAAACTTCCTTGTTAGTCCAATAAAAGCTTTTATTGACACCAGGCCCAGCAAAGACGGGTTTTTCAAAGTGGGGATCTATGACGTCAAAGGGAGGCAAGCATCGCCTCTGCAGAAGAAGATCAACGCCTACTTCATCACTGCCTGTTTAGCCCCGCCCACCGATTCACGCATGACATGCAATAGAATAGGTAGCCTAAGTAACATAGGCCTACGTGGTGTTAAACCAGATCGAGCTACCAAGCAATAAACATGCCGTTGAGGATTACAAAATATTGTGCAGTGCCTGGACTCGACAGTAATGCAACATGTAAGTAACTGTGTTAATTCTAATGCCTGATCTGAAATGTAATGATTCATGTACAGTCAGATGTTCTTTGTCTGTGTGTCAGTAAATCAAACCAGTGACTAAATGTCAACTTGCGTCGTTTCTCTTAGTAGGATGAAAATAATCTGTTATTTAACGGTGATTAAATTCTATAAAGAAAGCGATCAAAGAACGCTCCCTTGGTAATCGCTGGAGCTGTCAATCAAACAGCGCGAGTTTATCAGTGACTGAGTTCTGGACTCGCTCCAAAACTCGCGTTTTATTCAACGAATCTCTTAACTATATCACGTTTGCACTGTTAGTTATGATGAAAGCATTCGTTAGTGTACAGAAACTGAGTTGCATTGACGAGATCACTGCTTTCATGTGCTCAACATGTCCGTGATCGGCTACAATGCTCATCACTGCAACCTTTCATGCCACGATCTAAATATAATGCCATAGATCTAAATGTAATGCAACACTTTTCACGATTAGTTAACCATGAGAGCTGTAATAGTAAAAACGCACTAAAATAGAGAGTAATACTTAGCTATTTCAAATGGAAGGACGTTAGCCAATCACAGCAGTGGGCGTTAACACTGAAGTCTCACAGCAGACACGCCCCTTAAAACAGAGCGTTCAAACCAAAGGGCTAAAATCAGGGTAGGAAAAATGCCTTTTATTTCTAAATTATGACAATTTTTGATGTAAAAAGCATTCTAACATTATAAGTGCGCCCCAGGAAACATCATAAAACAATAAAACAACGCAGTTCATGACCCCTTTAAATTTCGCGAGTGCGCAGCTTTATTAGGCAGCTAGCTAACCTAACGTTACCACTTGAACATGTCAGCTAGGCTGTGGCGCCGACAAGATAACAGAAGCAAGCAAATTACAAATCTTTTGGTAAATCTTACCATTAAATAAGTTAACATTTGCATTGAGAATGACATGACAAACAAAAATCTTACCTGTAGCTCGACACTTCGCGGTCCCGCTGGAACTGAAGACGATAAACCCTGCGATTAATTTCCGCCTGGGCGCGTTGACGCATGCACAATTTGCATTGACAGAACTAATATTTTTGGGTGTTTAATTATTTTTTTAATGTCGCAGATATTACTATTAACAATTAGGCTGTGTATGTAGAATACCCTTACGAAACAAAAATATTTGGGAATATACTTGAATATAATGCAATGTATTACATAATACATTTCCATAGGAAACTAGAGTTTATATTTTTCCGATATTCTGCAATATATGCATTGACCACGTATGGCTATATATTAATACACATAGAAATATTTAGAAATGAAGACATAAATAGGATTACATGTAATATTCATAAAGTTTTATCCTTTATTGTGTAGCCTTACTGCATATTGCATGTTCCCATATTAATGTGAATGTACATATACTGTATACACACTTTTACAGAATTACAACAAATTTCTACTTCCCATCATGCTTTGCTTCTGACTGTTAAAGGAGGGTAAATGTTAAAATGAAAATGTTATTTCATGTGTTTTTGCTCAATATTAATATAGGGGGAGATAGAGCCTGTGGTGAGGTTGACGATTGCCAAAACACCAATAAAACTATATGTTACTTTTATTTAAAAGTAATGGCTGTGCACTTTTCAGTACAGTAATAGTCTCTTTGCTAAATATTTAGGAACATGCCGGTGTGTTTGACTTGTGTTATTGTTAACTATAGCCTATATACTGTATACAGTATATATACAGTGTTGGGGAATAACTAGTTAAATGTAACGGCATTACGTAATTTAATTACAAAATAAACGTAACTGTAATCCATTACAGTTACTGAGAAAAAATGTGTAATTAAATTACAGTTACTTATGAAAATGTTAATGATTACAAAGGGGGTTACATCTGAATTATATATTTCTATATATGCATGTGTATATATTGCATGTGTAAATATATGTTCAATATATTTTGCAGTACCATATCTTATCATATGTACATCAATGTTATGAAGTGTATTACTGAATATAAAATTACATACATTATGATATATAAATAAATATATTGTCACATTTTTCAATATATGAAAAGCGGCAATTCCTCATGTATTATTAAATATATTGTAATATATTTACTCTGTATATTTTCAATATACTGTTAAATCATTTAATGTATTTATCATTCATATAAGGAAATATATTTTCTTTGCGTAAGGGTGTACCCATTGTTATATATTTTACTTGCTAACTAATCTACTAAAGTAAAATCTAACTGATTTGCAGGGTTTGTATTTAACACCCTCCAGCATATTTTTTTTTTACAGTGTAGGACATATACGATTGAAAATACATTAATATTATGCAATTTGTATATGTGGTTTTTGCAGCATATATGTCCCTTATAGTATTCTGTTGGAACATATGGGTGTATATATATATATATATATATATAAAAAACGCTTGTGACTGTCCAAGTCTATAAGCAGCATATTAGAAATAGGATCATGTGACACTGGAGACTGGAGTAATGATGCTGAAAATTCAGCTTTGGTATCACAGAAATAAATTACATTATAAAAATAGAAACCAGTTATTTTAAATTGTAATATTTCATAATATTACTGTTTTTACTATACAAACCCGATTCCAAAAAAGTTGAGACACTGTACAAATTGTGAATAAAAACAGAATGCAATGATATGGAAGTTTCAAATTTCAATATTTTATTTAGAATACAACATAGATGACATATCAAATGTTTAAACTGAGAAAATGTATAATTTTAAGGGAAAAATAAGTTGATTTTAAATTTCATGGCATCAACACATCTCAAAAAAGTTGGGACAAGGCCATGTTTACCACTGTGTGGCATCCCCTCTTCTTTTTATAACAGTCTGCAAACGTCTGGGGACTGAGGAGACAAGTTGCTCAAGTTTAGGAATAGGAATGTTGTCCCATTCTTGTCTAATACAGGCTTCTAGTTGCTCAACTGTCTTAGGTCTTCTTTGTCGCATCTTCCTCTTTATGATGCGCCAAATGTTTTCTATGGGTGAAAGATCTGGACTGCAGGCTGGCCATTTCAGTACCCGGATCCTTCTTCTACGCAGCCATGATGTTGTAACTGATGCAGTATGTGGTCTGGCATTGTCATGTTGGAAAATGCAAGGTCTTCCCTGAAAGAGACGACGTCTGGATGGGAGCATATGTTGTTCTAGAACTTGGATATACCTTTCAGCATTGATGGTGCCTTTCCAGATGTGTAAGCTGCCCATGCCACACGCACTCATGCAACCCCATACCATCAGAGATGCAGGCTTCTGAACTGAGCGCTGATAACAACTTGGGTTGTTCTTGTCCTCTTTAGTCCGGATGACATGGCATCCCAGTTTTCCAAAAAGAACTTCAAATTTTGATTCGTCTGACCACAGAACAGTTTTCCACTTTGCCACAGTCCATTTTAAATGAGCCTTGGCCCAGAGAAAATGCCTGCGCTTCTGGATCATGTTTAGATATGGCTTCTTTTTTGACCTATAGAGTTTTAGCCGGCAACGGCGAATGGCACAGTGGATTGTGTTCACCGACAATGTTTTCTGGAAGCATTCCTGAGCCCATGTTGTGATTTCCATTACAGTAGCATTCCTGTATGTGATGCAGTGCCGTCTAAGGGCCCGAAGATCACGGGCATCCAGTATGGTTTTCCGGCCTTGACCCTTACGCACAGAGATTGTTCCAGATTCTCTGAATCTTTGGATGATATTATGCACTGTAGATGATGATAACTTCAAACTCTTTGCAATTTTTCTCTGAGAAACTCCTTTCTGATATTGCTCCACTATTTTTTGCCGCAGCATTGGGGGAATTGGTGATCCTCTGCCCATCTTGACTTCTGAGAGACACTGCCACTCTGAGACGCTTTTTTTATACCCAATCATGTTGCCAATTGACCTAATAAGTTGCAAATTGGTCCTCCAGCTGTTCCTTATATGTACATTTAACTTTTCCGGCCTCTTATTGCTACCTGTCCCAACTTTTTTGGAATGTGTAGCTCTCATGAAATCCAAAATGAGACAATATTTGGCATGACATTTCAAAATGTCTCACTTTCAACATTTGATATGTTATCTATATTCTACTGTGAATAAAATATAAGTTTATGAGATTTGTAAATTATTGCATTCCTTTTTTATTCACAATTTGTACAGTGTCCCAACTTTTTTGGAATCGGGTTTGTATTTTTGATCAAATAAATGCAGCATTAGTGAGCATAAGATAGGCCTACTTCTTTCAGAAACATGAAATTCCGGTATAGTGTACATATATACAGAAATATATATGGTTACAACTTAGGCATAAAGTAAATAACAGATCATAATTAGAATCCTCAGGTAGGCATAACAGGTAACATAAACATTCGCTGAGACATGACTTAAGGCAGAATAGCATCTGAGACATTGAACAAAGGCAGGGGTAAATATCTTACGGTGAACAGAAAACTTAGGAATCACATAGGGTGCATCTCAATCAGCTCCCTAGCACACAAGCTCATGAACCAGTATATCGTGTCCATGAAATCCAGGCATTGGTAGGGGCCGTGGTTCACTATGCATTGGGACAGTGATTGCTCAATTTCCGGTGACATGACTACATACAATGTCAACGCATACAATGTTGTAGAACGTCACCGCTGGTATTAATCAACAGCAGACAGGACCTATATCTTTTTGATATTATTTATTATGCTGTTTAAACACATTGTTCTGTTACATATCCTTACAAAATTTCAGCTGAATATTAATTATAAATGTTAACTATGTGCTCACTACCCGTCTAGCGATGTGTGTTTATGCTGACATTGTAAGACTGGAGAAACTGGAAGATGCCGAGCCATCTGGACTGAGGAACGACTACTCCCGAGAAAACAAAGGACTTTCTGGAAATTAACATTTGAACCATCGCTTGTAAAAGTAGCATCCCCACCAGGGGTGCAATTCCCGTACAACGACGTAACTCACTGCTTAACTACCATATTACAATGCATCGTTGAAGAAATCAACTAGCTAGTCACGACTGTTTCCCGAAACTGTATTGCCGCAAATTTGTCGTTCAACCACACTGGTTAATGATGTCACGCAGGTGGTGGAGTATTAACTTCTTTTATTGAATTAGTTTGAGGTCGAATTCATGCTAGATTTTTTGCTATAGATTACAGACATGGCATCTGAGGAGTCATTCTCATTTTTCTCAGTTATTTTACTTGATTTCCAGTTTTTACGTACTAGAGCACGTACGCACATGCGCACTCTTCAAAAACGGTGCTTTAAATCTCTTGACAAACTAAAAGACATAAATGACATTTGTATGTATTCAAAATAAAAGATATAGATTGTACTGAATGTCAGCTTGCTTATTTTGCTCAAGAAAAGGATTTAAGTCCAAATGTCATGCAAACAAGAAACTATGCTTCTAACCATAGGTCGAGAGCTGTCGTTCCAACCACACAACTTTGTGATGCTGTTTGCGAATGTTCGTTGGAACTACGGTTTCGGGAAACACCGACTCGTTGAACTATGTTGATAATGACGGAAATTGCGACCATAGTTGGCTAACAATGCTTTTGGGAAACACACCCCAGAGAAGCAATCACACTGAGTCAATCACTTTAATTTACATTTCATTCCCTTCACTCTCATCTCTCCTCTCCATATGTTGAGATGACCTGAAATTCACCCAAAATCTATATGGTTTAATGTAAACAATTATCATTCAACACTATACATGTTTGATATCATTTGAAAGGTCTCAGTGTGACTGGTACAAATGTCTCAATCCCACAGAAGTAAACCAAAAGGTAATACGATTTTAAGAGTTTAGAGATATTTTGCTTATTGTGGCGAGTGTGCCCTAATGCAAATTACCTTCTGTCCCCAAAAGGTGTAAACTACCTATAGGTCTATGACCCTAGTCAATGCAAATTCCTATTGTAAGTTCCTGTCTCACTTTGGGGGATGCTTTGTCTTGGTCTGGTATTTAAAGAAATGCTGAAAAGGGCTCAGGGCGCGATTCTGTAGTCAGATCAGCCCGTAATGCTATGCATTATGTATCCTATTTTTCAGTCAGGTGTGCATCTTTTACTCTTTACTTCAGAGTACAATAAGAGAAAAGAGTTAATAGAATCAGATGTCTAGATAAAATATCATGTAAATGGTCAATAATAAATTGGCACTCTAACCTAAATTCGAGGTCATGATAAAATGGAGTCAGATAAAAGTTTTATTGGAATTAAACTACAAACCCGATTCCAAAAAAGTTGGGACACTGTACAAATTGTGAATAAAACAGAATGCAATGATGTGGAAGTTTCAAATGTCAATATTTTATTCAGAATACAACATAGATGACATATCAAATGTTTAAACTGAGAAAATGTATCATTTTAAGGGAAAAATAAGTTGATTTTAAATTTCATGGCATCAACACATCTCAAAAAAGTTGGGACAAGGCCATGTTTACCACTGTGTGGCATCCCCTCTTCTTTTTATAACAGTCTGCAAACGTCTGGGGACTGAGGAGACAAGTTGCTCAAGTTTAGGAATAGGAATGTTGTCCCATTCTTGTCTAATACAGGCTTCTAGTTGCTCAACTGTCTTAGGTCTTCCTTGTCGCATCTTCCTCTTTATGATGCGCCAAATGTTTTCTATGGGTGAAAGATCTGGACTGCAGGCTGGCCATTTCAGTACCCGGATCCTTCTTCTACGCAGCCATGATGTTGTAATTGATGCAGTATGTGGTCTGGCATTGTCATGTTGGAAAATGCAAGGTCTTCCCTGAAAGAGACGACGTCTGGATGGGAGCATATGTTGTTCTAGAACTTGGATATACCTTTCAGCATTGATGGTGCCTTTCCAGATGTGTAAGCTGCCCATGCTACACGCACTTATGCAACCCCATACCATCAGAGATGCAGGCTTCTGAACTGAGCGCTGATAACAACTTGGGTTGTCCTTGTCCTCTTTAGTCCGGACGACATGGCATCCCAGTTTTCCAAAAAGAACTTCAAATTTTGATTCGTCTGACCACAGAACAGTTTTCCACTTTGCCACAGTCCATTTTAAATGAGCCTTGGCCCAGAGAAAACGCCTGCGCTTCTGGATCATGTTTAGATATGGCTTCTTTTTTGACCTATAGAGTTTTAGCCGGCAACGGCGAATGGCACGGTGGATTGTGTTCACCGACAATGTTTTCTGGAAGTATTCCTGAGCCCATGTTGTGATTTCCATTACAGTAGCATTCCTGTATGTGATGCAGTGCCGTCTAAGGGCCCGAAGATCACGGGCATCCAGTATGGTTTTCCAGCCTTGACCCTTACGCACAGAGATTGTTCCAGATTCTCTGAATCTTTGGATGATATTATGCACTGTAGATGATGATAACTTCAAACTCTTTGCAATTTTTCTCTGAGAAACTCCTTTCTGATATTGCTCCACTATTTTTTGCCGCAGCATTGGGGGAATTGGTGATCCTCTACCCATCTTGACTTCTGAGAGACACTGCCACTCTGAGACGCTTTTTTTAAACCCAATCATGTTGCCAATTGACCTAATAAGTTGCAAATTGGTCCTCCAGCTGGTCCAACATTTGATATGTTATCTATATTCTATTGTGAATTAAATATAAGTTTATGAGATTTGTAAATTATTGCATTCTTTTTTTATTCACAATTTGTACAGTGTCCCAACTTTTTTGGAATCGGGTTTGTACTTTGCCACGCTGAAAAGACCGAACATGCAGAAACCTTCACCCACTTATCGGAAACCGCCGTTGGGCCAATTGGGCGGGCCTTACAAAGACATATAATAAAAAATGGTTTGTCTTTTCTTGGGATAGTCTGGGATCCAAAGGGTTCCAACTTCATGTTCCATCTTCATGGCCGGGCAAACAAAGGTCACATTTCGAGGTCACATTTGAATTGACAGAACAGACAGCCTTCATCATGCCGGTATGGTGCATTCAGTCTTCGAATGCAGCCAAGGCCCTGATATACTCACAGCAAAATTCTTCTTCGTTCTTCGTTTAGGGGTAAAAAGAAGTTCGAAATACATGAGCAGCGATATACTGTTAGTAAACATCTGATGCTGCCCACAGTGCTGAGAGCAGCGTTTGAATATGTGCTGCGCGCTTTCCTCTCAATAACAAAATGAACACACAACAAAAATGAGAAAACAGCAAGCTTTTTTTTTTTTAAAGAAAGCATAAGAAAAGCATCTGATCAAAACAACGTTGATATGTTTGCACGAGCTCTGCAATTCGGCACTCCAGTAAAGTCACGTTTATTTATACAGCACTATATACAATAGATTGTTTAAAATCAAGCAGCTTCACGGTATAAAGCATAAAAAAACAGTGTCAATGTCTCATTTCATCAGAAGTACAACATAATTTTCTACTATAAATCAGCTCTCCAGTCTGTTCATGTTTTTACCCGCGGATGTCTGACCTCGACAGACTCAACATAATAAATTGACCAGAAGAGATTTCCACGTGAAAGAAGGCAGAGCCTCCGCACACACCTACCTATTACTTAATCGCCACAGACCAATGGGAGTTTTTACAGTAACTTTACATATACAGTAAATAGATAGATAGAGAGAGAGAGAGAGAGAGAGAGAGAGAGAGAGAGAGTTGGGAAACCCTATAAATAGAGGGAGTAAAAGGGCTTGGTTAGGAGTCTTAAGTTACAATGCCCAGGAATCAGTTGAATAGCAGGAGAGATGAACATCAAAATGATCAGCACGAAGCATGTGAGTTATACCACTATGACAGTCTGTTTTAAAAAGAAAAGTCATCATTTTGAGAGCAAAATCAATAGAGCAGCCTTTTAAAAACTCAGAGTCTCAGCAGAGCAATTTTTTTCTTTTTTGAAAAATAATCAAAAGAAGTAGAGCAAGAGGCATTGCTGAACAGAGCTCATTGATCTTCATTCCGCCTCCCAATAGAGTCCAAGTGTGTTTGACTGATCTGATCTCTGAATTGGGCCGTTCCTTCCCTGCTGAGGAGTCAATACTTTAGCTTGAGAGACAATCTTAAAGTACCCATCACTTCCTCAGGCTCCCCAAGCGACTGACTTTGGAGCTGTAGTGTCTCTGTGGGAGAGGTGATCAAGGATTTGGTCCTATTACACCAAGAATTCTCAATGGACCATCTTACATTTGAATGCTCGATTCTAAATCAAAGAAAAGGTTCTGGCCTGGAAATTGTGAAACAAGCACAATTGTGTGGAGGCATTTTAAGGTTTAAGTGTGAGACAGAGATTTCCTCAGAGATTCAGCAGATGATTCTTTATTCATCAGTTTTTGAAAGGCGCACAGAAATTGCTTTTCATTTCATTGGCAGTTCAGTTAAACTGAAAATAGTCTATCCATCCATCCATCCATCCATCCAATGTCTATCTGATTTCTGCTGAATAATAGTATTCCTTTGCAATAGTATACTTATTTATATTTTTATATATTTATCCATATATATTTCTCTATGAGACAGATAGACAGACAGAATGTGAGCTTGAAATATGGCATGATACAAATTAAATAAAAACAAAAAAAATTGCTCATAACTACCTAAAATGTAGGAACATGGGAACATCATCCTCATTTCCTATACAAAACACTTTATAAAATCTATATATTTAGATATAATATAAATGTATTTGCAGAATACTGCTTTTTGTGGTTTCTGATCAAATACAAGACACTTTTACGTTCCCCTTTTAGTCGTTCTCCGGTAAATGGGCACATGCCAAACTAAAACAAAACACTGTTTGCATAATATACACATGATGCTTCCATTATTGGACCTTGATTTATTTACCCTAACTGTCATGAAAAAGTAGTCATCTTCATCATCTCAGCAGTGTCCCATAAAAATCGTGTTGGACACAAGTGCCCTCTAATGGCATGGACATGTTATTGCCAAGATCCAATTCTCATGAAGAAATGAAGAATCCATTCTCCATTAAGCTCATAAACGTCATGTGTGAAGCTAAGCAAAGCAATTATCTCAATTTCTAACAGCGAATCTGAATTTATTAAGAGAAATTGTATTTAGATGCAGAATTCCAGCATCAGGCCTGTGACACTATGATGTTTATTTCCTTATGAGATGTGACTGACAAATTTATACACTGAAAAAGCATATACAACCTCCATTAATGAACAGAAAAAGCTGCCTGTGTAGTTATGAAGCACACAATACAAAGAAAGTACTTTCCAAAGCTCTTATCTTCCACAGTGTGATACTGTCTCCATCTGCTGGTAGAATCTTGGAGGCTACATGTGCAGTTCCAACTGTAATATATTAAAGCCTACTATTAAGTTATAACAGTTAAAGTACTTTGTTAAAATTATATTTTAAAGAACCAAAGCACATTCTGAGGTTTATTCTATAGATGTTCTGAATCAAAAAATATTATTACAGGGGTGTGTGTGTGTGTGTGTGGCCTGGTAAAACTTAGATTACCGGGACAAAATGTCCCCACAAAGATGGCAATATCTGAAATCCTTGTCCCTGTGGTGACATTTTTTTGGTCCCCATGAGGAAAACAGCTTATAAATCATACTAAGTGATGTTTTTTGAAAATGTAAAAAATGCAGAAAGTTTTGTGTGTTGGGCAGGTATAGGGGTAGGGTTAGTGTAAGGGGATAGAATATACAGTTTGTACAGTGTAAAAATCATTATGTCTTTGGAAAGTCCCCACAAAACATGAAAACACAACGCATTCAACATGAAATGGTGTTCACAACACTTTTTAAAGTCAAATAGTATATTTACTGAGTAAAAAGTATGAGCGGGACTTGATTTTATCCATCTGGAACCGAGTGGATTGTGAAGAATGGTTGTTACGTACCAGAATGAGTCAGCTGGTTGGAGGAGAGTAGTTGAACATAAAGAGGGTTTGGCGTTTGCTAACATAAAAGTCATTTCAGAGGTTATCATAAGATTCATAGAAGATTATGAAAACTGATGAATCATGAATTTTGACATGAAAGAACTTCAATATGGCCAATTTTGTGCACGTCTGATAAAGTGCCACTGAGGTGTGACATAAAAAACAAGTGCAAAGAACCTTTATCCTGGATACAAAGTAGCTTTATGAAGAAAGTTTCAAGAATACCCTTAAGAATACTCGCAGCTCTTGTATTCGTGAAGTCCAGTGAATGTCAGTAGCAATGCCACTCTCCACCAATGAATATTATCCAGTGTCATTCAGTGTCTGATCCAAAGCCCTGTCCCATAGTCAGGCCAGTTTTATTGCTCCTAAGAAGGTTGAATCCCCATCCAGAGAGATATTTGCATGGGTACGAGGTATCAGAAGCTCCAGTCTGTCCCCAGAGTCCAGTTTCACTACACCTGTACATCACATGCTCAGTTACATTCATTTGTAATAGTAGATACATTATCTATCCATACGATTGCATTTCTATGAGGCATTTTCATCACCTTGATACTATTATTCTCAGTAGTTCACAATGTTCAAAATACACAAATAAGGGAAAAAAGATTCTCTCAAATAAATATATGACGACATACACAAGATCATATCTACCACAGCCATTTACAGGACATAGGCTATTTCTAGCCTTCCTGACTGTGTGAAAACAAATGTGGTCTAATTCCCTTTCAGTCGGTCACGTTCGACGTACGTTGGAACTGACCGACAAATTGGGGATCGCTTTCAGAGACCAATCTACTTCGAGTGTAACTTAACGAGCCAATGGATACTGGCATGCGGTTCACGCATTCCACGCTCCTCCCCGCAGCGCGGGTATAAATAAGGAAGTGGAAGCACCGCATCTTTGTTTTCTGCTTCGGAGCCGAACAACTGCTGTTTTCAAGAGTTTGTTGTTTTCTACGAAGAGTTAATACAACGAGTCTGCCTTTTGGAAGGACGCTCTGGTCTGGTGCGGGTGTGATGGCGCAGTACAGCGGGGGTCGCGATCTCATCTGGGCATCGGAGAGTTGCGTCTTCAATGAGTTTGAATGCTCACAACAGGCTTGCACTATTAGAACTGTTGTAAGCCGCGGCCATCTCCCCTGTGTGCTTCAGCACTTAAAGGAGCAATTTTCCTTTCTAAAAGAGCTTACACGGTTTGACCCTGCGTCTTTTTCAAGATGTTATTCAAACCGTGTTTCTGGATGCGGTTGTTTCCTGTCCTCATTTGACGGTCACGATCTCTCTCACATATAAACATGTTGAGATTGCATTCGTGGGTGATCCATATTCTCTCAGGAGTGTCTCCGCTGTTCGTCTCACCTTTCTCGTAAGAGTTTGAGCGTTCAGCGCGCCGTGTGCCGTCGAGTGGCCGGCTGAAAGCGGGTTGTCACGGCAACCCAGCACGTCACTCGGCGCTCTAGATGCGCGGTCGAGACTATGAAACCTCAAACGGGGTGGAGTCCCTTTGCCTATTCCCCGATCTAGCTCCAAAAAGGGCTACTTTGGCTAATAAGCTTTGCTCCTCTATCGCATCGCAGCATGCAGAGACTGTGTTCGTGGGTGGTTTATGTTCTCTCATGAGAACATGACCACGTCGGTGCGTTGTTCGTCTTGCCTTTTTCATAAGGGCTTGAGTGTTCAGCGCGCCATGTGCCGTCGAGTCTGACGATGTCCACCCTGGTGGTCCAGAAACGCCCTTGGGCTAAACCTTGCTGAGGGGCGAGACGTCGCCAAAGTACGCTTTCTCGATGCTCCCATCTCACAAGGTGGCCCTTTTCGGCAACACTGTCGGTGACTGTGCCCAGCAGTCCTCCACAGTTCAAAAGCAGGCTGAGGTAGCTGTTCCCGACATGACTAGTCACTCGTGAGCTGCCCCTCAGTCTACTTGTCGCCATGGGCATCGGTCCCTGCGGGAAAAAAAAGGCCTCTGCCACAGCCCACTAAGCTACTGTGATGTCGAGCCCCCCGCAGAAAGACGATGCCACCTGTCTCAGCCGCCAAGTGGCCAGAAGGACCTACTTTCTCAGAGACAGGGGACTCTATGGCACCCGCGTCCAGACCTCTGGAAACTCCGTGAAGACAGTGCTTTTGACGGCATTGGCCTCCATCAAGAGGGTAGGGGACCTGCACACATTTTCGGTCAACGAGTCGTGCCTAGAATTCGGGCCGGCCAACTCTCACATTGTCCTGAGACCCTGGCCTGGATATGTGCCCAAGGATCCTACCACTCCCTTCAGGGATCAGGTAGTGAACCTGCAAGCGCTGCCTTCGGAGGAGGCAGACCCAGCCCTAGCTTTGCTCTGTCCCGTCCGCGTACTGCGGGCTTACGTGGATAGAACGCAAAGCTTCAGGACCTCAGAGCAGCTCTTCGTCTGTTACGGAGGCCAGCAGAAGGGAAAGGCTGTCTCCAAGCAGAGGTTAGCCCACTGGATAGTGGATGCTATTGTCTTGGCTTATCAGTCCCAAGCCGTGCCTTGCCCGTTCGGGTTGCGAGCACACTCAACTAGAAGTAGCAACTTCCTCCTGGGCGCTGGCTCAAGGCGCCTCGCTGACAGATATCTGTAGAGATATCTATGCGTGGAATGCGTGAACCGCATGCCAATGTCCATTGGCTCGTTTAGTTACACTCGAAGTAAATTGGTCTCTGAAAGCGATCCCCAATTCGTCGGTCAGTTCCGACGTACGTCTCCATTCCCTCCTTCAGGGAACGAGGGTTACATACTGTACGTAGCCGAGACGTTTCTGGGTGATTCTCAAAAAACTCTGTCAAGAACAAGCCTGGGTTAACCGAAAACCACAAGAAAGGAATAAGAAATTATACTTTGCATAAAGAAAATAAAGCTTATTTTTGAACCAGGAGATTCCCAAATTCTTGTTACGGTAATGCACAAAAAAAAAAACACCAAACAAATTCTCATTGCTGTAATGGCCATAATAATAATAACTAGATTACTTAAATTTCAGAGTATTTATACAAAAGCATTTGTTAGTCAATCAATTTGTCATCTTTACAGATAATAATAATAAAAAAATTATACTGTGAAAATAATGAGATTTACAAAACCTAGGAAGTAAAATGTCCAGATACATTATAGAAATTTTGAGGAAATGTGCTAAACTGTATAATAATGGATAAAGGACAATAATACCACAGTGAAAAACAAATGGAAAAAAAAGGCCTGGAGATGTTTTTGTGAGATTCACCCAACTTTGTAACTCTTTTGTAACACACTGATAAAGTAGCAAGACTTTCCACGCTCACCTCCCGTGTAGCAGGTGTTGAAGTGATTGACTCGATTCATGCTCTGAATGCAGCGGAACAGAACGACGTGCTGACTCTCGTCTCCTACAACGTTTTTCTTGACACGAATCACGATGTGGCCCATAGCGAACGTCGAGTCTGTATAGTAGACCTGGGAAAAGGAGAGCTTGAAATAATGAGGAGAAAACACTGAGCACGGTGTTGGGATGTCTCAAAGTTCAGTTATGAGACCAAAAAAACTTCAAGAATGTGTCATAAGTCGAGAATTTATATACCTGACTATAGATAAAGAAGAATCCCTCCTCTTTAACTAAAATGGTGCCCTGCTCTTCCTCCAGAGCAGAGCCGCGCTTTAGACCGACATGCCATGGGATGGCTGTGCATAATTCCAAAGCAAACTCTGACAAAAAAAAAATAAAAATAATTAACATGTAGAAATGAAGGGCTTTTTGAATGAAAAAAAAATTATTCCACGAAACTGCATTATACTGTAATATAACATGAATAGTGATAAATGTTAAAGGCACAATATGTAAGATTTTTGGATTAAAATATCCAAAAACCACTAGAACAATGTTATATATTTTGTTGACGTGTACTTACATTATCCCAAATGTTTCCAAGAATGTTTAAATCCAGAGAAATAAGCAATTTTAACCAGGACACGGACCGTGTCCGTGCGTCGCCTATCAATGACATCATACCCGCGTTACCCTCGATTTCAGGTTTTATTTTGTAGAAACCATGGAAACACTTTAATATATTATGTGTTTTATTAGACAGGTGAGCAACTGTTTGAATACATTCATCGACAGAAATCTAATCATTGTTATATAGCTCAACACAGTTAGTCTTATTGTTTAAATCTCGTTTTCTTGATTTACAGCGAGTACCATGTTTTACCATGCCTAATATCGATCTAGCTTACTGCAGTGTGCAACAAGTGTCTCATAGTAGTCGCCGAGCGAACACACAGAGAAGCATTATAACATAACTTTCAACACACTCAAATAATGTATCTAATATGATAAAACAGCGCTGCGTATGCATGACCGGAAAAAGTGGAAGCGTACGTCTGCGGCATAATAAAAGCTCCAAGAAATCCAGGCATCAACAAGCTACGCCTTTGTTTTGAATAAGCGACCTCAAGCGGCGAAAAATTACATATTGTGGCTTTAATATAAATATGAAGTAAATTAATGATGATAATTAACTAACAAATCTGGAAAAAAAAATCACACAAGAATTAAACAAACTACAAATCAACAAAAAAGAGCAATAAACTAGTCTCTTACCTGTCATCCCCATTTTTGAGCACATGGGAAATTACATACTTAAACTTAAATGATTTCAATTCATGGTTTCTTTGAAAAGAAGGACACTTTTTTGGTCAAGTAAAAGCAAGTAGCAATATAACTTAAAAAAAAAAAAAACACACATTACAGAAGAAAATACACTGCACTTTACTTGCAGTTTAAAACAAGCAAAAACAGCCCACAGTGTTAGTGTTGCCAGTAAAGAGGTTCTAAAAAAGCTATTTCAAAATAATACACAAACATCAATGTCTGCCTTGAAGAGTCGTTAACTTGTAATTTTACTTATTTTTTACAAAGAATAGTTTAAGTGGCAAATGCTAATGGGAAAACTAATAGGCTACCTATGATAACTGCCCTGTCATGCATAATTAATGCGTTATGCTGATGTATAATTACACAACATTGTCAACCATTATGATTTTTTTTCCGTTGAAGTACCCGGAAGTACCCAGATATTGGCGTGTTTGCACCGCAGGAACTGGGAACGATTTTAGTTCTAGGAACTCCTCTTGGGGGAACTAAATTAGCTCCTACTTCAGAGTAGGGTCTAACCCAGCACAATAGCAACTACCAGTGACGTAAGTGTATGCTGATTGGCCGAACGCACGTGAAACACCAGCACAGAGATTATAATTACTCCAGAAACTAACTCTACGAACATGGAAAACAGTGATTGATGGACCTCTCAATCTTTACGCTAAGGAGAAAATCCAACGTGACTTTGATGGAACCAAGTGAAACATGATTATGTATTTCTGCTCTAGCGACATTGGGCATCAACCAAACAGCAAACGGTAATACTTTTTCAAATAATATTTACTTTTTTGTATAATAGTTCTATCTAATAACACATTAGACAGGACTGTTAAACAGATCGTAAACTACTGAAGATGGAGAATGTGAGCGCTGTGTGGAAAATGGCCCTAGGGGAAAGTTCCTAGAACTACCCGGTGCGAAAGAACCTAATGTCTACAATTGAGTCAGCACTGAACAAAACTCAGGCATTTTGAGCGTTGAGTGGATTCTGAATTACTCAAACACCTCTGAATGGCCAGTTGCGTTCAAGAGATCAACAAACATGTATGTGATTGGCTTCATTGCTCAACACTGCAAAAACACATTGTAAGAAACCTGTGACGCTCTCCAGAGCGCAAACACAAAAACGCACTGGAGCGTTTGTCAAATCAATTTCGCCAATATATTATTACAGTTTCAACCCTTGTAGAACCAGGCCTGTCATTTTGCGCCCTAGGTCTGGCGCCTATGCCACGAGCTGGCCCTGCTTGAAAGTTTAAATATCCATTAATAACAGTCTAAACTTGATAGATTCATAAAATAATCTGAGCTGAAATGTGCTGCTCTAAAGTTAGACTGAAATAATCAGTGACCTTTTTCAAATTAATTGTTGTGTGTTCTATTCTAACATTGGGATTCCTCAGATGGACATGAATATCTTTTCATCAGGTTAGATACTGATTATTAATCACTCAAAGCCCTTTATCTAAACCTCTCTACTTAACCTTCGGTCTCACACATCTGCCATGTTTGTGGGTTTTTTTTTACACTTTTTATTTGTTTTTGTAGTTCTAATCGAATCCTCATCCAGTGTTTTCCCGTAGAATTGGGCTACTTTTACTCTAAGTTTTTTTAGTCTGCAGGTTGAAGGGACCATCTGGGTATTTTTGGAATACTCCTTTCAACGTGTGTTGATTACAAAGTTGCAGAACATGTCAGTTATAACAAATGCTGGACTGGGAATGAAGTTTTGAGTTCTGAAAGTTACAGAGTGTTTTCATAGTACAGTGAACACTGTTATGGCACCAGCAACAGCAAGGTCATTGATAAAATTGGTCAAATGTATCACTTTAGCCACAAGTCATTTTAGATAACAGATTGCCAAATGTCATGAAATAAAACTCCTTCAGTACCTTTCTGGAAGGTTTTCTTCCTGTTGTCTGCCATCATCTGTAAGCAGGACTGGGATTCTGTAGAAGGGCAGAGGAGTTTAAAACACACAAGAAAAACAGAAATGAATTGTGTAATGTACCGTGAATGTACATGTATTCTTATTACGCATTTCTTAGTTGCAAGTATTTTCTGTAGCTGTCAGTAAGAGATGAGAATGGTTACGGCGGTATTTTTTGCATTCAGTGACTCATAAAGTAACTGGATATGCAAATGTCTGACGGTGCACTTTTGCAGAGTGTGCATGTTTTTTTTTTATATATAGATATTGAGTGGTTTTAATCTTACACAATCTGCGCTCTGCATCACTCCTATAATTAAACAAACAACCCACAGCTCTTCTCAGTTGACACTCAAAAAAAGAGAAAGGAAGAAAAAAAAAAAAAAAAAAAAGTTCATCACAGAATAAGCGGAAGTGTAGGCTTGCCTGCTTTGTTTGAGACATGCCCCAGACTCCTTTTTGACATGCCAGTTCGGTCTGTTGTGGTATCATCCATCTCAGTCTGCTGCAGATACTGTAAACAGACGACCAAAAATCCTGCTGAATAAAACCAGCTTAGGCAGTTTCTACAAGCTTTAGCACAGAAATCATAAAGCTAGTCACTGTGTCAGGTAGATGATGATGGCCACCTTGAAAAGTATAAAAGTGCCCAAAATATATCTTTATTTACACTATTTTATTGTGGACACTAAAATTTCAACTATATTACTGATCTGCCCGCATTGACACTATATGATAATTGAAATGAGCTAGATGACATCACCGTTTTCACCAGAGCGGCTGTACAGCCGAATCAAATTCTGTTGCATTATTTTCCTGTTACCACTGTGAAGCTGCTTTGAAACAATTGCCATTGTAAAAAGCGCTATATAAATAAAGGTGATTTTGATTTGATTTGATTTGATTTGATTTAGGCTGGCCATCAGTTAAACCAGCCTTTTTCCCAATTGGGATGAGGCATGTAGGGGGGACCGGGGTTAGTTGTCACTTTTTACACAAGTAAATACAGTATATTTTTCATGTAAGGAATATATCTGAAAAGTCAGTTCCATATAGGGACAAAGTTAATTTAACACACAATTACGTACATGGGGTAAGCTGTCACAAAGGGAATACAGTGCATCCGGAAAGTATTCACAGCGCTTCACTTTTTCCATATTTTGTTATGTTACAGCCTTATTCCAAAATTGATTAAATTCATCATTTTTTTCCTCAATTCTACAAACTATACCCCATAATGACAATGTGAAAGAAGTTTGTTTGAAATCTTTGCAAATTTATTAAAAATAAAAAACGAAAAAAAAAAATCACATGTACATAAGTATTCACAGCCTTTGCTCGATACTTTGTTGAAGCACCTTTGGCACCAATTACAGCCTCAAGTCTATTTGAGTATGATGCTACAAGCTTGGCACACCTATTTTTGTGCAGTTTCTCCCATTCTTCTTTGCAGGACCTCTCAAGCTCCATCAGGATGGGGAGCATCGGTGCACAGCCATTTTCAGATCTCTCCAGAGATGTTCAATCGGGTTCAAGTCTGGGCCCTGGCTGGGCCACCAAGGACATTCACAGAGTTGTCCAGTAGCCACTGCTTTGTTATCTTGGCTGTGTGCTTAGGGTCGTTGTCCTGCTGGAAGAGGAACCTTCGCCAGAGGTCCAGAGCGCTCTGGAGCAGGTTTTCATCAAGGATGTCTCTGTACATTGCTGCATTCATCTTTCCTTCGATCCTGACTAGTGTCCCAGTTTCTGCCGCTGAAAAACATCCCCACAGCATGATGCTGCCACCACCATGCTTCACTGTAGGGATGGTATTGGCCAGGTGATGAGCGGTGCCTGGTTTCTTCCAGACATGACACTTGCCATTCAGGCCAAAGAGTTCAATCTTTGTTTCATCAGACCAGAGAATTTTGTTTCTCGTGGTCTGAGAGTCCTTCAGGTGCCTTTTGGCAAACTCCAGATGGCCTTTTACCGAGGAGTGGCTCCCATCTGGCCACTCTACCATACAGGCCTGATTGGTGGAGTGCTGCAGAGATGGTTGCTCTTCTGGAAGGTTCTCCTTTCTCCACAGAGAAACGCTGGAGCTCTGTCAGAGTGACCATCGGGTTCTTGGTCACCTCCCTGACTAAGGCCCTTCTCCCCTGATCGCTCAGTTTGGCCGGGCGGCCAGCTCTAGGAAGAGTCCTGGTGGTTCCAAACTTCTTCCATTTATGGATTATGGAGGCCACTGTGCTCATTGGGACCTTCAATGCTGCAGAAATTTTTCTGTACCCTTCCCCAGATCTGTGCCTCGATACAATCCTGTCTCGGAGGTCTAAAGACAATTCCTTGGACTTCATGGCTTGGTTTGTGCTCTGACATGCACTGTTAACTATGGGACCTTATATAGACAGGTGTGTGCCTTTCCAAATCATGTCCAATCAACTGAATTTACCACAGGTGGACTCCAGTCAAGTTGTAGAAACATCTCAAGGATGATCAATGGAAACAGGATGCATCTGAGCTCAATTTTGAGTGTCATGGCAAAGGCTGTGAATACTTACATACATGTGATTTTTTTTGTTTTTTATTTTTAATACATTTGCAAAGATTTCAAACAAACTTCTTTCACGTTGTTATTACGGGGTATTGTTTGTAGAATTGAGGAAAAGAATAATGAATTTAATCCATTTTGGAATAAGGCTGTAACATAACAAAATGTGGAAAAAGTAAAGCGCTGTGAATACTTTCCGGATGCACTGTAGTTTTAAGCACAACTGAAATAGCAAAATAATTATGCAGCACCAAATCATTCATTAAAACAGCAAAAAAGTCATTTATAAACTACAAAAATTTCAAAATAAGAGGTAACACTTAGTAACACTTTACTACTACTTTACAATTAACTCTAAACCCTGATTCCCAACCCTGTAGTAAGTACATGTTGTTAATTAATATTACTCGGTACCTAATTGTATAACTACACTGCAACTAATACACCTTAAAATAAAGTGAAACCAAATAAGGTTTTATGGTTTCTCTTTCTTACACAAAAACCATATACAAAGATATGATGATATTGAATTGGAGTTTAGAGGACATGTGCTCTCCAAAAACAATCTACTTTTGACCGTTTTGAACTATGGGTTTTAAACAAACATAGAGAAAACAACCAATTGGACTCTTAACTCTAAACCTTATAGTTTCAGAGATATAACTCTTAAAGGGATAGTTCACTCAAAAATGAACATTTTGTCATAATTTACTCTCATTGTTACAGTTTAATTATATATTTAAGTACTGAGTAATATTGATTACATTTACTTACTATATGGTTAGGGTAGGATTAGGGTTTGGTTGAGGGTAAATTGCATAATTTACTGTTATCACTATGGTAAGTACATGCAACATATGTAACAAAGACACTGTAAAATAAAGTGTTTTCGTATTTTTTTTCCTACTATGGAAGTCAATGGGTGCCATCACCTGTCTGGGATCTTCTTTTGTGTTCAACAGAAGAAAGAAACTGATACAGGTTAGGAACAACTTGAGGGTAAGTAATGAAAATTTTTCATTTTTGGGTGAACTATTCCTTTAAGACAACTTTTTCATGTGATAACTAACTGCCATTTATGCAATTCCTTCAAATCACCAATTACAAGACTCTTTAGAAGAGGACATTTGATGCGTGTATTATGGTCCAAACCTCAATTCTGTTTTTGATCTCTTCTTGTTCCTGCTGATGGGTTTGTTTCTCTGCCCCCGGTTCTTCTAGCGTCCCGCTTTGCTCCTCTCTTTTGCGGACCACCTCGGCCCTCAAACCCTCCACCTCGGCTTGCAAGGCCAGCACATGGTACAAGGAGATCACAGACAGGGAGGAAGAGGTGATGGCAGCCACAACCAGCACCAGAAACAGCCAGGGCAGCCTTCTCCTTTCACCCCGACCTGGACCAACATCCCCAGCAGGCATGGTGGAAACAAACTTTTAGGGAAATGGGATATTAGTGACTAAATGTAGCCTGAATGGCATATAGACAGATTCTGAAGAAGCTTTGTTTCTTTAAAGACAACCCACCTCAAAACATGACTTCCAACAATAAGGATCCTTACAGTGAGAGGTTTGTACTTGGAAAGAAGCTTGTCTTGAGTTATGCTTGCTGAATCTAATCGACCTTCATATGGCATGAACCAATCATCTTCATAATCCTCTAAGCTTTTAGCATACGTTTCTTTCAGAACAATCCCGAATCAGACCTTTTACACATAACTACCCGTCCTCTTCAAGCTGATATTTGTTGATATGGAACAGAGGAAGACCCCTGAGATCTACAGTTGAAGTCAAACTTGAAGCAACTGTACTCACCAAAAAAAAATCTCCAGCTAACAGTCTGGTTTTCGTATCCCTTTCCTGCCAAACTGTCCACACCCACTGTATTTAACACTGCACTGCAACCGAAAGTTGCTTTGTCACCACTTACTTTGTTCCGACAAACTGCGTCAAAAGTATGATGAGAAACAGCAGATAAATGAAAATGATAGGCTTACATTTGTTAATCATAAATTAATAGCACATAAGAAAGCATATAAATGACAAAACAGAAGCTATTCTTGGTATAGAATCAAACAAAAAACAAAACCAAATTTTGTTCTTTTTAAAGTGAAAACCAGAAACAGGAACCAGCGGCTTTAAAGTACAAACAGACTCTTTTGCAGCCAAGTTATTAGAAGGGTTTGATTTCTTTATTGCATGTCACCACACAGAAAATAGAAAGTGTGATTCAATTGTATGTACATGAAAACATGATTCGAATAGAAAACCCATAGCTCAAAACACAAATGTTGAAAGAATAAGAAAACACTCCTTGCACAATCAGAACTGAATCTTTCCGCTCTGCTATTTACTGTAAAAAGCAAATACAAAACATGAGCAGCGCTTTATATTATTTCATATATTCAGTTTATGAACAAGATGAAATGAGATTTCAACATACAAACTAGCCCCAGAGAATGGCCAGAACATGCCAATGGAGTATCAGTCAAATCTAGTAAACTCTAAAGTATTTTCAATATTTTATCATATGTCAGCATCTTTGTTCCAAGGTTTACACTCAACCACACAGACATTCAATAAGGTATCATGGCACGTCACTGTGAGTTCAACTAAATGACACATTGCAAATTATATGAATTTGAAAATATTTCCTCATAAGGTTTAGAGGCAGTTCTTATGAATTAGGCCTATACGATCAATAATGACCATTACAAATATTTATTTTAAAATCAAAAGGTCAATAAACTGAAATACAAAAGTATCTTATGTATTGAAACCACCAAAATCTCAGTGTCTTGGGAACTTTTTCTCTTGCACTGGCTGGTTCCACTTCTTACTCGCTTACAATCAGTGTTGGGGGTAATGCATTACAAGTAACTCAAGTTACGTAATCAGATGACTTTTTTCAAGTAACTAGTAATGCACTAAATTTACAACAAAATATCTGAGTTACTTTTTCAAATAATTAAGGCAAGTTACTTTGTTTTCCCATTTATTGACTGACGCTCTCCATGTTGAGGAAAATCGGTTGTTTTGTGTAAATGTGATGGTTATTTTTAGACTATATGTGAGTATGCATTTACTCATCTCCCTTGCACAAAGAAAGATTAAGTTTTCCTCAAAATGAATAAAATCAGTGAAATGCAAAATCGGAATATTACGCAAACCTCCAATAATTAAATATGTTAAATAAAACAAATATTTTTTATGCATTTAAATCTCACTTTATTGACCAGTGTTCTTGCTGCTGACGTTCGATGATTCAGTTAAACAAGCAAAAATGACATTAGATTTGTTTTTATTGGTGAAGGAAGTGTTAAACTTTCTTTTCCTGCGGTCCAGAATGGCAACACAGCTGAAAGCTTTGTTTGAGCTGCGCCCTCTACTGTACACACGTGAATTTGCATTTCCTTATTTCAATTTTGGTGTGAAAGGGTCTTTACATTTGCCCAAAAACAGAACTTTTTTGGTTATTAAAAAGAAAAAGCCAAGCCCAGGTGACAAAAAGTAACGCAGAAGTAACGTAACACATTACTTTTCTTAAAATGTAACTAAGTATCACAATTAGTTACTTTTTAAGGGAGTAACAAAATAATGTAATGCATTACTTTTCAAAGTAACTTTCCCCAACACTGCTTACAACTGTCCTGTTTCTATATGACTAATAACCATAAATAACACTAGACATAACTGAAGACATCTAGAGCTCAACTGTGCAACTATACAAGCTCTTAAACACACTTGAGAACCTCAGGTCGAAAAGAATCTGCCGAATCCCCGAAAGGTGGACTTTGGAAGCCTGACATAGCCTCTGCTTTGAAAATATCAATATTTGCATGCAACATAGGATCACTCTGCCTTGAAATCTGTTATTTTAACATTCACAGACAGTTTTCACGCATTACAACAGACGTGAGCATAAAGTGCATCAGAGTTAAATAAAATGTGCTGACTAAAGCATGCAATAATTACAGACTTGGATGTGCACTGATCCAACACTACATAATGGGTAAGGTTTGCAAAGTCCACCTTTTATTGGGTGCTCGACCGTCAACCACCAACGTGAGCCTACAGAAAGGACAAACCTCAAAGTCTTTACCCCCGATTCAATACGTTAAATAGTAATTTGAAAAATTTGCCTTCATTTACTCATCCAAACCCATATGACTTTCTTCTGTGGAACATGAAAGGAGACATTTCGAAGAATGTGATGGTTGCTCTTGTCCATGCAATAACAATAAATGAGAACCAAAGCTTTCAAGATTGCGCTCTGTATTCCAAGTCGTCTGGAGCCTGAATTTTGTTCTTCACTGAATCATCAGCTGTAGCTCTTCTTGGCACACTCATGAGAGAATCTTGTTGATCTGTGTCGCAAAACCAGAGATTTATTCACAAATCTAAAAGATTCAGTTATAAGTCATGTGGACTACTTTCAGGATACCTCACTTTTATTGAGACCTTTTGAAGCTTTAGGCTTCTACCTGTAAACTGCATTGAAAAGAGCGACTCATGCACTCTTCAAAATTGAAGAAAAGTCATATGGAATGACATAATTGGTGAGTAAATGTGTGTGTGTGTGTGTGTGTGTGTGTGTGTGTGTGTGTGTGTGTGTGTGAGAGAGAGAAATAATCCTTAACATTTTTGTGAATGTTTCTGATTCTGATGAAGGGAACTGCAAAGAGTTCAAGAAAATGGATGTGTGACTACAGCGCAACAGTCACCAATGGACAGGTTTTTCAACATGATCCAAACAAAGCAGGTCATGGGCAGAGAACTGATGCTACGCACTTGACCTGATTAAAAGAAGGGAAACGTCTTATTCACAAGTTGTGCAAATGGACTGTGCTTGGAACTCTGTCAAGCAGCTGTTATGTGCGATTTCACTCTTACTTCCAGAAGATCACTAAGCCTGAGAGAGAGTAAACATACTTTAGGCTTGTTGTGTTGGTATTTTCACACAGTGCTCACAGTGTACTGCAGCCCACATGAAAATCAGTATAGAAATCTATACTTCTCACACACAGCTCCATATGCAAATCCAAAACATGGGATTAAACCACAATGAGCCGATTTCCTGAGTGGATTTTAAACCTGCCGTAAAAAAAGGTGGCAGTGAGATAAATAAAGCTCCAACACATTACGGCCGGTCCAGCAGACTGAATGCATGAAATGCCATAGACAAAGATGAGTGAACTAGGATCAGTTGCCCCTGGTCCATTTAACTGTATTCACTGGAATTTAAAAGGCCAAAAAAAAAAAAAAAAAAAAAAAAAATATATATATATATATATATATATATATATTTCAATGAGCACTCCGTTCTGTTCCAAAACAGTGTGTATATATGACAAAAAAAAAGGAGCTTCTCAGTTTGTTTAGTAATTTGTATTCAGTTTAGTAGTCCTAAAATCTAGGACTTTTTGGAATAGCAGTTTATCATACATGAGTAAAATAAGGTCACTGGTTAACATAAATTACATACAGTCGTGATTCAAACTCAAACGTGATTTAAGTCATTTTGTTTTTGTAAATTACTTGTTTTTTTTCGCACCAAATTATGATTTTTTACATGTGTAGTTTAAGTGGTAAAATAAACATTTCCTCAAGCAATATTTACCACAGACATTATTTTACTCACAAATTTATAAATCGCTATTCTTGATTAGACATAACTATTTTCAAATTGTATTTGCAGGTGGCTGGGCTTTTAGTATAGTTTTGAAAATGAAAATTCTGTCGTGAATTACTCACCCTCATGTTGTTCCAAACCTGCAAGACATTTGTTCATCTTCGGAACACTAACCTCAATTTTATGATGCAACGTGAGTGCTTTGTTTGAGCGCAAAAAACATAATTTACCATTTTATTTAATAAATATGAATCTCCAAAATGCATTCACGAGAGTACGTCGCATGAGTGTTGCATTGACGCGAGAGCAGACGTTGTTGCATATTCGTGCCGGAGATGAATATTTTGTAAATAAAGTGGTAAATTATGTTTTTTTGCACAAACAAAGCACTCGCGTCACTACGTAAGATTTAGGTTAAACCACTGGAGTCACATGGATTACTTTTATGATGTCTTTACTACCTTTCTGGGGCTTGAAAGTGGTAGTTGCGTAGACTGTCAATGGAGGGACAGAAAGTCTCAGATTTCATCAAAAAGAGATTCTTTTGTGTTCCAAAGATGAACGAAAGTCTTACAGGTTTGGAACGACATGAGGGTGAGTAATTCATGAAAGAATTTTCATTTTTGGGTGAACTAAACCTTTAAGGGTGGAAATTGCTTGAAAATGAAAAAAAAAAAAAGACTAAGAGGGCATTAAATTCTTGAGGAATATGCATTTATGCTTGATATAAAAACCAACAAAAAATATTTTAAAGGCTTAATAAAAATGCAGCCTTCTCTATTGAATAAATGAAATTCTAAATAATGAAGTCTTGGTGTGTGATCAATGGAAAGAAAGAGCTTAGGAAGTTGGGGAGAAGAGAAATAATAGAAAAGAGAGAATCAATTGTACATTCTTTTTGAGAGGGTTCAGATTTATAGAGCAGTCCACAGTAGTGACTGTTCTAGATTATGGTGACGTTGGTCGTCCCCTGGGCAGTCTCTTCACTTGCATGGCTTTTAAGTAGCTCCTTCATAAACTGCTCTAGGGCGGCAAAATAACCCTGGCACTGCCAGGTGTCATTGTGCGTACCCTCGGGAAAGATGCCGAGGCGTTTAGTCCGAGACGGAGACAGCTCGTACAGCTGTTTCATCATCACCGGGGGGATGAGTTGGTCTGATAAGCCCGAGATGAAGAGAGATGGCATACGGCAGAGAACCACATGTCTATAGGACAGAAACTTGTTCTTGTAGCACCAGAGTGGCAGGTAACGCATGGGGAAGAAAGAGAACAGCGTGGCCGCCATGTGTGGGATGCTCAGGAAAGTGTTCTCCACCATGATGGCAGCCACTCGATGCGGGTTGGCCGACGCCAGGCGGATGGCCACCGCACCCCCCAACGAGCGGCCAAACAGTACCACCTTGGTCTTGTCGATGTCCGGCCGGGTCATGATGTAATCCAAGGTAGCCTCTGCGTCCTGGTACAGTCCATCTTCGCTAGGTTCTCCTTCGCTTTTTCCGTAGCCTCTGTAGTCCACCAGAACCACGTTGGCTTTCAGGTTTACCAGCATGAGCAGTGCGTTCGGCACACGATGGCCGATGTTCCCCGCATTGCCGTGGAAATATAAAATGGTGGGAACGGTGGCAGGGTTTTCGCCCGTGTAACGGAGCAGGATGAGATTGAGCCGCACGCCATCTTTGGTGCGGACGTACACGTTCTCATGTGGGATTCCCGTGGGCATAGGAACATAAAGGCGCGAGGACGAGGGCTGGTCGGGGAAGTAAAGCAGCACGTCCTGGAACTTGTACAGGATGCCGGCCACAGAGACCAGGATGAGTCCCAGCAATATGAAGCCTCCGTACAGGTGGAAGGTCAGAATGAGGGCCAGCAGGGAGACGCGGCAGACTCCCCAAGACCATGCGCACACGGTCAGCAAACACGTCTCAAGTACCGCCCATAACCTCCATGGCTTCTCCATGGCAACCTTGATGACAAGAGAGTCTCTGAACTCACTGCAGGCGTATTCTGGAGAAACACAGAAAGTCAGTTTGTAAGGTCAGAGATTTTACTATAACATTTGTAGGTGCCTTCATTTTTTTCGGTGGCACTTTATTTTACAGTCCTGTTCCCCATGTACATACTGTGTACTAGAGCTGCGCGATTAATCGTTAAAAGATCGCAATCTCGATTCAAACACCCACACACTCTTGTTCCTAAATGACCACGATTCTGCTATGTCTTTTTTACCTGTTTCACACATAGACTGTAAAAAAGATGGACGACGACCCTTCACTATCTTCCATTGGAGAAAAGACAAGCCGCCAATGTCCGAATATGGCGCTGACATCTTGCGCTGATTTGGGACCTGCGTCTGCGCAGTAGTGAGCAGGAAGTAGTATATGTTAGTACAGTTTACTGCAAAACAACTCATTATGTCGGTGTGAAATAAACAGTTATGGACAGCTCCAATCTCCTCCCGAAAATCCAGAAAAAAGTCAGTTGGTGCCTCAGTGACTACTTCACTCAGAGAAGCTGTCAATCACAGCTGTCAATCATGATGTCACACCCCCGTTTTTATAGCATCAAATAACTAACTAAAACCAAACTTATTTAAAAAATTTTTTTTCTTATTTTGGCTTTACTTTTCAGGACGTGTCTGGCACACTTGGTTTCACATCGCAAGCATCAGCAGACTGTGAACAACGCATATTTTGCTGCTGCCAATGTTAATGAATGACGGGTGTCCACTGGCATGAAGCAAGCGGAGCAGAGCGAGCTTTTTTAATTAATTAATATGGAAGTTGAACTTCTTGCTCGCACGTGAGCGTAAAGCTCAACTTCCATAGGAATTAATTGAAAACGCTCAATCTGCTCTGCGCCAGTGGAAACGCGGTGCGAGAGGGTCGGCAGTCACGATGTGAACGCTTTCATTCAACGATACGGGCAGTGTCAAAACACGCTCCGCTTATGCTTGCGATGAGAAACTGTTTAAAAAAAAGACTTTGGTTAACCTTTTAAAGTACGATCATCACACTGCAACATTAAAATCTGTGTTCGTGCTGCCGCTGATCCAGAGAGAGCCGCTGCCATGTAAATGTACAGTATGAAGCAGCTTCACAAACAGTCTTTTCAACCACACATTATCGTTATTTATGTGTTACAAACATTTAAATAACGGGATAAAAGTGTACTGGAATAAAAGTTTATAGTTTGGGTATAAACACGGTATTGATCAAAATAAGAGTAAATCATCTTGTTAAAAAAGTATTTTGACACTTGTATGTATTGTATTGCTTATTACGCCAGGTGGCGACGACAAGTGAGTGTTTAAAAAAAAGTGTTTGTCATTGAATCATTTATTTAAAAGATTTATTCACTAATGCTGATCCATCCAATAACGAAACAAGTCTTGATGAATAAGACATCCTCATCTTGACTCCCTTCAAATTATTTTTTAGACTGAAGCAATGACCATTTTGTCAGAACCTCTAGTTTGCATTTTGTTTAGTTGTCTGCTAATAGTACCTAGTTATTACCCAGGTATTGTAATAACTATAACTATAGAACCTACCCCTAAACCTAACCTTAACCCATGTAGTTATCTTATATTACCCGTACTTTCGTAGGTAAGTACACTGTAAGTGCATGTACTGTAAAATAAAGTGCAACCATTTTTTCCAAGAAGGGACAAAAGTTACAAATAACATTTTATTTTAAAGGGGCCATAGAATGAAACTTTAACTTTTGTAGCTTTTTTGCGTTTAGTTAGGTTTCTGCTGTGTCTGCCAGCTCAGAAAAGCTGAAAAGCAAACATGCAGCCAGTTTGTTATAAACTGTCTGAGTTTGAAAATGTGTTGGTGACCTGTTTCAATTTGTTGCCGGTTTTGACGTAACTAGCTAGTTATTTGAATATGACCGCCCCGAGCGACATATGGAGTCCGCCCTCTTCCCAGCCCGTTTTGTACACAGATAGCAAAGCGGCTAACGAAGGTGCCTTTCGTTTTACTACAATTTTGTTTTTGTATAAAGCGATCCTGGCATGCAACCTGCTCTGTGTTAAAGACGAGACTAAAATGTAGTTTAAAAAATAAAAACTAAAATAAAATTACTGTCAGGGGAAAAAAGATGAGCGTTCCAGCGTTCATGCTTGCGGTTGCCAGATTTCAGTAATTTAAATCCCCAATCAGAGCTTTTCTGTTAAAAGAACACGTATTCTATCCGGTGTTTTACTTAAACATTGCAATCTGGCAACCATGTGCAAGCTCTCTCTCTCTCGCGGATGATCTAAAAACACCAATAAACAAGTAAGCTGCATTTCAGCTATTTCCATTTGAGATTTTCTGTTTAAATTAAAGTGTCATTCAGTCGGTCTGTGTTCTGTCACGACTCCCTTCTCAGTGATGAACTGTAATAAATTCAAGCATTGGATCTCTCGACTTTGTTGTGTTTGCTTTTTTGCTGTTGTTTAAAAAAAAAAAAAAAAACATTAAAGTAATGTGGAATTTCACTGTTTAAATATTTAGAGAAGTTTCTTATTTTTCCATTAGGCCTAAAGGCCTATGACACAACTGTCTTTGAAAACAATGAGGTCCCACCTTCGAAGCAAAGGTAATGGTACGTATCATTAATTGCGCATGCGCTGCGTTATAAGGACAGATTAATTGTGTACTGTTATTAATTGTAAGCTTGTTTAGCGCGGTAAGTCAGTTGTGTGAGCTACTGAAATGAGCCTTGCTGTGAAACAGCCAATCAGAGCAGTGCTCAACATTATTATTCATGACCCTTCCACATAAGGTAATAACAGCCCGTTTCATTCTAGGGACAAATCCTAGGGTTGTAAATTGTAAAACCGTATCTGGAGAATTTTTGCCCTTACCTAAGCCACATACCTTATATGTAGATATCAGAGAACAATTTAAAATATTGTATCAATGCATTCTATGGCACCTTTAAGTTTACATAGTTACACATGCTACATGTACTTACTATAGTAATAACAGTAAATTGTGCATATTTTACAAGCATCTAACCCATCCCTAACCTTAACCTGTAATAATATTATAATATTTTATAATAAATCCTTAGACATTTCTAGTGATTATGCAGGTAACCCTGCAGTTTTTTGTAAAATAAGTTTTCTGTAAAATATAAATATTATTATTATTATATTGTTCTATTTATTCTTAAATACTCTATTTTTTATTATTAATAATGAAAATGTTATTGTAATAGTAATATTTCTTATTTTGTTAAATATTATTATATATTATTAGCAATATATATATATATATACACACATGCACACACACACACACACACACACTTTTCATTTGTAAAAAAAAAATAATAATCGCATTTTAAATCGTAATAATAAATGTGTGTTTTTGAATAAGTTTGTTAGCAGTTTTGTTCACCATTGACTTCCGTTGTTTGAAGCAAAAAACATTTCTTAATATAAACATATACTTATTCAAAACGTATTCATATATATATATATATATATACACATATACTTATTCTAAAGTTATTCAAAATATCTTCTTTTGTGTTCAGGAGAATAAAGAAAGTCAAACAGGTTTGGAATGACAAAGGAAAGTAAATAATGACAGATTTTTTTGCTATACAATCTCTTGAATATATATTTTAACTTTGTATACTTTAAATATAATTTCACTATTTTACAACAACCTTGAATGTGGCTCATCCAATGAGAAAAAGCTGGAACTATTTGTGTTAAAATATTAGTCTGTTTTGTCCCCCCACTTATTTTCCTAATAGAAAGAAAAAATAATCAAATGAGATTAAGGGCTTTTCATCTGTGAAGTACTTCATTCACTGGATTATCCATAAACAGGCATTACCATGGTTAAGTAATATATAAACCACTTCTGTTATAACTCCAGCAACTAACTATATTGTCAATAAATAAATAACTCTATTATGATATACGCAGTCACCTCTCCCTGCCCTACCATGACATATACGGACGTACCATGGTATTACCTTCTGATATAATCCTTGTACCATCATGGTAGTAGCACCACAGTAGTGGAGAACTAGACCATATATACATTGTGAGTCATCTAAACACACACAGCGCTAAATACTATACGTTTTTTTTTCTGATTACACAAAACAGTGCTGTCCTCAGGGTGTTTAGGGACCAAGTCCAGTCCTGACCAATGCAATCACACAGGAATGCAGTTGATGATCAGTACTCACTTGATCATCTATACCGCACATATCATTTTAGAGTTCACAAATGGAGCTGTTTTTCCAAAATCACCATTACTTTCGCAATGCAATTCAATAGAAAAGCAGCTGCTCCACGACCTGACCCCAATATCAAATCATACCGTAAAACACTGTCAGCATATCCGCACTTCGCTTTTCAGACAGCTGTTGACATCGTGAGAGAGAAACACCCTTAAGTCCAAACCCAGCTGACAGAAATCATAAACACGCCGATGACAGACTGATGTTGACAGCAGCTTTTCCCTCTGGACTTCATGTGCTGCACAGCTAATACAGCTGCTAGCCATTTCTAACACACATCTGCTGGCAGTCTGATACAAAACTACTCACATCTATCGCATTCTTCAGCGGCACATCTTCAGAGAGCTGAGCTTACGAGCAGGCGAAACGGTCTTCTATACGAGCATCCCGTGAAATAACAGCTGATCCACTGTGGCTAGCAGCAAATCTAGCCGGACTGCTGCTGTACAGTGGTGTCGCTTCTAGGAAGTTCCGGGCGGAAACAGCGGAACCTTCTGCTGACGGCCAACGCGTACTACGAGTTCAATATTCATAATAATAGGCCCTTATGCACCCAGTGCAAATTGCAATTATTAAATTGTACACCGTTATTCATTTAAAACACACATGATAACGAATGCCCTAATGTGATATTTTTTAAAAAAGAAAAAAAAAAACCTTTCCTTCATAGCTGACTCCTGTCTGTGTGCTAGTCAGGTTTTTTTTGTTTACTTGTTAAACAGCTAACGTTATCTAGAAAAAAAATACATGATATATAGTGATATTAGATCAGCGCTGGGCAACAAAAATATGTAGGCTACTAATAACGTGACCATTAAGTTTATTACATTAATGTTATTAATCTGAACGTTCAAAATGTTTAATTTTTTTTTTTTTATTAATTAAAGGAAAATTCCACTTCACTGTCCACATCATTTTGTAAATATGTGATGTTAATGTTCTCTGGACGTTCTGAAACAAGTAGTAACATTAAACCACGTTGACCAACTAAAACCTTTCAGGAGAAAAAAAAAAAAAAAACGTTGTATGAACGTCGAATAAAATAGTGGTTTTGTGCTAATGTTTTGAGAACTTTATTGAAGACCAGATAACTTGTAACAAAACGTTCTATTAATGGCAAAGTTCTGAAAATGTTCCCTTGTAGCTGGGGCTGGCCCACAAGATCCACTTTCCTGCAGAGTTTAAACCTTACATCACCTGAAGCTTTCTAGTAGTCCTGAAGACCTTGCATAACTTGGTCAGGTGTTTGATTAGGTTTGGAGCTAAACTTTGTAAGAAAGTGGATTTTGAGGGCCAGAGTTGTCTATCTCTGTATTAGCTTCTAAGTATTTTTTTTTAAGAAATACATAAAGAAATAAAGTGTGTTTTTACGGAAGAGCCTCCGAAAATTTTATGTAATTTACATAAAACTCAGAGTATATCATGCTGATCCATCAATAGACAGCAGTGCTGAGTCTAACATTGTGGTATATTTAATTAAATTACACAAAGAACAGCAGTGCTAAAAAAACTACTGAATGCTTATAATCAACAAACCCACATTAAGTAGCCTAACTGGACTAACTGGACTTATAAAAACCATTATAGCCTTTGTCAAAAACTTCCCTGAGTGACAACTAGCCTTATAGTCTCCCCCACCCCACCTCTGCATGTAATATTGTATGCACAAAAGGTAGCCTACCAGTTTTAAAATGTTTGAAGAAGATCTCTTATTCTTTTATCTTGATATATAGCAAATTAGCATATTAGAATGATTTCTGAAGGATCATGTAAAAGCAGAAGAGACTTCTTTTAAAAACTAAATCTAAAACGTTTGAACGGTAGTAACACTTAACTGTTAATCTATCACTAACTACACTTCTCACACTTAGAATTGTCTTTAAAATAATGATATACATTGTTCCGTTTTATACTATGACTAAGTCCACTGCTCAGCCTTGGATATTTGCTTTAACAAATTTAGATAACGATCTACACAAATCTATGCTCAAACAGGCATAACCTGTCACGTCCACTTCTGTGTCAGCTTATAGGAGTGTTGACTTTACTTTTGTCCTTTCATCATGACTGTTAGATTCTGATAACCCTTTTGTCCGGTCAATCAGGTCAGACCTGTAAACCTACTGTAGATGGTTCACTTAAGAGTCAGATAAATATAAACATGCATGCCTTAATTTTAAAATATATACCATCACATTATGTCAAAATAGTTTTATAATATAGTCATTTTATATAGTTATTATTTGACACACAGCCAATTACCCAGCTAACAGGGAACATTCTCAGAATGTTCTGGCAAGATACTCTCAAAGTTATGAACAAACGTTCTTCCAGTAACGTTAAAGGGTTAGTTCACCCAAAAATGAAAATTCTGTCATTATTTACTCACGCTCATGTCGTTCCAAACCTGCAAGACCTTCGTTCATCTTCGTAACACAAATTAAGATATTTTTGATGAAATCCGAGAGCTTTCTGACCCCCAAATTAACACATCCTTTATTAAACGCATCTTTACGGATGTGTTGAATGCTGAATCGATTCATTCAGTTCTAATAGTGCTTAATGCAAGCAGTGTCGTACACACAGAGGGCATAGCGTCGCGTTATTTAAAGGGGAAGTTCAAGCATCAATGAGTAACAAAAACTGAATCAGTATTTATTCTTATTACTTTCATGTGAAATGTAATAATAACACGTAATAATTATGTAGTTATGTTTGAGAACAATTTCTTAGCAACTAGGGGTTGCACAAATATAGGCTATATATTATATAGGCCTAGGGCTATACAGGCATCTGGCTACACAATGCTACTGGTACTAATTTTAATCCTTATTAACAAATATATACAAATATAATTTGGAATGTATGTATGTATTTGTTAATTAATATCACTAATACCAATGTTGCTTTTTAAAATTTGACTGGGGGCACCAATAAGGATTTCGCCTAGGGCGTCAGAATGGCTAGAAACGGCCCTGGGTAGAACCAGCGGTGATGCAGTCTTTGAGCTAGGCAGGACCAGCGGCGATGAAGGCTTCGGCCTGGGCGGAATCAATGGAGGAAGGCTGTCATCGTCCTCAAACTCCTCTCTATTTCCCTCCGGCTTATATGCAGAAGTCGGCACACACATCTGATCAGACTGGGCGGCGACATTCGGCTCCGGGACGGGCGTGGCTTTAGGTGCTGGCTCAGTTGCGGGCATTGGCATTGGCTCAGGGTCCGTGGCGGTGGGCTCAGGCTCCTTTCCTGCAGTGGTCAACAACGCATCCATCAACTGCGGGTATGCGCACTGCAGACAACAGAGAATCGCCTCTCTCCAGGTTCTTTTTCCCATGTCTGGTAAGTCAAGGGGGCTGTAATAGTTCACCCTCAACCAATAAAGAGACTCGATTGTCTCGTCATCAAAGTGTGATCTTGCAGCCAGTTGACTAAAGCGGGCAGAGTACTCCAAGATAAAAAGATTCTTACGGGTCAATAAACTTGGCTGCAAAATCCATCATCTTTTAAGGTCTGGTAATGTTCCCATAATGTTTGAAGAATGATAAAAAGGAATGTTTCCTTAACATTCTCATAACCAAGAAAAAACTTTTTTAAAACATTTAAAACAACAGGAAATTTTAAATATTCAGAGAACGTTCAGAAATAACATTTTCATAACTTAAAGGGGTTCTTAGAACATTTTTTAGCAGGGTATGACCTGAACTCCCCATGGAAAAAATGGTTTGTAACCTCTTTTGACCTAAAAGTCACAATCAAATCGAAAGAGCACCCTGACACAAATGAACAGACAATATTTGTTATTTCATCAGAACACAACTTTAATCATTTTAGCAGTATAATCATACCTTCGAAAAGATCATAACTTGTGAGATTGTTTTATAAATTATTTCATCAAAGTTGCTTGTAAAAAAATTAAATAGGTTACTGAACTAAATCATCTATAATATTACAATATACCGGTAGTATATAATATTATTTTTTCCAGTAGTCATAGTCATAATGTTATCTCTATATGCCTTTAAACCTTTATCTTTTTTTTCTTAAAGTCATTGCTTTGCACATACCATCACACAGCATCACAGCCTGCAGGTGCCGATGTTGTGACCAAGAGGACAGTCCTTGTGATGAAACCACTCCGCTCTCAGTATCGATCTCAGCACAAACCAACCAATGATCTCTGACACTTACAAAAGAGGAGTTAAAAAAGGACACCAACTCAGAACACAAGGAAACCTCCAAATCAAACAGAGACACACATTGTTTAGCATTCTCAAAACGTATTTACAACAGAAAAACAACTGAGGTTGAGGGCTGCATAGGTCCACAGGATTCAGAAAGAGAAAAGAAAGTATTTCTGCTTGCTAAGTGATTACGCAATGTGGAATACTACTTACACAGCTGGATCAGTACTCGGAAATGACCATAAAACATGTGCAAGCATAAAATACATCTTATAGTAGGTTTGGTGGTGTGTAGCGATATTAGCAGGCATCTGTTACATTCAATCTCGATAGTCGCTGAGACATACTGAATGGTGATTGAATTCCAACAAACACAGAGAAACATGTTACAAACATGACAGATCTGAGCAGCCACAACACCGCTCTCCATTTAGGAAGATGTTTTAGAAGACGCTTTGTTGTGAATGGTGTCGTCTGAAATACGTTTTTGTCTAACAAGGTGCCTGATTCAACACTTACATTGGACCGATTATTTACGAGGCAAACCATATTGACGTGTTGAAATTGACATAACTCGAATCCTTCCTGACTTATAGAGCATCACCAAGTATATATTTACAAAGGATTTCCGAGTGAACAAGCATGTATTATTGTGTTAATGTGTGTAGGTGTGTGCTTAGCTCGCTATAACAAACATCCAGAACTTCTTAGCAAATGAATAATAGTGCTAAGTCCATCTCTCACTATCCCATCTCCTATCCGTCTTTCCTATACCATCAGGCCCATTTGGAGAAGTTGAATTAGTTTTGTTTGGAGATGAACAGAGAGAATCATTTCTAATCCGTCTGCTGTTCCAGAGCAGGTGGTCTGAGCTGAATATTGAAGGTTATAAACCGACTAATAAGCTCTCAGGAGGGTATACTGTATCTCTCTGTGTCTTCCTCTAATTATTCATTAACCAAGTCCTCAGCACAGCTTGCCAGACTGCTCTTATACATCTCAAACAGGGCTGTAGTGCCTTATCATATGGTCAAAACTTCCTGGTCATGCTATTTTAACTAAAGCACATTCCAAGCGTGGCATAGCATTGTACATATAGCACTGGCTATGGCGTTTCTGGTAACATATTGGTTTAATTTGAAATATACTCATGTATTAATAAGAAAATTAGAACATCAGATGGACCTAAAAGCAATGAATCAAAGCTGTAATGGTGAGGATATTAAAAGTCATTATTAATATCAAATATGTTTGATAAAATTCAACTAGCCCAAATTCAAAAACCCTGAACAGCCAACAATTAGCGCTCTGAGTACATTTAGTTGAAAAAAATCTGAAATTTAAAAACTATGGAAAGAAATGAGCTTCTCTCTCAGTATTTGACCGTTTAGGTCAAATGCCTTTTTATCAGCTAAACTGAACTGCATTAGCAGTCTGTTTCAGACAACAAAAACATCACTTTGTGCTTTTGACACCTCAAAAGGTCACCGCTAATGGTAGCTTAAACCACAAAAGGGCAAATGGATCGATATCGTCTCTTAAAATTTAAGTTGTTAAATTTGCCTCACAGTCTATATTTAGAGTTTAATGGTATAGCATCTGATGGTAATACATATTACCATCACTGCTTTCCAAGTCTAGGTCACATTAGCGAAACTTTGCAGAAAAAAAGGTCCAATAGTGTAGTGATGCATGAAGCAACGCTTACTCAGAGGTCACTTCCAAATTAAGCAGCATAATATTGGTTAATACAACACATTTGAGTGGTCAAAGGTTAACAAATCTGAATCCGTTGCGAAATTCACATGCAAAAAACTTTCGCTTCATGTGAAATTCCGTGCAGATTGACTGCATTTCGCCCACGGAATTTCGTCATACGAAGGAAAATGTGACCGCATCCCTAATGCAGACAATCTACAGATATTGTACATGTCTTATTTTTAGGCTAAAGGCAGGGAATAAAATTACATGAAATGTATGTGCTCCATTTTATTCCTATGGCATGCTTTTATGTTGGCCTGCTTTACACAAATATGGCTACAAAACACTTTGTTTTTCTTTTTTAGTTAGCATAGTTAGCCTTAAAGCTAGCTGTGACTGATATATGAAATGTATATGCATCTAACATTTATGTCCTATGAGATGGAAACACAGGTGTGACACCTGTCATTCAAACAGGTTCACACTGAGGCTTTCAAGAACTAGTTAAACTCAAGGCTTCGTTTTGTTTGTGTCACAGTGACACATCCTCATTAGAGCATACCTGTAGAAAAAAAACATAAAATAATATATCAGCCCTTTACTGTGCCTCTCTTTCTCACAAAGAACCAGATACCTTAAGCCCTGCCACCTGAGACGGGCCTTCGTTTTTCTATCTGGAGCCACATTGAGCTCCCCAACTTCCTGCTGACGCGACTATCTTTGTAACAAATTTACGTTGTTTTCACTGAGTTATTCATGCCACATGAATCTCTACATGCAGGAGTGTTTGAATGTGTGTAGATGATGGGTAAGCCCTTTACTGTAATAAGGAGTAATGGATCCTCTCTGTGTGATTGGGATAATTTGTCTCGTAAGCTCTGATTGGCTGGGTCCATGCTGGCAAATAGCAATTTGGACGGTACTCGGAGTGAGAGCTCCTCTTTTTCAGATTGTTTGGATTTATTTCTTTAAAACTTTAGCAGCATAGTCTAAACTCTGGTAATAACATGCAATTAGAGAATATAGGGTATAGAATATAATATCTTAATATGATATATAACATTAAAACAGATTTGTGGATGTCTTTTTGCAAATTGAGGGGGAAAAAAACAGAAGTCTGGATAACATATAACATCCCAACAACCTTTTCAGTCAAGCACTTAAGCAAATAACTGAGCGACATTAATGTTCCCAGACTCCCAAAGCTACTGACCTGACCTGGCAGGAAATGACATCATACAAGCAACAAAAACATCAGGTTACCTTAATAAGGTTACAGGATCTTAATGGGCGAATCTGAGTTTGAACCTGGGCTTTTTGTTGGGTGTCATGGTATTTGTCTAGGCAGATTTGTCAACGAATAAACTGCAGTAGAAACCCTCGTAATGAATAGAGCAGCATTCAGAGAGTTTGTGATTACGAATAAAAACGAGAAGAACATCTAAGTGGACACACGGATGCAAGCACAGGCACACATGCATACGCACTCATCCATTCGCTCACATAGACGCACTCAGTCTTGAATATTCACTTGGATACTGTACATTTAACTCATCCGTCTCTGCCAATCCTTTCTGCACAAAGACCCAAATGAAAAGAAAAGAAACATGAATTAGATCCTGTAGTCATCTAGAGCAACAGAAATCCAAACCATAGACACAGTGTAAAAAACGTGGTGCGAGAGAACTCCGCCCCCTAGAAGCCTCTTTCAACAAAGGCTACGGTGTTGTCCCTTGTTCTTGTTGCTTGATTGAGATTTGTCCAGTGTTTGTTTAGCTTCGTCAGTTTGCTTGGTTAGCTTTGATTGCATGTCCACAGTCTCTGTACCAGCAAGTTACCCACGGTCCGTCACGTCACTGGAATCGGCACTGTAACTGTGTTACTGAGTGGCTATTCCGTCATTCCTCGTTGGAGGAGCTGGAGGTGAGGTTGAACCCAGTGGCATTGTGGGATGCTGTGAGAGTGGCAACAGTATGAAGGAGGACGAGGACCAGCAGGCAGAGTTTGAGTCTGCTGTTGCACAGTCTAGAGGCCGCTGACGAGGTCAGGGATGTCCCGTGCTGACACGACGGGTGAGTTCTTTTGAGAGTGCCTTTGGAGCTGTTGTCCGCCCTGCTGTCCCATCGGACATCGCAGCACTCTGTCTCGGCGTCTGAGGGGTTGTCCTCTTGGAGCCCTAGGCCGGCAAAAGACACACGTTAGGGTCAATGATAAAAAAGAGTGTTCATGATAAAGGAAACATCTTTTCAAAATCTAGTTCTTAGAAACGTACTACTTGTATTCATGGTGCTTTCATAAGGTTTGGAAAAACTTTGATATAATATTCCAGAAAAGTTTTAATTTAATGACTGTTATGTGGTGTGACCATCGGGTAAAAAGTAAAAATTTCCTTTGCAAATAATAAATTATTAGCTTAATGATTTTTTTGGAAAATGTTTTAAAATCTATTTTTCAATGTTTTTCATGAATTATTAATTCATAAATGTCATTACGTTTTTGAGAGGTCACACCAGATGACGTTTTACATCCTGAACTAACCTTATCTTGCAATAAAAGGTTATCTGATTATCTGATATTTTAGGAGATTTATTGACCTTGACACAAAGTCATGAGGATCTGCAGGGGTCCTCTTTGATATTTTCTCATGTTGGTTACACCACATGACATTGTCTTGATATAAAAAGGTCAAATTATCTGATATTTTAAGAGACTTATTGACCTTGACACAATCATGCCGGGGTGTTATTATTATTATTTTTTAAAAGGATTATGGAAAACAATTTTAATAAAGTCTTTTGCTTCATAATGAAATCTGAACAAATCACCCTGACATTTATTATTTGCTCTTAAAAAAAACTATGCCTCCTAAAAAAGTTCAAAATGAAAGTAAAAACATGTTAACCCTTTATGGTACAGAGTTGCCATATGGCAACAAATAATTTCTACTCATTTCCTTGTTATTCCGAAAAAAATACAATAAATTGCACTATGGGAATTAAAAGGGCAAGCCTTAAGGTAGCCAAAGATGAGCTGTTTTTAAATCAAATGACATTTGAATGTCCCCCCAAAACTCTCTTTCCCCGTGTCACCCTCACACGGAAGACACGCTCTATTAACCTCATTTCTAAACATCTCATCTCAAGGGGGATTTTTTTGCAGCATCTTTGATAAGTAAATTATATATTTTTATTCACAAATCAACTCTGTCTAACATAGTTTTACTGTAAATTGAGAAAATATCAATGTTGGCTGTACCACTATGGAAAAATAGGTATGTTGCCATATGGTAATGCTGTACCACAATGGAATTGCAGTAATGTATTTCCCCACTGGGATAGTAGTAGCATCAACAATATGATTGCAGTTATTTATTTAAAGTGTTTATTGTAATATAGCTGTGTTTATGTATAAGTAACTAAATTATTTCTTCTTTTCAGAAGATGAATACAGCAATATTTTACGGAAAGGGCAATAGGAAGAGTGCAGAGTCAGCTCTTCCATGTGATGAGAGTGAGGATGAGTTAGCCAAATTATAGGGAACGATAGGGATTAAATGATAGGAATTTACTTATTTTTGGTTTCCATGAGTCCCAAGTATATAAATCTATCAATTTCTAAAAGAATCCAGAAGAAAATCATAATTTAAAAAAAAAAAAAAACTACTTTGTTGACCATTTTCCATTGTGGTACAGCGTTGCCATATGGCAGTGTTCCTGCCTAAGTTCTAAGGTCTAAGTTCCCTAAGTCTTGACATGAGTATGAGTAAACTGACACAATTTTTTATTTTTGAGTGAACTGTTCCTTAAATATGGTCCAATATCCTATATGCTTTTCCACTCCACCTGGCCACATATACATAATTAATGACAGGTGTTTATGGTCATGTTGTGATGATGATTACGTTTAGCACTGCGAGACGAGTCAGTGTTAAGTAGGGATACTTAAAGCAATTAAAGGGCAGGTAATTACAGTCTGACCACTCAGCCGGTCTGTGTGGTTCTGCTCTCAATCCCTCATTTATCATCAGTCTGTCTCATTATAGCACAAGCCTGCAGGCCATTGGGAGGCCAAAGCACTCATTCGCATGCACCACTCAGCATGCACCCACTGGGATTAGGAGATGAGCATATCCTGACAAACAGCGTTTGTGTATACAAGCCCTATAGTTCTCAACATTCACAGCAGAGAAAACCTATTTCATGCCCTCTGTGTTATAGCCTACTCATGACTGGCATAATTTTTTAAATCAAATGGAGGATAATTTAAAGATAAAGTATTTATTAATCAGCTGAGTCAACTCAAATTTTGTGCAAATAGGCTATGATCATGCTCATTCATCCAATGAAAGTGTAAAGCAGAAAGAGGGAAGAATTGAAGTTCCTGTTTTAGCCACAAGGTGGCAACAGAGACCAAGTGTTTAATGAAATCAGCAACACCAATGGAAAACGCTGCCAATTCCGGCAGTGGATGGAGGTCTAGATTCAATGTTTGTGTAACATCCTGTCTACTGAGATGCCTTCATCTGGTAGTTCCTCGAAGCATAAATATACCCTTCACTGTCTATGATATCCTACAGTTCTGTGTGTGTGATTGGGTGGTTAGTAAAAGGAATACAATTGTCATTGGCTTTTTTTTTCAATTCATGACTCAGTTTCTACTGAGAAATAAACATTGTATGTCTCTAAAGTTCACCTGAATTTGTTCTACATCATTCATTGAAAGCTAGTCTGAAATCATTCCCTTTAAAAGGTGACCTCATCCCAAAAAACATCCTTTAATGTTAATGATGCCTGTTGGGATTGCTGTACTCCCTATTAAGTCCTTTCAAGAATAAGAAACCACTGGTGATGTGTATGTATGTATGTATGTATGAGAAAAGGTCAAACTGCCCACCTGTGCATATAAAACTGGGGCTTCCACCGTAAATGAGCTCATCATTGTCAGGCAATATGAAGGGACACCTCTGCTGGACCTCCTGGCAGTACTTCCTGCAGGGGATCCTGTTACTGCAGTGCATCTGTGTGGTGTGGAAGAACTGGGCACAGAGCCAGTGTTTGTAGACAGTCTGTGCAGAGAGAAAAGTACAGAAGGAGCGCTGTTAGTGCTTGAGCCGGGCGTCCATTGCAATTGATTACATCATCAGTACCGCGGTAACAGTCATCGCTTAAGCTCTCCCACCTATGTATCTTGGCAACCTTGTAGCATTCATCTTTTCTTTGTGTCGCTTACAGAGTCAAAACATCTCTCTACATTGTTTTATGTTGCATTATGTATATCTTATGTTCACAGATAGCCTATAACATCACTGACCATCTGTAAGGCTGAAAACCTCATTTAGAAACACCATGCTATCCACACTGCCTTTATAGCTTACAACTGCTTCACTTGTTTTCTGCTTTTCTTTCGTCAATGAAATTGTAAGACAAAGTTGGTACTCAAAGGCCTGGTTTCACAGAAAGGGCTTACTGTGCGTTCACACCGCCGCCAACGATAGCGTCAAAATTCGCTCTGGCTGCCCTGCCAACAATGCTGTAGAAAGATTCGTGGACGCTCTGACATAGATCGAATTTAAAGGGGCCGCAAAGCAAACAAGCATGTTGATCTGTATTTGTGCTGACCACAAGTAGGGTATAAGACAACCTCATGAAATCTTTAAAATGTGAAAGTAAGAAAAATGATCAATGGAAAGAATTTAACAATTATAGTTACATGTTTGCTAACAAAATAAACCAATTACAAGCCATTTGTGTGGTTTTTGTGTTCATGGTTAAGTGCTAGTCTAATTTCAACATGCAGTTTATAGGAGACGTTTACTAGCCTTGGTCTTTAATTAACATTAACATTAATTTGTGTGCAGCCTACATTACAATAACTGTCCTGGTTGAAGTGTAGCCTTAATGCAATTGGTCAAATTGGTTTTGTTTTGAGCAAATTAATTGCATTCCCTCTGAAAAACAAGCGTTTTAGCACAAAAATGTTGCCTACAAAATACTCTCCTCCATTTTGCTTAGGAACTAATGTGGTCGGAACCAAAGTTTACTGCGTTCTCTGGAATCCTCTCAAGCGGAGGACTTCTACATTCTGATTGGTTGCCGCCGAACCGCGACATAGCTCATTACGATAAAGTTGACCTGATTTCAACTCTCCTCAACGCCCAAATCGTCCAAGACGCGCCGGCGGTGTGAACACACGGTTAGATCAGGGTTCCTCAAATCCAGTCCTGGAGGGCCACTGCCCTGCAGAGTTTAGCTCAAACCCTGATCAAACTCGCCTACCTGTGAGTTTCTAGTGATCCTGAAGATCTTGATTAGCTTGCTCAGGTGTGTTTGGTCAGGGTTGGAGCTAAACTCTGCAGGGCACTGGCCCTCCAGGGCAAGATTTGAGGAACCCTGGCTTAGATTAAGCCAGGATTAGGCCTTAGTTAATTAGGACATTTAAAGGATTAGTTCATTTCTGAATTAAAATTTCCTGATAATTTTAGAAAATGACCAATCGTTTCACTAGATAAGACCCATATTCATCGGGTGGGATCGTGTAAAGCTCTTTTCCGTGTCAACTAGACTCTCCCCTGTGAAGGCCTCATCACCACGACATCCAGTGGCACTGATCCTTAACAAACCCGTCTCCTGCGTGATGACTCCGATCTTCAACCAGATGGAACTGGACAACTATTCTGAATGTTCCGATCTAATCTGACTTCTGACCTATAATGTTTGCCTGAATCATAATCATACACTCTTTGTTTGTTGGCCAGAGGAGAACTGGCACCCCGACTGAGCCTGGTTTCTCCCAAGGTTTTTTTCTCCATTCTGTCACCTGATGGAGTTTTGGTTCCTTGCCACCGTCGCCTCTTTTTCCTTTGGCTTTTGGCTTGCTTAGTTGGGGACACTAAATATTCAACTATATTACTGATCCGCCCACATTGACACTATATGAGAATTGAACTGAGCTGGACAATGACATTACTGTTTTCTTCAGAGCGGCTGTACAGCCGAATCAATTTATGTTGCATTATTTTCCTGTTACCACTGTGAAGCTGCTTTGAAACAAATTTGCATTGTAAAAACCGCTTTATAAATAAAGGTGACTTGACTTGACTCTTTGAAGCTGCATTCAGACTACAATTTGGACCTTCATCCTGTTGGTTGCCATTGTGGTCCACTATATGGAGAAAAATCCTGTAATGTTTTCCTCAAAAAAATCAATCTTGGATGACATGGTGGTGAGTAAATTATCAGGAAATTTTAATTCCGAAGTGAACTAATCCTTTAAGTAGCTTTTATAAACATGCCTTAGAAAAAAGAAAAAAAAAAAAATGTCTGGTGTGCATCTTGAGACAAAACAATAGCAGTGACATATTTTAAGATATGTCAGTGCAAGTTTCTTTCAATTAAAACAGCTCAAATATGCATTTTAGTCTGGGACTAGGCTTAAGCCTTGTCTGTGAAACTGGGGGAAAGTATGAAATGTATTTACCCCAGCTTAATAAACAAATAAAAGTGCAAGTGAATTACTCATTGCTCTGTGGTTGTTGTTTTTTTGAGCATCCCAACCAGGGCTGCATTTCAAGTAAAATGACATCACTCGCTGCTTAACTACCATAGTAACGATGCATCGGTCGAGACATTAACTAGCTAGTCAAAACTGTTTCCAGAAACCAAAGTAACTTTGTCGCACATCCTATGTTCAAACCATGTTGGTAGAATAATATAACTGTCGTCACACAGGTGGTGGAGTAACTTCTGATAATGAATCGTTTGAGATCAAATTAATGTCAGAATATTGCTATTAGGGTTAGTTTTGGTTTGCTTTATTTCCAGATGTTTGATTAAATCACAGATTCCCTAATACGTCATACTCTGGGGTTCACCAGGTATTCACACATGCACACCTTTCAAAAACAGCTTCAAAAAGCTTTTTTATTCTCTTAACAAAATAAAAGCCGTAGAATGAAATATGTTTATATATGGCTTGACAGATATAAATTATACTGCATGTTAACTTACTTATTTTGTTCAAGAGGATAATCTGTTTAAGTCCACATGTCATATTGACTACAAACTATGCTTCTAACCACAGGTAAATAACTGGGTTTCACTTTATTTTGATGGTCCCTTTAACACATTATGTTGACTTGAAGTAACGTTGCACCTACATGTCTACAAATTCTCATTAGAGTGTTAGTAGAGTATTAGTAGACTGGTAGGTTTAGGGTTCGAATAAGTTGACATAAGTTGACTTATAGTCAGTAGAATGTCTGTTGGAGAACCATCACATTAAAAAGTTAGCAGATATTAAGCAGACAGTCTACTAGTACTCTAATGACTGCTAGTTGACAAGTAGTTGCAAAGCTACTTATAGTTAACAGAATGTTCAAGAGGGACCATCAAAATAAAGTGTTACCAAGACCACACAAGTGCAATGCTGTTTGCGAATGTTCATTGGAACTATGTTTTCGGGGAACACAGAATCATTGTACTGGGTTTCTAATGACGGAATGTGCGACTATAGTTAGCTAACCAGTGGGAGACTTGTAGTGTTCAGGAAACCTGTTTGAAAACATTATTTTTGTGATATTTTTTTTTGTGACACTAGCCCAGAATTGTCAGTTTTACATTAAACATAATTGAGAAATGAGCAATAAAATATTCCTCTGAGATCATGTAAAGATTAGAGCCCTTTTGTAGTAGGGGTGCAACAGGGCTCCGTTTGTGGACCATTATACATTTGTAACACCACAGCAGGCATTACATTGGATAAATAACCATGTAAACAAGCAAAGTTTTGTTTAACACCAAAACATCCACTTTTCCACAAACATTAATGTGCCCAATCAAACAAGAGGAAAAAAAGATATCAAAGCAAAACCATTTGCTTTGACAGCTTCCTTAATGTACAACATAATATCCTAACCAATGTTAAAAGACCGAATGAACGGACCGTAATGCATTAACAGTACTTGTATGAAAGACTGAGGAGACTCTCTGGCAAGTTTTCCAGCAGCCATTAGTTACAGCTGAGCCAGCACATTACATCATATCCTCTTGCCCATCAGGAGCCTAATGGAACAATTCTGTACTTGTCTCATCTTACAGAAACATAGTGAAACATTTTCAAACAAACAAAAACACTTTCTTTCCCGCATCACACCTTTTCAGCAAAACATGCAACCGACCTGTTGCCGCAATACGCCACTGTCAGCTGGCAGAAGAGTGCAGGCAGGTCCTCAACTCCATCTACAACAACAGCTTAAGCAATTATAAGTGCAATGAATCACTGTCTTTGCCTTAAGCACAGCGCCTTGTCTGCACACAGCTGTACATCATGTCACGTCGCCATCCCCGATGAAATATTTATGTGGCGTCACTCGTGTAAACTCTTTAAAAAGCACATTTCCTTCCTCAGCCTTGATCCTCTACTGCTTTGGTTCGTCTGTAAGTGCTTATTAGATTTGCAGAGAGCAAACCTCTCAGCGGGCATTTGCTAATGCCTGTTCATATAATGAATCCCTCCTGAGACAGAGGTAAAGCAGACGTTTGTGGAGGATGACAGATCACAGAGAGGGGTAAGACCGCAGCCTCCTGTCTCCTCCCCGGGTCATTTCAGGCAAAGCTGATTGACATGCAAGGCAAACAGCTTTTCAGAGGTGAAATACGCTTTTGTAGGAGTTATCTAAGGACATCGTGATGCACTTGAGTCAGCATTATATTTGACCAATAATAGACACGGAACAAAACACTGGACAACTGTATTACACATTAAAGATCTCAGGTCAGGACTTTGTGCAGGCCAGTCAAGTTCCTCCACACCAAACTCGCTCATCCATGTCTTTATGGACCTTGCTTTGTGCACTGGTGCCCAGTCATGTTGGAACAGGAAGGGGCCATCCACAAACTGTTCCCACAAAGTTGGGAGCATGAAATCTGACAACAACTGTCTCATAAATTTTGTTTCTAAATGCCAAAATCATGACAAAAAAATGAATTTTTCAGGCTGGACCAGCCAATGCGCACTGACTAATTCTATAGCAACGGGAGCTTCTAGTGGCAGCTGCAGTGACGCGATGAGTTTACCAATTGGCGATTGGCTCTTTTATTTAGAAGGCGTGACTTATTCCGCCATATTACATGTTGCACTATCTTCCATTCAATGTAATATGAGTGTACCGTCTTTGTATATCTAAAGTCTTTGGACATGGCTTGCTTTTATCATGTTGCTAAGCTAATGTAATATTTTAAAGTGGCGATGAAACAGAAGTTGCGACCAGTCTTATTTTAGTATCAATGAGATTCTTTTAAGAAGGTCTAGTATTTTGTTGAGGTCTAGTATGAAATGAATTGCTCACAATAGGAGAAATAAGATGCTGCTGAACACAAAAGAAGATATTTTGAAGAATGTCGGCAACCAAACAGTTAATGGGCCCCATTGACTTCCACAGTATTTTATTTCCACACTATGGAAGTCAATGGTGCCCCACAACTGTTTGGTTACCCATATTCTTCAAAATATCTTCCTTTGTGCTCCGCAGAAGAAAGAAATTCATACAGGTTTGGAACAACTTGAGGGTGAGTAAATGATGACAGAATTTTCATTTTTGGGTGAACTATCCCTTTAAAAGCAAAATGCCATTGTTTTAATTAAATTTGTTAATATTTATATTAATATTCTAATTAATTTTATGAATAAAGGAGCAGTTTTGGCAATATCCTGAAATTTCACTGGTAATGTTCTTTGTATCTTGACAACCTTAGGGCCAGTTCACACAGAGCGCGTTTTTGCTGTTAAAAACACGACACACGCCAGTGGTACGAAAAAAAGCATTCCAGAGATTCTAGAGATGAGATTCTAAAAGCTCTAGAGATGCATTTTTTTAAAGTTGAACATCTTTTAACTTGAGCGCCGCGTTTTTAGAATGTGCGAAACGCGAGCGCAATGGTTAAAGACGTCCATCTAGCCTGTTTACATTGAAAGACAATGTAAAAGTACCACAGTGGAATGGAAAAATGCATTCTGTGTGAACAGCCCCATAGTGATGAATGATGGGTGAAGTGTTGTGACAGTGACGGACAGATAAAAAAAAAGAAAAGAAAAAGTGCACCAGTGCAGTAAGATGATAGCTTCACACATAGGCCTCAGACAGTCATGCTCACTTATGATGGGCACACACACACACACACATGTACGTGGCACACATGAGCAGGGCCCTGGAGACTGTGAGCGTGGCGACATGCTGGTGGCATTTGGAGCTGGCACATGATGACATTAATCCAGAGCTCATTTGCACTGCTACAGCACTCGCACTGACAAAGAGAGAGACACTAATTCCTGCAGATCTGCAGAGACTGGGAGTTTTATACACATGGAGCCTTTAATGTGTGAATGTCGTATCCTTCATCTGAACTCTTAATCTAACACTAATATTTCCTACCGAAATAAATTTACCTGACATAAAAAGACAAACCACAACACAGAAAGAAGAATAACAAGATGGCGGACGTTCAGACACAAATGAAGTAAATTAATGTTTTTTTTGTTTTGTTTTTGCGCATTGGTTGAGTACACTACCATTCAAAAATTTCAGTATGAATTTTAAATGTTTTTGAACAAAGTCTCTTATGCTCACCAAGGATGCATTTATTTAATTAAACATACAGTAAACGTGTGACATACAGTATTATTACAATTTAAAATAGCTGTTTTCTATTTGAATATATTTTAAAATGTAATTTATTCCTGTGATGGCTGAATTTTCAGCATCATTACTCCAGTAGGCTATTCAGTGTCACATGATCCTTCAGACATCATTGTAATATGCTGATTTGATGCTCAATAAACATTTCTTATTATTATCAATAATAAGAACGTCAGTTGTTACACTTAATGTTTTTGTAAAAACCGTGATAGTTTTTTTTGTCAGGATTCTTTGATGAATAGAAAGTTTAAAAGAACAGCATTTATTTGAAAGCATTATAAATGTCTTCAATTTTGATCAATTTATCATCCTTGCTGAAAGAATTATTTCTTTAAATGTTAGCATGTTGCTATGCTAATAATGAATAGATTTTCTCTTGTTTTGCCCACCATCATTAAAGTTTGATGTGAAATATTGAAGTTCAGACTTTGATTGTTGGTATTTTATCCAAAATGAGTACAATTTGTGATGGACACACGAGATGAAATTTAAGCAAAAGTCTCAAGTTGCTTTCTCAATTAGATTTCTATTTCTGTTAAAGAGATGCCATTAGTGATTTTTCATTTCCATGGGAAGACAGAACAAATACACCTAATAAAGCTTAAAAAGAAACAGTGTATTCGGTTGCACTTTATTTTACTGTACATGCACTTCCCGTGTACTTACAGTGTACTTACCAAGAAAGTACTGGGTACTTAACTACATGGGTTAAGGTTAGGTTCAGGGAAAGTACATAGTTATTACCCAGTTATTGCAATTACTATAATAAGTATATAGTATGTACATGTGAAACAGGACTGTAAAATAAAGTGCTACCACATATTCCACGTATGTAACATTTTATGGGACAACACCTTTGTTATCCGTTGTTTTGTAGAACATTCCCAAAACCTTTCACGGCTGGTGAATATTTTTTTTTATTGCAGTGTAAGTTCAGCATGACCCCTGAATCTCTGCTGTCCAGCACTCCATTAGAGATGTGATGAGGGGTGAGTCCTCTCAGATGAGTATAAATGCATTATCGCTGCTAAACACAACCTGAGCGACGGGGTGAGCTGCATCACAGACGTACAGTCTGTGCTGAATGCCGCTGAAGGACGTTGCACTAAAAGGGCAATTTATGTTTCTAATAGCTGGTTAAATCTGCACCGCTGGCTTCTATAAACTCATGCAGTTGTGACCTTAATATTTGCCTCAATTTACTGTTATCTGAATGGCTAATATAATTAATTCTTTTTTCTGCATTTTAAAAATTTAATCAGTCAATTAATCCGATGTCACAGAACTCATTTGTTTCCGACAGCATAATATGTAATCATTTTCTTCAGTCCTCTGTCAACCCAACCATTTATCCATCTATTTGTCTTTTTCATCCATTTATTGCAGGGACTGTCCAGCAGATGGAGCTAGCATGCTAAGGTGAACCATTGCAGATTCCCTCACTCAGCAGTAACTCATTCACTATGAGATATATAATACCTGGAGAGAGCTACAGTATCTATTAGCATTACCATTCATTTCAATGACGCAAAGCCACAGAACCACCCGGAAGTAGGTCATTTGAAATACGCCATCTTTATTCATAGGCATTCACTTCTGCAGCCAGGTTGTTTTGAGCCAGTCACCTGAGCCTAAATGATAAAATGATGTAGTACAGCAGCCAAAACATCTGTGTACAGATGTACTATATCCCTGAGCTCCAAATAGCCCTTTTTTTTTTTGGCTAATTTCAGCATGATGTTTAGAGCTGATGTGAGCCAGATCCTCTGCATCCCATGTGCGGAACATGATTCATCCCTGTGACTGAAATCTTTTGATTCTGTTCTCCAAAAATATTCAGATTTGTCCACTGATTCGTTTCTGTAGGTTACATCATGATGAACGTAATTTCACTAAGTATAACATTCAAACAACCAATCAGATTTGAGGGACAAGTTTATAGTTAATGACAAGTTTAGGTTTACAACCAGAGTTAGATGCTTCTACATTAGTGATTTTAGGGATAAGTTATGGGTAGGGTTAGGTTTAGGGGTAGGATTAGGATTAGGGCTTAATGTTGGAATGTTGTTCCAGTATCAATAAAATATGTTTATCCAGGAACATGTCTTACTTTGTAAAATTATGGTGACCTACAACAGTAGGGTACCAGTGAGTGCCTTTTTGTGAGTTATGAAAGTCATTAAATTAACTGATTCATTCAAAAGAGTCATTTATGACTGGTAAAAAAACTGGCTTCCATTTTTTAAAAATTGTAAAAATTGTACAGATACTAATAGACACGAGAAAGGAAGTGTTTAAGCACCACAGGAATTTTCTCCTCTAATAACAGTAAAGCAAATCTATTCGTTTTTAACTACTAGGCTTGTATCAAACTATAAAGATAATGTCCTTTTGTTTTTATGACACTGTATGCGTCATTATAATTTATATAATAGTTGATATAATATCTGTTCACAATCTAGTGGGGTGTCGACTCAAAACACTATAGGCCCTGTCATACACCCGCCGCAATGCGACGGCAGGCACAACACAAATGTTTTTTGCTAGTTTTTTGCTAGCCCAACACAGTTATAATTATCACGTCCAGCGCCACATTGTTTAAATAGCAAATGCACTCGCACCCATCTGTTCGCCCATGGGTGTGCTGGTCTGAAAACGAGGTGTGTTCAGGCACATTGTTGGCGCGTTGCTATTTTGAGTCAACTGAAAACGACAGCGGTATTTTTTGCGGACGCAGTATTTTTTGTGTTATTTAAAGGGCGCGTTAGTAATATAGGCGGGTGCACAACACACGTACACTCTGCTTATTACACACACAGGGACGTGCAGCAGCACACAAACATTTTTAAATATTAAAAATAAACGGATTCCTCTCTGGAGAAACGTTGAGTCTTTCCGCTCGCAAATTCCGCCATGTAAATAGCGAATCCACCATGGTGCAAGCGCAACTGGCTTTTAAAGGGAATGGGAAATGAGACTCTGATTGGTTTATTGCATGTAACTCCCAAAACACACCCATGACTCATTGGTCAAAAGGTACAACCCTTTTAGACCATGCGCCTGGTGCACTGACCGTTTTTTCCATTGTTAAACTAGCAAAGGTGGATTCGGACATGCCATAAGTGCACCTGTGCCATTCAGACCATGCGCTCAGATCGTTAAAATAGGGCCCTATGGGTGTATTCATTCAGTAAGTTCAACCTATGATATGCTCCTTCATAGCCTGCACTCAAATGCTGTTTTTTGTTTTTTTTTGTACCAAAAGTTAGTCGTTCAGGACCACAACTAAAATGCAAGCGCAAACCTTACTTCTAAATCTAGGCGTGATGGGGAAAACAGGGCAAGAGTGCAGACGGAATTAAGGGCAGTTTCTGATGCAGGCTTCGTCACTTTTTCGCTCCCAGTCTGCAGTAGACAGAGGATGGTGTGATCTCATTAGTATGAAGAGCGGAGGGAGTGCTAGCAGAGGAGCTCTGAGAATCAGCCGGCTCCTATACTGTCTCTGCCCTACTTACCTAAACCCTCAGCTGTCTGCACTGGGACCTTCCTGAACCCGCTACATCTAACACTGCTTCTGCTCACATGATAAATGACCACGATGCCTCGGACGGCACACCATGTGAGGAGGCTCGAGAGAAGAACATTTCCATCTTACATAAGCAGGCTTTGCCCTTCATTTTTTTTTTTAAATCTCGCACTACAATGAGACTGAGACCACTAGTGAAATTTCTTCTATTTTCAAATAATTTAATTTAAATTACATGAAAATTAAATGTGAATGTCATAATGTCAAATACTAATACTGTATGTATACACTCACCTAAAGGATTATTAGGAACACCATACTAATACTGTGTTTGACCCCCTGTCGCCTTCAGAACTGCCTTAATTCTACGTGGCATTGATTCAACAAGGTGCTGAAAGCATTCTTTAGAAATGTTGGCCCATATTGATAGGATAGCATCTTGCAGTTGATGGAGATTTGTGGGATGCACATCCAGGGCACGAAGCTCCCGTTCCACCACATCCCAAAGATGCTCTATTGGGTTGAGATCTGGTGACTGTGGGGGCCATTTTAGTACAGTGAACTCATTGTCATGTTCAAGAAACCAATTTGAAATGATTCGAGCTTTGTGACATGGTGCATTATCCTGCTGGAAGTAGCCATCAGAGGATGGGTACATGGTGGTCATAAAGGGATGGACATGGTCAGAAACAATGCTCAGGTAGGCCGTGGCATTTAAACGATGCCCAATTGGCACTAAGGGGCCTAAAGTGTGCCAAGAAAACATCCCCCACACCATTACACCACCACCACCAGCCTGCACAGTGGTAACAAGGCATGATGGATCCATGTTCTCATTCTGTTTACGCCAAATTCTGACTCTACCATCTGAATGTCTCAACGGAAATCGAGACTCATCAGACCAGGCAACATTTTTCCAGTCTTCAACTGTCCAATTTTGGTGAGCTCGTGCAAATTGTAGCCTCTTTTTCCTATTTGTAGTGGAGATGAGTGGTACCCGGTGGGGTCTTCTGCTGTTGTAGCCCATCCGCCTCAAGGTTGTGCGTGTTGTGGCTTCACAAATGCTTTGCTGCATACCTCGGTTGTAACGAGTGGTTATTTCAGTCAAAGTTGCTCTTCTATCAGCTTGAATCAGTCGGCCCATTCTCCTCTGACCTCTAGCATCAACAAGGCATTTTCGCCCACAGGACTGCCGCATACTGGATGTTTTTCCCTTTTCACACCATTCTTTGTAAACTCTAGAAATGGTTGTGCGTGAAAATCCCAGTAACTGAGCAGATTGTGAAATACTCAGACCGGCCCGTCTGGCACCAACAACCATGCCACGCTCAAAATTGCTTAAATCACCTTTCTTTCCCATTCTGACATTCAGTTTGGAGTTCAGGAGATTGTCTTGACCAGGACCACACCCCTAAATGCATTGAAGCAACTGCCATGTGATTGGTTGATTAGATAATTGCATTAATGAGAAATTGAACAGGTGTTCCTAATAATCCTTTAGGTGAGTGTATATATATATGTGTGTGTGTGTGTGTGTGTGTGTATGTATATATATTTATATATATAATTCACAAATAATTTGTATATATACAATTAATGTATATATACTGTATATGTAATTAAAACTGGTATAAAATAAAGCTACATATATATATATATATACACACACACACACACACACGCAGTATATGTTAGTGCTGTGAAATCAGTTAATCTAACATAAACATTTGTAAATATATACTGTATATATTAAATTCTAAAAATAAGGCTCATTCAAATAAATAATAATTACTATAATAGTATATAAATCACTTTTTCTTTCACTGTTTCTTTCGCTCTTTCTTTCACCTCCCCCTAATCATTCTTCCTTTTAACTTGTGGCTTTTAATCTGACAGTGTGTGTTTAACTTTCCATTCTCGGGCATTAGCCAAGCTGTCCTGGAGGACTGCATTATTCCATTATGAGTAGGCTAATAACATTGTAATTGACGAAAGGCCTTTCTGCAGTCACAGTACTGGTTTTTAAAAGCCTCCATTGCGCTGTCAGTGCCTTTGATGTTTTATTTGCCTCTTCCTCTGAAGCCCTGACCAGAAGACACGGCTCAAGCCTTATGTTAAACTCTCTCCACCTCACTCGCTCACTCTTCCTCTGACAACCATCAGGTCCTCTGTCAAAAATCCCTGAGCAGCTAAAGCGAAGGTCAGACAAGCAGAGGTAGAACTAGCCACAGGAGTTCTCAGCACTATGTCAAAGAACAATTCACTTTTTCAACATGACTTATGTTTTACTATAGTAATTTACTCTCTAATGCACCACTGCGACTGGATCATTGAGTCATTGAGTTGAATTTGAGAACAAGGAGCCAGATTCATGAAAGTCTTCTTAAGAAAGAAGATAAGAAATTTCTTTAGATAAATTCTCAAGTGCGACAGGCTTGGTGCTATCTGATTGTACAACAGTTCTTCCCGAATACTCGCTAAAACACTTCAAATAGTAATATGTATTATATGTTGTAATGCTTAATATTTGAAACAAACATCTAACTTTTGGTGATTTAAGACAAGTTGAGGTTATCCTAGATTTAAGAGGCTATTTACAATGATTTATAAGAATATTCTTTTTAAGAATTCAAATTCTTTTTAAGTTTTGTCTTTAAAAAATGTTGCGAAAAAAAAAGATAATATTCTTAAGAAATGTGTAAATTAAGAATAGGAGTTAAGAATAATTTAATTCTTAATAATGTTTTGTGATCCGGCCCAGATTTATGAATGATTCATTTAGGCTGTTTTTTGAACAAATTCATCAAAAAGATCGGTTACACTTTCTTTTAAGGTGTCCTTGTTACAGTACAATTATACATTTAAGTACTGAGCAATATTAACCAACAAAATGTACTTACTATAGGGTTAGGATTAGTGTTTGGTTTAGGGTTAGTTGCATGTAACTATGCATAATTTACTGTTATTACTACAGTAAGTACATGTAACATACACTATATTGCCAAAAGTTTTGTAACGCCTGCCTTTACATGCACATGAATAGAATATTTAGTAGTAAGGAAATTTCACGAATGGACTTATTGCACAGGTGGCAACCTATCACGGTACAACGCTTGAATTCACTGAGCTCCTGAGAGTGACCCATTCTTTCACAAATGTTTGTAGAAGCAGTCTGCATGCCTAGGTGCTTGATTTATACACCTGTGGCCATGGAAGTGATTGGAACACCTGAATTCAATGATTTGGAGGGGTGTCACAATGGCAATATAGAGTATGTAACAAGGACAGTGTAAAATAAAGTGTTACCAAAAGATCTTACTGAAATGAAAGTTTCACAATCATACATTGTTACACACAATCATGCAATAGAGAATATATTCATTTTTGGGTGACCTGTCCCTTTAACAAAACAAAACTGAAATCTATCCAATTCCCCCACCCACCCACACCCCCTTTCCACCTGCTTAACCTGTGCGTCTGGTTGGGTATCACTGGTCTATTTAACACCATCTATGTTAGAGTGAATAGCCGTCCTGAGGCTATAAAGACTCAACTCTCCAGAGTATATGCGGAGGTCAGAGGTCACAGGCTGCCAGTGTCCACAGGGACTGAGGGGGTAAACAAATGCAAGAAAGGTCAAAGAGCAGTCCACACATTTACCACAGCAGGAGTGCATTACAACACGGCCCAGGTCACAAGTCACTCAGCAATCTTCAGTCCTACATTCAGCCACACACAAAACCAGAGCCAGTTTAATCAGTAGGAGTTGGGGGAGAGACAAAACTAAGAAAGGTTGACGCAAATACACACATCCGAGCATATGAAAAACCAAGCGTGAATCGAGTGAATCAAGACACAGAAATCAATATCCATGTTTACATTTTTTTTTTCACTATAATTTGTGCAGTTTGAATGCCTGTGATTTGTGGAATATGAAGAATATAGCAATTAAACTACTGTTATTGTAGTTTCAACAAGCATTCATCCTCTTAGTTCTGCTATAACATTACAAATCACCATAGTCAGCCCAACTAAACAAAGCCTAGTTTCACTGGAGATGCACAAAACAACACAAGCTAATTAGGATCCGACTGCAGCATGCAGCACAAAGTACATATCAGAAATTCAAACCGAATATCCGCAATAAAACACAAGAGCAATGTTTTTGAACAACCAATCCCAATTTCAGTAGTCATAAAAATTAGCATAAGGCAACTACACCCAAACTGTTGTCGAAGCCTTCGCTAACAGTACATTACGTATATTGCATGATAACAGATACAGATGTACAGGCTAATAATGATTGTTATTCAGCCAGCTGAACCGGCGTGCTAAGCAACAGTAATTTTAGACTAAACAAAGCGGGTGGATGCAGGGGTTGGCAAGGCAACCCTCGTTCCTCATTACGGCTCCAGATAACACCCTGCCCTAAACAAACTGCACACGGTAGTAGGTGCAAGGAAAAAGATTAGCTTTGTGTTGCCCTCGCAGTGCACAGCAATAACAGTCAGCTGGAAACTGGGAGGGGGTTGAGGAGATTTGTTGAGTGACTGAAGTCGCACAAAGCCAGTGCTTCACCTGCAGTACACGACGAGATGACGGAGCCCTTTCTGCTTCCCACAGTCTGTCTGATAATAAATAAAGACTTTTGATATGCCATGTAAATATCATTATCAACAGGCAGGGCCTTATTACACGCTGCACAGCTTATTAAATATTAAAAACACAACTCAGACCAAATCATATTCAGCCAGAGCTAAGTGAAGTGGGCACCTCTCTGTATGCTAACGCTACCAAAAGGGAGAAAGAGAGATGGAGCAAATGAAAGAGTCGTGAAAATAAGCATTTATTTCACACGCTAATTCATACATCCCAGCGTGGCCAGATCTCGCAAGAACAAATAGCAACCTAGTTAGACAAAATAGCCTTAATTACTATTCATAATTACAATTAAAAAGCCTAAAATGCTTTTTCTAATATTAATTTTATATATTTTTTTTTTCATTGATCTAATTTACATAAACATTACCATAATTGAAATTCAAAAATAAAAAAATATCAAAAATAAGTTAACTATTTCACATATACAACCATCAAAATCAATGAATTATAAACTTTCTCTAACAAAAAAGAAAGCATGAATAACACAGGAAGAAATGGGATACAAACTACGTAAATTAACAAAATTTCACTAACGTAAATTCACTGTAAAAGAACATAAGGTAACATTGTTACATTAATTGCATTTAACACTGTATATTGAGGAGCAGAGCAAGTGGTCAGAGCATTTAAAAAGAAGAAAAATGCTCTACTTAAAATAAAAAATAAAAATAAAAAATAAAAAAAAAACTCCAGGAAGCAGCTAGTCGCTCCTGTGGTTTGTGCTGGATTCAGTGCTTAAATCATATTATTACATATTACTACACTCAGTCATTCAAATGCAGTGTGCACATTTTCATTGTGGCTAGATTGGGTTAACAAAAGTGTATTAAATTGCAATTCATTCCTGGTTGCCTGGCTTGTTTGCACTAGGCTATATTGTGCTAGGTTATCTGTATTAGGTTTATTGTACTAGTAGCACTTGTTTGTATTCATACAGGAAGCACTTCGTTCCAGATTACATGCTTGCCATCTGTTGATCTCTGGTGCACCTTTTCAGTCGCTCTGGGTAAAAGTGTCTGCTAAATGATTTAAATGCGAGTGTAATGTAAAATCGACACCATATGTATCATTTTAACATTCATAAATGTGCATTTTTCCATTTTTGCCTATGTATGATGACTTTACTGGCAATCATAGGCCATATTGAAAACAACCACTCTGTAAGTTTTACAGACACAAAAAGCTGACCTCTGGTGTTTTAGGCAATATTGAGAAGATTTCTTCCGCACCAGTGCACACAGAGGGTTAGGAGCCGTCACACAGGACGAGTTTGTGTTGAACATGCAAACAGAGTGCAATGGAATAAACAACACAGACTCACTGGAAAAATATGTCTACACTTTTTGCAAAAACTCTAAAAACGTACCTTTACATACAATTCGCTGCAGTTTCCAGCTGAAATGAACGCTAGAGGCAGTAAAACACCAACAACTTTTATTCCTTTTTCCAAATTATGATTACAGAGGCAGATTATTGATTAATAAAGACATACTGTACTTTCGCTGGGTTCCTTGCACAATATTTGGACATTTTGACACTTGCATCTAAGTCCTAAGTTACATAACCAGCTCCAAATGTATGGCTTTTCTGATGTAGTAAACTTGCTCGGTAGCTCACCTGGTACAGCATTGCGCAATGCAGACCACTTGGATACGAGTCTTGTGAAACACGAGTCATGACACTCGATAAAAGAACTCAAAGACTTGTAGGAGCAAGATAAAATGGCATGGTTACTTCAGCAAATGCATTTTTAACTTACATTTGCTTTTCTTATCTCTATCATTTAGGTTTAAGGTACATTATTTTCGAAAACAATATAGCATTAAACACATTCACATTCATCTGTTTTGGAGAAAATCGCCTGTTTTCCCATTCATTTTTCATAAAAATTGTATATGCTTGCTAACAACCGGAGGTGTGTAACACTGCAAGTATACTGTTTGATGACTGAATAAGTGCAATTCACCTTTATTCTACAAGATGACAATGATACACAATGATATTCCGTCTGATACACAATGATGAAGTGACATTTCACTCATAGTTACTGCAGGCAGAAAACAAAAGAATAGAAAGTATCATCAGCAAAACTTGAAATGGCTCAGTGATTTACTGCAGAGCAAGTTCCCCTTCGAGGGAACTCGCACTGCGTCGTGATGACGACACTTTGGGAACGCCCTTAGCGTACCACGTCTGAAGCATGAATGAAATCTATTCCAATCCTGATTGGTGTTGCGTCATGACGTAGTAGATGCCGCTTCTTCCCCCGGGGTGGAAAACCAGATGCTTGAACCGTCTGATTCTGAGGAATTAGACGTGCTCAGCATCGAGGGAGTGAAGTAGTAATGAGAGCTCGCCACTTCAAAAAAAAAAAAAGTTATGCAAGGCTCGATCTCGCGTTGCAGAGGCAGCGCGCAGATTACGGGTCTGCATTAAGAGTGATCACACGCGACCGGTGTGCACGTGATACTGTTTGGGTGCGAGGCAGGCAGTCAGCTCCTGAGGGTGCTTGCTGTGTTCATCTAGATATATCTCGACGCGTACAGCAATACGCTTCTCGGGTGTTTCAGCCTCACGTCTGTGGACTTTCTTCTCGAGGGAGGAAAGCCAAAAAGATTGTGAACGGATCAATCTTGCGTTTGCTGAGGCAGCGTGTAGATGATGAGTCCGTATAAATAAACAGTTTCGTCTGGTGGTTATGGCTGCATTTAATTCTGAGGAATTAAAATGAAAAATTATCTGACTTTGAGAAGTTAGATATTTTTATTCAGCTTATCATTCAGACCATGCTCACTGGGGTGATTATGGCAGCATTTAATTCTGAGGAATTAAATGGGATGTTATCTGACTTTGAGGAGTTAGATATTATCAGCCTATCATCTAAAGCGTGTTCACTGGTTCATCTAAGATGGGAGCAGGACATGCATGAGTAGTTACCTGAGGGGGCTGTTTTTGTGCATTATGAGGTTGCTCCTCCACGGAGCCCTCAGGAGATCGATGTTGTTCCCGCTGCCTCAGGCTTGCGGGACACATCGGTTTCCAGTAATCTCGCATCCGCCCGAAATCGTTGCGGCCCTGTCGTGTTGCTCCCATAGATGAGGCCCCTGCTGGCCAGCCCCCATCTCCCGGGAAGGAGCTATTGAGGTCGCCTCCTCCGTGGAGCTCTTTGGAAGTCGATGCTGCGATCCTGCCGTCTATGACGCTCGGGCCACATCGACTAATAGCGAACGCACGCTGCTCCATCCGCCTCTAGAGAGACCTGCGGCTGGCAGCGAACACGTCCGCACACACCGAAAATCGTCCTCGACTGCTCCCTGCCGGTCAGCCGCTTCAGGGGGTCGGGAACGAGGCTCGGTTGATACCTGAGGCCAGCCTCAAGAGGCTGGTTCCCTTAGCAGATTATCTCGGCGCATGGTTATGCCTCCGAATATATCTGCGTGGGCCCTGCGACTGTAGAAAGGGGATACAGACTGCGGTCCGGTTACCCTTCCCCGAATTCTAATGGGGTGGTCTGGACTGTGGCGGTCCCAGAGCAGGTGCAGGTTATGGAACAAGAAGTTCACTCCCAGTTGGTAGGAGGCCATAGAACGTGTTCCTCCACCAGACAGGGAGTCCGGGTTCTACAGCCGGTACTTCATAGTTCCAGGAAGGATGGGGGGGTTGCGTCCAATAATAGATCTGAGGCACTTGAATCGTTCTCTGAGGAGATTCAGGTTCAAGATGCTCATGATTTCAGTCAGATCCAGTCCGAGGACTGGTTCGTCACGATAGATCTGAAGGACGCATACTTCCATATTCCATCCTTCCATATCACAGGAAGTTCCTGAGGTTTGCTTTTGGGGGCGAAGCATTCCAATATCGGGTTCTTCCCTTCGGCCTAGCTGTTTCCCATATCACGTGCTTGGGGTTGAGACTCAACACAAAGAAGAGTGTGTTGACGCCCTCCCAGAGGACCACGTTCCTGGGGGTCGTATGGGACTCAACGACGATGCGGGCACAAATGTCCCCCGCACGCGCAGAGTCCATACTGGCGATGGTCTCCAAGGTGAAGCTAGGCCACAGCCTCACTGTGAAGCAGTTCCAGAGACTGCTGGGCCTCATGGCAGCAGCGTCCAATGTAATACCTTTTGGCCTGCTACACATGGGACCCCTACAGTGGTGGCTGAGAGCCAAGGGGTTTTCCCCGAGGGGAAATCCGTTCCATATGATCAGGGTAACACGCAGATGCCTTCGTTCCCTCGTCATATGGAAGAAACCTTGGTTCCTGTCCCAAGGACCAGTGCTGGGAGCATCATGTTGCCGGAGAACTGTTTCAACAGATGCCTCCCTCACTGGTTGGGGCGCGGTCATGGATGGCCAATTTGCGAGAGGTCTGTGGGAGACCCGGCATTACCCTGGCACATCAATTGCCTGGAAATGCTGGCAGTCTACAAAGCTCTGAGGAGCTTTTTCCCGGACCTCCGCGGCCACCATGTCCTGATACGAACAGACAATACGTCTGTGGGTTCGTATCTGAATCGTCAGGGGGGTCTGAGGTCGCGCCCTCTATGCAGACTGGCACACCAGATCCTCCTGTGGTCCCATGGGAAACTATCGTCTCTCAGAGCGATGTACGTCCCCTGGGACCAAAACCAGGGAGCAGACGTCCTGTCGAGGCAGGGGCTGAGGCCCGGGGAGTGGCGACTCCACCCAGAGGTGGTGGAGGCCATGTGCGTGAGATTTGGCCCAGTGGAAGTGGATCTGTTCGAGTCTCAAGAGACGTCCCACTGCCCACTGCCCACTGCCCACTGTGGTTCTCTCTCTGGCATCCAGCTCCGCTGGGGCTGGATGCCATGACACAGACGTGGCCGAGGCTGCGTCTGTACGCATTTCCCCCGATCGCTCTGCTCCCGGGAGTCTTGGAGCGGGTCCGCCGAGAAGGGATCAGCCTACTACTAGTAGCACCCTGCTGGCCGACCCGGGTATGGTTCTCGGACATTATAACACTGCTAGACAGCCTCCCGTGGCAGGTCCCTCTGAGGAGGGATCTGCTGTCCCAGGCCGGGGGCACAACATTCCACCCCCAGCCAGACCTGTGGAACCTCTGGGTCTGGCCCCTGAGGGGGCTCAGTACCTAGGGGCTGGCCTGTCAGCAGCTGTTGTCGAGACCCTACTCAGCTCCAGGGCTCCTTCCACCAGGAAGCTGTACAGCCTGAAGTGGAATGTGTTTTCCACTTGGTGTAGAGAACGTGAGGTCGACCCAGTTAACTGCCGAGTGGCTTCAGTGCTGGAGTTCCTCCAAGATCGTTTCTCCGCCGGGCTTACCCCGTCCACACTTAAGGTGTGCGTAGCTGCCACTGGGGCTTTCCACTCGCCTCTAGGTGATGGGCCTTTGGGGAAGCACCATCTGGCTGTACGGTTCCTCCGTGGGGCTCGTAGGATGAGGCCTGCGACTCATTCCAGAGTCCCAACCTGGGACCTGGCAGTGGTACTTGAAGGGCTGGCTGATGCCTCCTTCGAGCCGCTGGAGTCGGCCGAGGCAAAGAACCTGACCCTGAAGGTGGCCTTTCTCCTTGCAGTTACCTCTCTGAGGAGAGTGGGGGATCTCCAGGCCTTGGCGCTTACGCCGACTTGCCTGGAGTTTGCCCCTGGCGGAGTGAAGGCCATCTTACATCCAATACCGGGCTACGTGCCCAAGTTGCCATCTAATATGACACGGTCAGTGGTTCTTCAGGCCTTCCACCCTCCACCTCACGGGACGGCGGAAGAGGGGAGACTTCACCTGCTCTGCCCGGTCAGAGCCCTTAAAGTTTATCTGGAGAAGTCTTCACAGTGGAGGAAGTCAGACCAGTTGTTGGTGTGCTTTGGCTCACCCAAGAAGGGGCTGCCTGCATCAAAACAGACAATCAGTAACTGGATTGTCCAGGCAATAGCCACGGCTTATCAGGTGCGCAATTGCCTTCATCTATAGCCGTGAGGGCTCATTCCACCAGGGGCATGGCCTCCTCGGTGGCCCTCCTTTCTGGAGTCTCGCTTCAGGAGATCTGCGAGGCGGCCGGGTGGGCCACCCTGCACACCTTCATAAGATTTTACAGTCTGCAACTCCCTGTGACGCCTGGTGCCAGAGTGCTCGCGCCCTAAGTGTGCCTGGGTTCCAGCTTCACACTAGGGCGGGTGTGATTGCGGTGTAGCATAGTGGGTATATCATTCCCAAAGTGTCGTCATCACGACGCAGTGCGAGTTCCCTCGAAGGGGAACGTTTTGGGTTACGACTGTAACCCTTGTTCCCCGAGAAGGGAACGAGACACTGCGTCTCGCCGCCACACCTATCACGGGCAGAGCGCTTGCTTCATCGCAAAGCTAATGTGTTGTGCAAGCCGGCGTCCCTTTGTACCTTCCGGGTACGCCGTCATCTACTACGTCATGACGCAACACCAATCAGGATTGGAATAGATTTCATTCATGCTTCAGAAGCGCTACGCTAAGGGCGTTCCCAAAGTGTCGTCATCACGACGCAGTGTCTCGTTCCCTTCTCGGGGAACAAGGGTTACAGTCGTAACCCGAGACGTTCTGAACGCAATCAAATATTAGTGTTACTGTCACTTGATGGTGGATCTGGTGAAGAAGCTGGCAGCGATCAAAAATGTTGATTTTGAAGATGATGAAAAGAATGAAAATAAAATTTGTCTTGGACATACAGGCCGCCACATAAAAATACATACAATTATAGTGCATTAGCAAACACAGAAACAAGTGCAGACATAAGTGCATTTAGTACTTACAACTCCGCCTCCTCATTCCACCCACACCTTATGTTAAGTTGCATCATGTACCAATGTGTGTTTTATGTATAGGTTTATGCAACTGATTTCTGTCCATGTATTTGACAAACAAACCAGTGCTGTTCTTTTTGTCCTTAACCCTGCCTTGACATGCTGCTGCCATCTTTATTAAGAGGCAGCACTGGCCGCGCTGAACACAGATGGGTGTCACCTCAGCCCAAACCCACTCAATAAAGCTATAATATGTCAAGATTACAGTCAGCCCCTTGGCTTGCCTTACAATGAGAATCAATAACTGGAGAGCCTTTAGAGTGACAAGATAAGAGAAAAACACAGAGAGACGACCTGGACCAGAATGAATACTGCCTACTAAGAAGACAGAGGGTGAGAAAGACAATGATAGAGAGAGAACGACAACACTATTTTATAAAACTACCCATTGAGGCATGCAAGAGGGGGGCAGAATGTAGCACAGAGGGCATGAACCTTGGACAGGAGTCCATTAGCTGGCAAATCGAACACTTGCAAAAATGAGGAGAGACATAATCCTTGTTTTTTTCAGAGTTGAAGGATTCATGGCCGTTTGTATAGGATTAACTACAACTACTAAGCGTCAAGCACCGGTCAGCTGAAGGTGATCAAGTTTCCTGCACTACTGCAGACAGAGAGAGGAGAATAAATATCAGAGGATGATATGAGGTAAACTGCACTTTTGGTGTGATTGTGTTTCTGACAGGAAGTTCCTGTTCCATTATGTCGTACAAGGCAGCAACACTTCATATGAGCAGCCAGAGGAACCGGTACTATCAAATATTAAACATGACATTCAGTTCAGCATAAGCAAGGCTTATGAAACGCACATTCACACACTAGAGTCTAGAAATAAGAAATGAGCTTTTTCTACTGCAGCACTGCATGAAAACAGTCAACATGAAATGGTTTTCACAATCCATTTTACTTCTGTAATGTCTAATTTTGAAGTAAATTTTGATGCAAAATTACAAAAACAAACTTTTTTGGAGGAATAACATTCACTGATCATTTACAATAATACAATAATTTTTTTGACCAAGTTTTTTCATAGGCCTTCCACTATCATTCGCATTCAGTTTTTACATTTCGCCGCCTAGTGGCAGTCATTGCCTGCTGCCTATTTACCATGGTATATGAATGAATGAATGAATATATCCACGTTAAAAAAAATAAATAAATAAATAAAAAAAAAACACACCAATACCTTTGAAATAAAAACAGTAGGATTTAGGGCTAATCAATGAAACCAATGATGTAACCATTATATAATAACTATTTGGAATATAATTATTATTTATAATTGCCCATTTTACAGAAATAGTGCTTAAACGTTAACATTTTAATGCAATAAATATTGGTAATTTTCACCTCACGCTCATAGTTTTGATTGGGTTACATCAAATCTGGTCTGTTGGTCCCATACGGTCTAGCCGCAAAAGTTCAAATTTTTCAACATAACTGAAGATTAGATTAGATCCGACAATACACATGCAAATGATCGTAATTCTACACAGCTCCTATACTACTTTCCACTGGAAATGAATGACTTCCGGTCTGTTGTTTGTTGGGAATAGTGAAAAGGCAGCTTTAGGTCAAACATACAAAGCCCATATTCACATCAATTTTGGGCTGAAACAATTCCTCCAATACCCATAAAAATCTTTACTTTTCTGGCATTTAGAGATGACATTTCAAAACCATTTTCCACAAATATTTATACAGTCTTTCAATAAACTGCCAAAAAGAAATCAGGTCAAGAAAGAGGTAACCTTGCTTTAAGCAATTCTAAATATAAAGTATTGATTATATTCAAGGTGCCTTTGCAATCACATGCAACATGACCACAATTGACAAAACCATGCTACTGCTAGATAGACAGATAAAACGATAGAACGCTAGATAGATAGATAGATAGATAAATTATGTTTATTAGATTTAGTGCTGTAGAGCTATGATTTGCTTTTCTGCTACCGCCTCTCTCTCTCTGCAGTGTGCCGCAGCAGACACATGACAAATGGCCTAAGAGACAAGAACTCTACCACAGCCTCTGGTGCAAGGTTACAACACACACACACACACACACACACACACACACACACACACACACACACACACACACACACACACACACACACACACACACACACACACACACACACACACACTGTACAGTGCAGAATCAAAACAACATGTCACAACACACAGACAAAGACACTCCCATTCATAAACATTTGATGGTCTGTAATCAGATGAGTTCAATTCATCCATTATTCAAGATGTTCTCACACATATAGTTTTGGAGAATTGAGACACTTTTGTATGGTGTTTGTTTGCACATATTTACTTAATTTGGACTGTTAATTACCCAGTTTTAATTGAACATGGGCACTGCGGAGATGGTGCTGTGCTATGATCAGGATGGATTTAGTCAAGTGAACTGGTAATGGAAGGGTGTTGATATTCACACCAGATTCACACCACTATCTCTGCATAAGCATTTAAAGTGCCCCTATTATGCTGTTTTAAAGGTTCCTAATTTTGTTTTGGAGGTCACCTACAATAGGTTTACATGCATCCAAGTCGACAACACAAACTCATCCAGGCCTCAACTACAACTACAGTGTTTGAGGGCAAGTCAAAATAGATGTAGTTTAGAGTATATTCTTTATTTTAGGAGACCATAACTTTAATTGTCGTGCATTTTGATCTTTAAAACATGCAGACATTTTACATTCACAAACAGCATAAAAGATAATATTCGAAAAAGCATAATAGGGACACTTTAAACACACATTAACACAGCAGCTGATATTTGGCAGAATAGCCAGTGCTAAAAAGTTAGCCAAAATATTCCCAAAAGGGAATCCAGACAATTAACCAAACAGCGAAACATTGGGAACTTAGAGCTACCATCTGTTTATGGACTGTCTCAACAGGTGCTGCTTTTACATCAAATCCACTATATTGAAAAGAAAATGACATTAGTAAGAGAAACAGGCAGAAAGAATATAGTTAGTGAGAACTATAGAAAGAACAATAGAACAACTGACAGAATGATAGATCAAACGAATGAATGATAGAAAGAACAATCAAACAAACAAACAACAGAGTGAATGAATGAACGACAGAAAAAACAATCGGACGAATGAACAGATACTGTAGATTACACAATGATAATTAAGGGAATTCACTGTGTTGTTCTTAAGGAAAAAAGCACTTTTATTAAGTTGTGTTAGATGATGTGAATTCCATTAAAGAAACAGTGATAATCAGACATGAAAAAGCAAATGAAGTGATGTCTCACTGCAGTAATCTTCAAAGGCCATCAAAGAAACATATATGCATGTGTTTACATGTATGTGTATATGAGCCTGTGTGTAGTTCGCACCACGGCAGAGCGGAATCAAAGCCACGGGTGGAAGGTAAGTCTCTTCAAAGCCGGTTATCGTGTGCGTCAGGCACGCTGTTTAATTAAAACGTCATTTAGGGAGAAGATCACGGCCTCTTTATCCCACACGCACAGCTTTGGCTCAAACAGGCGGACCAGGAAGCAATCATACTCCTCTCCAATTTGTGTTTATCGTGATGCTAATGCCATATATGGATCAGCCAGTACAGCATTCATGAGGAAACATGAGCCAGGGTGCCGGACTTGCTTTGGTGTGGACTCATGCATATTCAGTGAGACTGGAACAAGATGGCCAAATAAATACAGAGAGAGAGAGAGAGAGAGAGAGAGAGAGAGAGAGAGACAGGGAGACAGTAAGAGAGGGAAGAACATTTGTGTAGCAGGTTTGTTTTTCTACCCACACTGTACTTAACTAATCACACTCAATGCAACCTCATAAAATACTCTAATCACAAACACTAAATGATACAGTAGCTGCATTATTATCATTTTATTTTATCAATCAAGCCATTTTATGATTTGATGGCATGTTGTTTTTCAATGACTGACAGTCCATTTTGCATTTTGAAATATTCATTCTCACAACATAGTGTGCAATTTCTGCGTCACTATTGGCACCAAACAGAATTGCAGTGGAATCTGTTTATTTGAGCAGTCGACTGGATCTGACCAAAAATAGAAGAAGGAGGAGAAAGACAACTCTAGAAAAAATGGTTAAGAGTTTGTTTTTCTCTAAGGGTGTGTTTACATTTAGTATAGTTCAGTTCTCTTGGATCTTTCCTGGTTCGCTTAGCATTCACACTGTCATTTTTAACAACCAAACCTAAAGACTTTTATGATGTATATTTTTCGACGGAACTTACTGAACATCCAAAACAAGGCTGTGTGCTGGGATAAATGCGCTCATTGTATATGTGCGTACATATGATGGTATTTTTACCAGCTGATAACTCACAAAGGAACTTATAGAATGTGTACAAGAGTCAAAACAGCACCAGGAATTCCTCCGTTGCACACACAAAGGAAAATCTGCTGCAAGAAGATGCATTTACTTATGCCTGTCTGTTTTAGGTTGTGTTCACACTTGGTAGGTTTGGTTTGATTAAACAAACTGGTCCAAATCATCTGTTAGTGTGGTTCATTTGAATAAGTGTGAACGCTGCCATTCAAACACTGGTGCGCACCAAACAAGCGGACTGAGACCCCTGAAAAGGTGAGTCTTGGTCAGCTTCCAAACAAACTTTGGTGCAGTTCGAGTGAAATATGAATGCAACATGGATCAGAAACATCTAAATGAACCTAAAACAGGACGTGATGACACAAGATGCGACCCTAAAAGAGCAGAATGCTGTTTTTTCTCGTCATAGTCGCAATGTTGCCCATCACAGTTCAGTTCAGGTGTCGAAGATGGGCCAGTCTAAATGCACATATTTAGCGCAATTTGCGCTGAAGAAGTTAAATTTATGATGGTATAGTTATCAAATTTGACAGCTGATTTGGCATGAAATATAAGCTTAGCAAGCAGTTCTGGAGATTTCAGTCTTTCATCATTTAAGCAGTTGGGTCGCCATGATTTTGCCAAGTAAGATGGAACATGGTCAACATGTTTTGTTGATCCTGCACAATTCCTGTCCAAGAACATAGTCCTAGGCCTTTAGCTAACCCTACCCATAACTTATCCCTAAAATCAGATGGAAATGATATGTGAATAAGAATAGTGTAGAAGCCTAACCCTTGTTGTAAGCCTAAACTTGACATTAACTGTAAACCTATCCCTCAAATCTGATTGGTTGATTGGAATGTTGTTCCAGGATCAACAAGGACGTTAATCCAGGAACATGTTCTACTTGGTGAATGACGTTCACCCAAGTGGCTGCTTGGGGTTTTCACCAAAATGGCTGCCATGTACAGAAATTTCCCCTAAAGGGATTGATTGATTGATTGATTGATATTTTATACTATATTCAGCATCACTTACAGAGCTTTGAAATTATAGGCAAAATACATTTTTATTAAAGTTATACGCACAACAGATTTTTATGTATTTTTAGAGGGTTACCAATAAAAGCCCCAAATAGTTTCATTACTACCATTAGCGGCACAATTCTGGAATCGTGCTTATTGTCCCTATCACTCAACACTCAATATTTCTATCAGTGTTTCAGTGGTCATGTTGTGTATTGTATTTTCAGTCGGCTGGCTGTTTAAATTCTGTGAACTGAAAGGCTCAACTGGTGAATGATTCACTCATTTGAGTTGGTTCTATTCAATGAATACACTGTAAAAAATAATTATTTGAAGTTAATTAAAGATTGCTGGAGTATGCTTGGCAAGAAAATAATATTTCTACTTCAAAATGTAATTTTTTCACGTTTTACTTGCTGCTTATTTGTAATTATTGTTATGAGTGAAACATTTTTTTCAGTGGCTAAACGGTCTACATCAGTTTGCGATTCAGTCTGAATCGTTTGGACAGTTCATGCACGCACAGAATCTTTTTGAAAGATAAAACTGTAATGCGATAAAAATTTCAAAGTAAAAAAAAACATTGGATGTGGAATATTGACGTACAATCCATTGACAACTAGCCTAAAATGCATCCTATCATTTGCCAGGTATGATGATCTTTATTAAGCTCAATGCCTGTAGCTTGTGAACAAGACATCTATTTCAGGGATATCTGTCAGATACAGAGATTTTATTATGGTATTGGTTACAGTACCATACATTTTAAGCTAATGATCTTTGATGTGTTGAGTAGAGCCACCGCGCTGGGTTTGTCAGCACTAATATGTTGGTAAACAGTATTTAACAGCTTAATTGTGACCATGCAGAGTTATGACAGAAAGTATGCTTTCAATCTGCCAGCTCCCCTGTGAACCTATCCGGGAAAAGACGGATTGCTTCTGTCGGTGAACACACAACACGGGGGAAGCGTGGCTCCACACATGCTTGTAGACTCGGTGGAAATCAATGCGCACTCTGTCTTTAATTATGAGACGAATAACTCTGTAACCGTGCAGGCATATTAATAATAGAAAAAGTCATCCAAACTCTGGAGCCATTAGTGCCTAGTGCGCTGGGGCTAATGTATCTTTTTAATAGGGTGCGGAAGTGTCATTGCTTATGGAGACAGGCATCCTCTAAGACCCTCTACCCCTCCTTTCTCAAACCCTCTGATCTAGTGGAACAGGCATGAGCAGAATTTCTCCTTTTCCATTTCCTTTTCTTGGTCTTTTTTTACTAGTATTAGTGCACATACAGAGACGCTTTGCTTGCTATGATACGGAATATCCGCGGAAGTGTTACTAGTATCTCATTTCACAGATAGTTTGTTTCTGTATTGTTTCTATATAAAAATGTCGATACAATGTAAAGTATTTGCTCTGGCTCTTGTTTTAAATTATTTTGTTCCTTTATAATGCTTGTTACTGTCGTCTGTTGCCGTTGTACAAGCAGAATGTGGCGGTTGGTCGGTGTTGTATTTGTCCCGCCCCTCCACTGTGATTGGCCGGCTGGATAAGTAGTGACAGTGATGAGCGCTGCGTTTTACCCAAAGTTGAACATTATTAAACTCTCTGCGACCGGTAAAAAAACACTGAGCACTCAGCGTGAAATAGACGCTCAGCACCTTGTCACGCTGCTGGCGTTTAAAAACGCGCCGATCCATTTGAAAACAATTAGAAAAATACGCTAGCCTCTGGAAAAAATTCTTTGGTGGACACATGGCCTTCTGCTCACCAAGGCTGCATTTATTTGATACAAAATACAGTAAAAAGAGTAATATTGTGTCAGTTTAGTTGTGATTTTGCTCATGCGTTTAGGATTTTTGTATATCCTTTCAGGTTATGTTTACACGACCATGTACTAAAAGCGGCAATGTTTTCCTTTGCATTTTTCGCTTACAGACGACAATGTTGTCAAAACGATCCCCATTCACACGGCTCCGTGAAAACGACTAAAAATGCTATATTATTCATGCCAGGCCAGTATTGGCGTTGTCACTTTAACACATCCTTGCTGAACATGTACCCTTATATACATAGTATGAATATCCTTACACAACTAACATTTCATTTACCAGCATTTAATTAAAATTCAGGCTGTGCTATAGTACAGACGTATCGGTCAACCCAATTAATAACCAATAGTTTGGACAGATTAAACAGTAACAGATACACAGCGATAGAGATGACACCTACTTTAATAAATATCAACTTATTATTTCTCAAATAGAAATATTTCTACAATAATCCCCTCCTTTGTGGTGCTTGACGGCAGTGGACACTAAATTGACCTTACATGGAAAAGAGCTTTCTCCTTTTGTGTTCCTCAAACAAAATTACATTATATGGATTTGGATCAAGGCAGAGAGTAAGTATTTTGGGGGAATTATTGTTCTTACACAGTGGTGATGCTCTTGGATCAGCCTGGTGTTGAACCTGTGACCTTGCAGTTACTGGTCACCACACCACCACTTGTTTGGTATTCACTTACTGCCCCTTCAGTACAGTAGCTCACCTCCCAACTTTTTGAGCACAAGCATAAAAATGACATGCTAAAAAATAAACTGGTTGCAGTTCATGAACATTCATGAACATAGGCATAACATTTTAAAAACAGACACTTTCTTTATAAATGAGCATGATGAGATGATAATGGCAAGCAAGGATGCATAAACCCTGCAGTTGAATTGTGAGGTATGAGGTAAGGCCTCAGATGAACTGTCCGTAAATTTGGTTTCTTTGCATCTAGGGGCTTGGTGACAAAATTGAAGTGTTGAATTAGCATAGGTATATTCATTTTTATTATACTGCCCATGGCAAACAGAGCCCCCAGTGACACATACACGTTTCACAAAGCAGTTTGTGGGTGTCTCACAGTATGAATATACCTCCTCTGGACACATCATCTGAATTTCACACTCACAGAGGAGTTACTTCCATATTCATCTCTTGCATTCATTTGTTCCACGTGAGAGCATGCAGTTTCTCCCACTGAGGCAGCCAAGTATCTCACTCTCTCCGTCTTTGCAGTTCTTCATCTTAATAAATAGATTCATGTGCAAACTGTTATCCACATTGAGATGAGAGGCAGTGGTCACAGCTACTGGCACCATGCTTGATGACTGATAATCATATATAACTCAGCAAAAAAAAGAAGAAAAGAAATATCCCTTTTTAAGGATACAGTATTTTAAAGATAATTTTGTAAAATCCAAATAAGTTTTACAGATCTTAATTGGAAAATGTTTAAACAATGTTTTTCATGCTTGTTCAATGAACCATAAACTATTTTAGCACATGCAATCCTTAAGATGCTAACAGATTACAAGCGGTGGAAAATTAATGTCACCATTCCAATAACTTAGGACATTAAAGAGACCTTTCTGCTGACTCTGAAAAACACCAGGAGAAAGATGAAGGCATAATTCGCAGGTAATTCGCATAGGCGTAATTCGCAGGTGTCCCCACCACTTTTGCCATTGTCAATACTGTCCCCACCACTTTTTTTGAAACATCTCAGTGCATGGATATACCTAATGCAAATGAAACATATACAGTTGACGTTAATTTGTCTTAAATAAGAGCCGATTTGGCAATAGAATGTGTTGTTTTTGAAATCGTGCTGAGCGTTCATTGCCAATGTTATCAGTGGAACGTTCTCTTTTGGCTCATGCACAGTCTTCACACAGACGAGTGCATCAATCGCAAACTATCACATTATCACATGAGTTCTATGTCGATATTAAACTCAGTGTACTTTTCAAATTAATGTCTGGACATCGTAATGTTATTTATTCTACAATTGTTATTGTATATATCTGATACAGCATTGTATTAGCACTGCTTCAGGAGGCCTGAGGACTACAGAGTAATAATGAGGACCAAACTGCAATGTCCATAATGTAAGATGCCTAAGAAAGTGCTACAGGGAGACAGGAAGGACAGCTGATCGTCCTTGCAGTGCCAAACCATGTGTAACCATATGCCCCCCACATGTGTTTGAGAACTTGCAAGTGCCTTGGTGGTGTAATGTTTGGCTGCAGTAATACGCAGAACTCAGGAGATTCAGAGAAACAAACAGTATTTAATAATAAATCCAAGGCAAAACTCATAGAATGCAACCATCAAACATAAACAAGACCGAAACAAGAACAGAGGAAACCAAGGGCTTAAATATACAGAGATAACGAGAAAAATAATGACAGCAGGGGAACGTAATATGTAACTAATGCCTGCTATAGATTTCGGCAATCCTATAAGATCATTACAAATCACACTGTACGTGGATCTAATAAACTTGGGTATGACATGTATGTACGATGATGACACCTATTGAATCGTAGGCTACGACGCAAGTTAGTATAGAAGAATAAAATGTCATCAGCATGTGCTAGTGGTAAATTATTAGAGCAAGATGAATCGCACTTTGGCAATTGTGGTTTTTATGTGCGCTGAAAAAAGAGGAGGAAGCTAAAGAGGAGAATATGGACGGAGTCATGGCTAGGGAAAAGAGGCCAACTTTGCATGCCAATTTTGAAAATGGAGCTTGAGGTAAGTAATTTTAAGTTTTAACACCATGTTGCATGATCAATACGACATTTCATGTTGCAGTTTTATTGACTAGTCAGTAGACGTAGGCCATAGCAGCACTGTGAGATGATCATGCAAAATTTCTGACACTGTCAGAAAATTATTGCAGGCTATCTTTGGTCACAAGACTGTGACAATGCCTGTCTTTCACTGTACAACGTAGGGCCACCATTTAGGAGCCTCGACCACAGAAATCGCCACGAGTGGTCATCTTTCGTCTGGGACAGGCCAAAATAGTACAATGTGCACCGGGCATAAGGGAACAAACTAGCGAACAGAACTCAGTCTAATAGGGACAGAGAACACAATGGAAACAAATAAAAAAACACAACTAAACAGACTTGAACATAACCCTGACATGTGGAAGAGTGGAGTAACATCTCACAGCAAGAGCTAGCAAATCTTTCTTGGTCCATGAAATTGAGATGCACTGTAGGACTTAAAGCAGCTGGTGGCCACGCCACATACTGACTTAATGGTATTTTATATTTATATTGATATGTAAAATGTACCTATTGGTATTCCACAATGTCTAGTGTCTAACAATATATTTATGAATTATGATCTTTCTTGTCTTCCTTGCATATATTTAACCATTCATATTGTGTTGATACATTTATGCTTTTAAGCATTTAATTTACATTGAGCTAAAGCATAAAATTTAAATGTACATAAAACATAACACAATTTTGCTGCGTTGTAAGCATTGGTATTTTCTTCAAGAAACGCTAATCTAGTTCTCCATGTCTCTTACGGCCGTTGATTTAATATATCACATTTATCCATTTGTATGTTGGTATATTTTCTAGCAGAAGATTAATTACTTCATATTCGTAAATAGGCTGCATTAGTGTAATGTGGAAATCAAAAACAGCCTCTGCTGTATACTGTATAACATACAAACACACTGTACCACTAATTACACTGAAATGGAACAAAAAAGGTACATTTTTGAATAATACGTTCAAGTTTAGTCTTAGAAGAAATTAAACTCCAGACCATTAAAAAGCCCATACAAGACAGACGAACTTTAACATTCTTAGCTGATCTCTGCATAAAGAGAGTGCTTTCAAATTTTCAGCCTCAGGGACGTTCAAAGAAATCTGCTTCTGAGATAATGGCACTGAGAATCAGTACAGTAAGAGGGTTTGATAGACCAGTATTTTAGCAAAGGGTGAAAGAGAGTGTAAGAGCCCGTCTAGACCCATGAGGCTAACGGAGTTAAAAATTACTGCATAGCTGGCTGAAAAATTCCTTCCAATTATCTGTGATAAAACATATTATGTAACTTTTGTCATGCGCTGTCTAAACGTGAATATCCACAAAAGATGCTTGACGCAGAAGTACGATAAAATCACATTTAATAAACATCAGGAACCATACATAGAGACACCAGCCGGAAACGTTAACACAAGACCAAGAACAGAAAATAACTGAGGGTATAAATACACAGGATGATGAGAAACAGGTGAGACACTAATAAAAAAAAACAATGAATAACCATGGCAACCAAGGAAACAGGAACTAAACACATACAGGAACTGAACACAGGCAATACAAAAGAATATCAAATAAAAGTTCATTAACAAAGACACAGGGGAATTGTGACAACTTTACTTCCAGCTCTTAACATACATTATGATTCCTTTAATATTTTATAAAGTACCCTGGGGTTAAATTGAGTCTCTAAATTTGGAAGCTTTGAAAAAAAAGAGACAAAAATGATTAGCAGTTTGCTTGTCAACCCTTTATATTTTCTGTCTGCTCCAGTTTTGTTTGATTCAATACACAGACTTCATGATGGACCCTGATAGAAGTGATATATTCTAGAGCGCCATGTTCTCTAGAGCAGCATGCGGTTCACACTCTGTGGCCCCTTCCTCATTCCAGTGAAATCACTAAATAAAATGCAACCAAATGCTCCCTTATTTCTAATATAGCCTACATCCAATGATATGCAGCTGCGATTTTGATTTATTGGTTAAAAGTTGTATATGCAGGTGAGTTTTGAACCTGTGACTGTTCAAGAATGCTCAAAAGTAAGAATCATATCAACATACCATTACCATATATAAAAATACCACACAATATTTGTGTAATTATACATTTATGTTGTTTATTTTCAATTAATCGTTCACCACCTCTGAAACCCAAGTTAACCCCAGGACCATTCTCTACCCTCATGCATGAAAATAACAACAACAACAACAACAAAGTTAATAAAATAAAGCACAAATTAGATGAGGTTGTTGCCCCAGCAGAAATATCTGCATTCCCAGCTTTCTGTCACCCAGCCGTGACAATATGGTGTATAAAATTTAAAAACTGAAGCACAGATCTGCACAGTCACAAATCTCAAATGATTCCATTCGATTTTATGCAAATGCACTGAAGTCTGGACACGTGTTTCATTGTTTTAGTTTATAATAATGAACCAGAGCCTTAAAACAAACTGACAGGCAAACAGACACTGTTCTACAGGACTCCACTGTCTGCTAGTTCTTATCGACCTAGTATTGACACGTCCATAACTGTTGGGAATGATAGATATGAATATTGATAATGTGTGCTTAATGAAGCTGTAATTCAACATGTATGTCTACACATGACGCAATGCTTGCGTCAATGCAAAGGTCGTTGAGTTTCAGATGTGGAAGTAATAGCAGGTGCTGCCTTTCACAGTGTTCCCCCTCCACCTCATCTCATGGATGTTATGTAAATAGCACTGTACATATCAAGTTAACCAAGATTAACCAAAAATTACACAATGAAAGAAAGCAAATGTTATATATTGTATAGCCATGGCCAAAAGTACATACATTTTGTGTTTTGCAAAGTCTGCTGCTTCAGTATTTGTAGATTATTTTTTGTTTCTATGATAAGCATTGCATACGTTTTATTGGCAAAACATTCAGTATTCAAAGAGTCAATGTTTACAGTGTTGACCCTTCTTCATAACCTCTGCAATTCACTCTGGCATGCTGGATATCAGCTTCTAGGCCAAATCCTGACTGATGGCGATCCATACTCGCCTTATTAGTGCTCAGAGTTGATCACAATTTGTGGGCTTCTGCCCAGGTTCTCTATGGAATTAAGATCCAAGGAGCTGCCTGGCCACAGATCCAACATTTCATTGTAATGATCTCCGAGTCACTTCATTATCACTCTTGCCTTGTGACATGGTGCTCAATCATGCTGTAAAATGCACGGTTCGTCACCAAATTGCTCTTGGATCGTTGGGAGAACTTGCTCTTGCAGGACGTTTTGATACCATTCTTTATTCATGGCAGTGCTTTTGGGCAGAATTGTGAGAGAGAGCCCACTTCCTTGGATGAAAAGCAGCCCCACACATGGATGGTCCCAGGATGTTTTTACTGTTGGCATGACACAGGATTCATGGTAGCTTTCACATTTAGTAGCTTCTTTGCTGCCCTTCTTGACCAGGCCATAGTCCAAACGTCTTGACCTCACTGTGCGGAAATACACTCACATTCACTTCCTGCCAATGTTGAGTAGGCTCTGCACTGGTGGTGACATGATTTCATAGCTGACTCCTCAGAAGGAGAGCCCTGGTGCTGACTGGACACTCTGGGACATCCTGAAGCCTTCTTCACTGCAACTGAACCTCTCTCCTTGAAGTCCTTGATGATCTGGTAAATGTTTCTTTAAGGTTCCTATTTTTCTATTTCCTATGTTTCTATTTCCTTGCATGTGAGGCCATTTTGATGCAACGCAATGATGGCTGCACGTCTTTCTTTGGAGGTAACCATTGCTAACACAAGAACACAAGGATTGGAAGCACTTCTTCCCTCATTTTATAGCAATCAGTCTGCTCTTATAATCCAGTCAGAATGATAGAGTGATTTTACCTGACTAGTACTCATTTACACTTTCCCACGTGCTGATGATATGATTAGTGAAATGATGTTAGGCCTGGGACACACAGACGATTTTCAAATCTTAATCGATTTTAAAACTGGGAGACCACAGAGACCACATAAGGGCAGTTTCAACCTTTTTTTAGCATTATGATCCTCTGAATGTACACACTAGAAGATTCGTCCGGACCACGAGACCACACACCTGTCGATTGTAGTACCATTTTCACAGTGAGACAAGATCTCACGGAGACTCGTGAGATAAAACGTGACTTGAGAAGAAAAACAGTTGGAGGACGATCGGCGTCGTCAGCTGGTTCTCCTGGCGTGAGTTTTGTTTTATGGGAAGAAAAACAAAGGAGAAAAAAAAAATATGGGTGATCTTTCTCAATACTCCACTTTCGTGCCATGTTTGTGGCTGTCAAGTTTCAGCTATAGAAGCATGCATCATTCGGTTGGTGAAGCTTGCTCACTCTCATTGGCTATCGTGGGTATCACGTCAGAGGCAGCCCAATCATGAGTTTTGGGATTGTGCGGGCTCCGACGCGATTGGGAGCAGTAAAATAATCATAATGACGCCACACAATTGAGGATTTTTTAGACAAAAAGTTGTTTGCGACAAGCATTGAATTTGGCCACGCCCCCCGATCGCTTGGGGGTGCAAATCGGGCTCACAATCGGGCTTAAAATCTGCAAGTATATGGCCAGCCTTAGCTGGTAATTTTGTGCCAGGGCCATAAAACTGTGAAATTTGTGTTTTTGTGAAAGTTCTTTTTTTTTTTTGGCAAATGTAGCTTTTTGCTAAATAAAATGTATCTAAAATACATCTGATCACTCTTATCTTCTAACACTTTATTTTGATGCTCCCAACAGACATTCTACTGACTATAAGTAACTTTGCAAGTACATGTCAACTTTTTCTTCTAATCATAACTCTAACCTAACAGTCTACTAAGAGTCAGTCTGGTGAGAGTTAGTTGACATATAAATGCAAAGTTACTTAGTATATGGCCAGCCTTAGCTGGTAATTTTGTGCCAGGGCCATAAAACTGTGAAATTTGTGTTTTTTTTTTTTTTTTGGCAAATGAAGCTTTTTGCTAAATAAGATGTATCTAAAATACATCTGATCACTCTCATCTTCTAACACTTTATTTTGATGCTCCCAACATACATTCTACTGACTATAAGTAACTTTACAAGTACATGTCAACTTTTTCTTGTAATCATAACCCTAACCTAACAGTCTACTAAGAGTCAGTCTGGTGAGAGTTAGTTGACATATAAATGCAAAGTTACTTATAGTTAGTAGAATGTCTAAAGTGGAGTATCGAAATAAAGTGTAACTAAAACATTATTTTCCATATATTTTACATCGTCACAGCGCCTCCTTTCCCAGTCTGTCAGTAACACTCTGTTAAGTTCCTGTTTCTATGAAGCCACTCCTCCCAAAAAAGTGCAATGTGCTCTGATTGGTCGTTAGACCTGTGTGTTGTGATTGGTCAATTTCTTAAAAATGTCACCCCCTTACCATAAACATGAGTCAACACACTACTGACGCAACTCATTAAGGCCTTGCCCCCCTTTTTTTGTGTATGCCTTGGGCGGAAATTATTTAAATGAGGAATATTGTGATGTGTACATTCCTGAAAGAAAACTCAAGACTACAATTGAGGCATTTCAGGGAGTTCAGAAACTGTGCTTACTGATATAGAGAATAACTCCCTTTGCAGTGACTTTGTGCTCTGTAACTTTGCAGACCTTTTTCATGCTCAAACAGCAACATTGTCAATATTAAAATTCTATAATACTCTTAAAAAAATAAAATCAATAAAATCAATAAGACCAAGCTAAAGTAAGGAAAATGACCATGACCAATTAAATATCTAGTATTGACTGAAAAATCTGTATTATCAGCCGATAACAAATATGGTACAGACACCGTATATTGTGCATCCCTAGAATACGTTTTTGGTTATGAGTAAAGGCCTCTTTTGGGAGGAAAGGTATTTTAAATAAGACCATCACCATACAGTTGTTCAAAAGAAAGAGCCTGGGCGTCTCATTAACACTTCAGAGCTATTTCAGAGTTTCTTTTTTTAGAAAAACTAAAAGTAAAACCCTGTTTCCAACTGAATTAACTATCATGTGCACACAGAAGGCTGATCCAAATCCCCATCCTCCTTTATTTTGTCCAGTAACTATAGAGAGTAAACACAGCTGAAAATCAAACTCCAGCATTTGAGGAATAAAGCGCTTTGGTTGCTCAAAAAGGCAGCCGGAGGCAAATAAGTATTACTATAGAGCGGTAGGCTATTTCACATCAACCAACATCTCCCCTTACCCAAATACAAAACATATTCTTACAATAGAGGGAGATGGACAGTTAACCAAATTATAATGCATAGTTACCCAACATATTACAAAATCAATACAGTGCACAGAAAGACATGGCTGATTGGGATCAATAGCTGTCCTCTCTCTCAATTAATCTATCTGTCATTCCACACCATTAGCAGAGATCATTCAATAAGAGCACAGGAATAGATTTGTTCATGCTCAGTGTTAAACTAATAATATTTTAGGGGTGAAAGAGAAAAAGAAAGTGAACAACTGAATCCCTTCACAAAGGGCTCTTCCACAAGTCTGTTAGCGAAGGGTACATGCGATGGTCACTTCAAGGAAGTAATTTTATCGTTTATGGTCATGTGACCCAGGGTGGCAAATCCTCACGATTTATTTTAAAGCCAGATGGCAGGAGAGTTTGAGTTAACATATTTAAATATACATTTCATTCTATAAATTTTAGCTTGTCAAAAATCAGCACCATTTTTGAAGTATGCACATGTGCATATACTGTACATAAGGGAACCCCGGAGTATGACCTAATAGGGAACCAAACATCAAATAAAGCAAAACGAAGGGGATCAAAAATAGTGAAGTCCTCAGATGACATGTTCATTACAGCAGCATATACGGGAGTAAAGTGTATGCCAATTACGTACATTAACGTGGTGTAAAACAATTAATGCCTTTCTGTTGATTGTGTAAATGAACTATAATAAAATTATATTAATTGTGCCCTTGAATCGGTTACTCCACCTTCTGCGTGTGATGCCATTAACGTGATGCAATTAATAGTCATATTATTGTTGAACAAACAAGCTTCAAAGGAGCTATTTTTCAAGTTGACTAGTAGTCGTTCATTTAAGCGATTAGTCGACTAATCGCACGTTTATATTAATAAGCCAGAAATCATAATAATGGGCCTTTAATTGCCTATAGCCTATATAATACATAGCCTAATCAGCGTTCAAGGTCACGCATAAAGCTTGCCACAGCACACCGGCAAACATAATGATTATGAGTGTGTCATGAAAAAACCAACACGATCACATGAGAATGCGTATCAATAGTACGAGTGTGCAATGTCGTGGAATGTATACGCCAAAATGAGTTTTGGCATGCATATGGTACGCAGTTTTTTGCCGTGCATATGATACGCACTTTATGGCGTGTATATGACACGCTCTTGGGTAGGATGGGGGGTTCGTGCGTATAAAACTCATTTTGGCGTATACATTCCACGACATTGCACACTCGTATTATTGATACGCATTTTCGTGTGATCAGGCTCGAAAAAACAGAAGGAGACTGTCTAAACATTTTAATAATTTATTGATAATGTTTTCTGTGTTTTCTGATGCGGAGATTAAGCCGACGATGCGTCATCTCCACAGTGGACGCACCTATATGCACGTTTCATACGGAGGACATAATCTGAGAATATTTGTTTTCCACTTGAATTGGTTGACAATCTCTTGATATTTCAAGCTTTCTATAGATATATTTCTCATGTCTGTGAGGCAAGTATACGCTGAGTTTCGGTTCATTTTTATTATGTGCTCAAGTTCACAGAGACCAAGACGGCATAAAGCGCATCCTGTTTGTTTTCTTTATTTTACAAAAGCACAACGTTTTGTTATTGTGAGTTTACAGAAATAAAAGTAGACCCTTTACAGTTTGCACTTGGATATGCACCTAATAATAGCGCACATTTATCTAGGTTAACATTAGAGTAAGCGGATTTGTAAAGTTGCTACTACTTACATGTTTCAAGTGATAAACCATATTTGAGGTCGACGAATGATGGATGAATGTTTGGATTTTCTGCCGTTAACGATTTCTCGGTCACAGGCTGTGTGATTTCGCCACTTCCTGTGGAGTTTTTATTTTCTGTGACTAACCGACTAATACAATTTTCGTCGACCAAGCCTCTTCTAGTCCACTAACGGTTAGTCGGCTATTAGGGGGCAGCCCTACAGGAAACAGTTGTGACTAGCTAGTTAATTTCTTCAAACATGCATCGTACTATGGTGGTCAAACAACGAGTTACAATGTTGTACGGGAAACAGAGCACAGGTATTGGCAGAATTTCCCATAATTCCTCTTATGCTCTCACTATTCCTTAATCTCTCCCTGTTCTAGTTTATTCTGAGCGATGACTGAAACTTTGTATTACTATCACTTCTCATGTTTTTTGCATCTTTAACCCTTTCACACGCAAGTTTAAAATATTCTGGCTGACCCCCCAGCGTGAGTTTTTCAAGGCGACCGTAATTTAGAACGTATCACTTTGTTTCCATGGTGATGCGTCATTGTTTGTCACATGACGCAGCGCAGTCACAATAGTGCTGTATGACTGATGATCTGCTTTTATTTCATTTTTCCTTTTTTATTAAAAATATTTACAAATTTGTTACCTATAGCATGAAATATCTGATATTCCGATTGTCAAATATGGGCAAGTGGATGTGTTTTGTTGTTTATAACGTTTTGTTGTTTAACACGTTTATAACGATCGCATTAGTTGAACTATATGCATGATGTGCGCCGCCATGTTAGTTTGTGCCGCAGTTCAGAGAATCTGGATTTATAACGTGAATTCATCCACTTCTCCCGAAATACATGAAAGTAAGTGGCCGGTGAACTGGGAGAAGAATAGAGTAACCTTTAAAGGTACTTACACAATGTGTATCTGATATGAATAAAACGTATTTAATTATAATGGACATTATTATTATTGTCGCTTCCATAGACATCAGTGTGTATTTTACAAACTCTAAATGCATGGTTCTGCTGGTTCTTATGTGTATTTAAATGTCTGAAACATAAAATAAACATTATGCGGTTGTAAACACTGAATAGTTGTTGTATATGACACGCGCTAAGTGCGCCTGTCTCTGGCTCAGTGCCAGCCAACGCATGAAAGCACATTTGAATTTAGCAGTTGATCATGTGATGCGCTGAACGTTCTAATCACAACGGTGTGATCGTACGCTCCAGGGACCAGCCAAGACTGATCACACCAGTGTGATCGTACATGCGAAAGGGTTAAGATGAATCATTTGTTGTATTCTTCACTTGAATGTCACTTTGGACAAAAGCATCTGCTAAATGAATATATTTAAATTTTCCATATAGGGTGTAAGTGTGAGCACTAGTTATAAAATGTTCTCTACCAATGCACCATTTGATTGTCAATATTATTTTATATTCCACATTCACTAGGTTTCATATGTGTATGACACCCTAGACATCACATCAATCTTCCAGGTCTCAGTGGGCGTTTTATCTATTGGAAACAGCACACTGTATGTGTAGCCCGCATCTGTGAACTCTGAGCCTTTAATATAGCTTCCCTCTTAATATGATGAATTAGAGCTCTCCAACCATTCATTTGTTAGTATTGGGTTGGGATCAATGTGGAATGGCTAAATGGGCACAGGCACAAGGGGAGACGGCAAGAGAGAGAGCGAGAGAGGGGTCATTAGTCCTCCACATTATCACGCAACACACAAATGGTTGGGCGTGTCACAGCCCTCTCAATCACCCTCACTCCTCGCTGGCTTTCTTCACACTGTCACAGCTGTAAATCAGCATGAGGAGTAAAGCGGAAGGCTGGAGCGCACCCACAGGATCTATGGGCTCCACAGGGGAGATTTTCATTAGCACTATTGGTTCCTCTAAAAACATTATGTCTTTCGAGGCTGCCAATGACTTAAACACAATGACTCGCAAGCACAACGTGTTATACTTAACTTTAATTGAAGTAAATGCCCTGCCATGCCCTCTTTTTTTTATAAAACAGCAGCTAAATGCTTGTCTAACATAGGTGGAGCAATTTATTTCACAGGCTACTAAAAATATACCTGCAATTCTTTGCTATAAGAAAAAAGATGTGCCAGCAGTAATAGTATGTGACGTAATCAAGAAAAGTCAAGAATTTGTCTAAAACTAATGTAGTGGTCCCTGTTAATACAGTTTTAATTACATCACATTTAAGATTTAATCTTTTTGTACAGTCATTCAACATTTTAAAATTAAATATGTAATCAATTTCACTTAAATAAATTAAAAATTTTGCCCTTGTACTTAAAGCAGTTAGCAAGTCTAGCGCATCTTTATGAAAAACAAGTACAAAGAAGAACAGTGGAACACAAAAAGCACATTAATATATCCTAAAACTTCTGCTTTTGAATGATCTGAGGAAGGCTGACCGATTCAAACACTGAGAATGCAGAAAATATGTTTCAGTGTGTTCTCATTGTTTAAAACATAAAAAGGAGCGTACTGAAGCAAGGTAAATATTGTATGCTAGAGAAGGCCAGATCTGGCTAGTCTGTTTACAATCATTATTTACGATTTCTAAACCTTAGTTTTGAGTTTCATATTTCTGTAAACCAGGGCTCTTCAGCATTTCACTCACATTTGCTCGTAAATGACAGCATACAATATGTTAATACATAATGATTTCCATTAATAAAATACATGAAATGTCATGAAAGTTTGATTTATACATTTATAAAATGCATATAATATTATAATAAATTATTATTTAGAGGCCATTTTATGCCCTTTTACAAAATCGTGTTTTTGGGATCTAGAATAGGTTTTAATGCTTGAATGTTTAAAAAACACATTATTTTCCCACATATTTTACATTGTTGCAGCACCTCTCTTTCTAGTCTGTCAGTAACATTCCTGTCTCTATGAAGCCCCTCTTTCCAAAAAGTGCAATGTGCTCTGATTGCTCGGCTGGACCAGTGTGTTGTGATTGGTCAACTGCTTCAAACGTGTTTTGGAAATGTCACACCCCTTACCATAACCACGAGTTTCAACACACTACTAACACAACTCAACCAGGCCTCGCCCCCTTTTTTGCATATGCCTTGGGCGGGAATTATTTAAATGAGAAATTTTGTGACGTGTACATTCCCAGAAGAAAACTCAAGACTACAACTGAGGTGTTTCAGGGAGTTCAGAAACAGTGCTTAGGGATATAGCGAATAACTCCCTTTGCAGTGACTTTGTGCTCTGTAACACTGCAGACCTTTTTAATGCTCAAACAGCAACATTACACACTAAAGAAAGTTGAAAATGTAACTACAGTTTTAAAATGTGACCCATGCTGGCAAAATCTGTCGGAATGTGCACAGGCTAATTGCGAGCTACAGGCAAAACAAGTGAAATATGTCGATTTTGGTCGAATTTGAGGCAATTTGTTATTTATTGTTATTAATAATATTTTATGGCATAATTTTGCTACATGGATCTTTACATGGGTATCCCTTAACAAGTGACACGCTTCTCAAGCTTATGAAACAGATAAATCATTAGGTAACAATGTTAAATATTCTTTATATAAATATTTTCAATAAAGTTGAACATACACTATATTGCCAAAAGTTTTGGGACGTCTGCCTTTACATGCACATTAACTTTAATGACATCCCATTCTTAATCCGTAGGGTTTCATATGGAGTTGGCCCACCCTTTGCAGCTATAACAGCTTCAACTCTTCTGGGAAGACTTTCCACAAAGTTTAGGAGTCTGTTTATGGGAATTTTTGACCATTCTTCTAGAAGCGCATTTGTGAGGTCAGGCACTGATGTTGGACTAGAAGGCCTGGCTCACAGTCTCTGCTCTAATTCATCCCAAAGGTGTTCTATCGGGTTGAGGTCAGGACTCTGTGCAGGCCAGTCAAGTTCCTCCACACCAAACTCGCTCATCCATGTCTTTATGGACCTTGCTTTGTGCACTGGTGCGCTGTCATGTTGGAAAAGGAAGGACATCCCCAAACTGTTCCCACAAAGTTGGGAGCATGAAATTGTCCAAAATGTCTTGGTATGCTGAAGCATTAAGAGTTCCATTCACTGGAACTAAGGGGCCAAGCCCAACCCCTGAAAAACAACCCCAAACCATAATCCCCCCTCCACCAAACTTTACACTTGGCACAATGCAGTCAGGCAAGTACCGTTCTCCTGGCAACCGCCAAAACCAGACTCGTCCATCGGATTGCCAGACAGAGAAGCGTAATTCGTCACTCCAGAGAACACATCTCCACTGCTCTAGAGTCCAGTGGCAGAGTGCTTTACACCACTGCATCTGATGCTTTGCATTGCACTTGGTGATGTAAGGCTTGGATGCAGCTGCTCGGCCATGGAAACCCATTCCATGAAGCTCTCTAGACACTGTTCTTGAGCTAATCTGAAGGCCACACAAAGTTTGGAGGTCTGTAGCTATTGACTCTGCAGAAAGTTGGCGACTTCTGCGCACTGTGCGCCTCAGCATGTGCTGACCACGCTCTGTGATTTTACGTGGCCTACCACTTCGTGGCTGAGCTGCTGTTGTTGTGAGCTGCCCAATTGCTTCCATTTTGTTATAATACCACTAACAGTTGACCGTGGAATATTTGGTAGTGAGGAAATTTCACGAATGGACTTATTGCACAGGTGGCAACCTATCACGGTACCACACTTGAATTCACTGAGCTCCTGAATTCAATGATTTGGAGGGGTGTCACAATATAGTGTATATGTTCCCTCTAGATATGGGTTTTGACTTGGTGTGTTCCAAATTTGGTGGTATTACCAGGGATTTCAAGGAATGGTTGCTCAGTGATTTTGTTTTTGAACCTTCAGAAAACGTTAACTAGATTTCTCTCAAAATTGACTTTGCTGACTCTATCGACAACAAACAGGAGTAGCTCAGTCATTTTTTTCCAATTCCAACAAATCATACATCATTTTGAAGGTTTTATAGAATGTGAAAATAACAAGAACTCATTTTTGAGTTTAAAAATTTGCTCATTCTGACTCATTTTGCCAACACAGGTCCCAAGTGACAAAAATAACCAATTTTCCAGTGGTGTGTTTACATACACTAGTGATAATGTGAAAAGTGTTTTTTAAAAGTTGATTTTCCCTTATTTGAAGAAATACCCAAATAATCACATTTAATTGCACCTAAACTACTATTCTGTTAAGCATTATTTGTAAATGATCAATATACTGTACACACAGTATATATACACCGATCAGGCATAACATTATGACCACTGACAGGTGAAGTGAATTACACTGATTATCTCTTCATCACGCCACCTGTTAGTGGGTGGGATATATTAGGCAGCAAGTGAACATTTAGTCCTTATAGTTGATGTGTTAGAAGCAGGAAAAATGGGCAAGCATAAGTATTTGAGCGAGTTTGACAAGGGCCAAATTGTGATGGCTAGACGACTGGGTCAGAGCATTTCCAAAACTGCAGCTTTTGTGGGGTGTTCCCGGTCTGCAGTGGTCAGTATCTATCAAAAGTGGTCCAAGGAAGGAACAGGGTCATGGGCGGCCAAGGCTCATTGATGCACGTGGGGAGCGAAGGCTGGCCTGTGTTGTCCGATCAAACAGACGAGCTACTGTAGCTCAAATTGCTCAAGAAGTTAATGCTGGGAGAAAGGTGTCAGAATACACAGTGCATCACAGTTTGTTGCGTATGGGGCTGCATAGCCGCAGACCCTAGTCAGTGTGCCCATGTACACCCTTTCATGGAAACGGTATTCCCTGGTGGCTGTGGCCTCTTTCAGCAGGATAATGAGCCCTGCCACAAAGAAAAATGGTTCAGGAATGGTTTGAGGAGCACAGCAACGATTTTGAGGTGTTGACTTGGCCTCCAAATTCCCCAGATCTCAATCCAATCGAGCATCTGTGGGATGTGCTAAACAAAGGATCCATGGAGGCCCCACCTCGCAACTTACAGGACATAAAGGATCTGCTGCTAACATCTTGGTGCCAGATACCACAGCACACCTTCAGGGGTCTAGTGGAGTCCATGCCTCGACGGGTCAGGGCTGTTTTGGCAGCAAAAGGGGGACTAACACAATATTAGGTCATAATGTTATGCCTGATTGGGTTATACAGCAATTGGTCTATAATTCTCCTTCTGCACATTATATTTGTTTGGTATTTAGTTTCTTCTAAACTCTAAAATAGAATCTCCTCTTCCTCAGCATGAACCTTTAACTGAGGATAGTAGGAATATAACATTCATGTTTACCCTCCAGTGCTTTCCAAGAAAAGCAGTGAGCTTCGGACCGCCTGCAGTCCACATCCTTCATCCCCAGGTCAGAGCTGTGGAGCAAGAGTGCATCTCACTCTCACTGTCAATGGCATTTAATCGATTTCAGAGCACAGCTCCAACAATAGTACAGATAAGCTGAGAGTATCATCTCACAAACACACCACAGACCCATGGAGTTAGCTGGGGTTTGCTCAACCTAAATGCTGTTCTCTTTATAGATTCTCCGAAAAAGATGTTTTGCGAGATGTCTACATTAAAGAATGGATGTGTGTTTCTCATTACACAGAAACACACAGTGCCAAAACTTCAACCATCAAAGGTTACAAATAAAATTTTAATTAAATGAATTACTGTAAATTATGACAATAGTCTTTAAAAAAAAATCCCCGCAATTTTTTCAGCTTTTTGTTCAAAATGTTGCTTTTTTTATGAAACGTACCCACATTTAAGTGTTGATAAAAAAAGAACGCATGAAGCTAAAATAAAAGTTGTTTTTTTTAAGCAAAGGCTCTGTTCTTTCTTTTGATACAATGCATGTTCAGATATTCATTTAACAAAATATTCTGGGGGCCATAACAATTTTGTGAAAATAATCAGAAACGCTGGCAACTTTAATGTGACTTTTTCTTTCGCATTTCTGACTTTTTTTCTCAGAATTGCGTGATATAAAGTCACAATTGCGAGTTATAAAGTCAGAATTGCATAATATAAAGTCGCAATTGCGACTTCTAAAGTCAGAATTGCATGATATAAAGTCGCAATTATGAGATATAAAGTCAGAATTGTGAGATATAAACTTGCAATTCTGAGAAGAAAGTCAGTCTTTTTTTCCACTCAGAATTGGACTTTATAAAAAGAAAAGAAGTTAGAATTGTGAGATATAAAGTCAGAACTGTGTGCTATAGTCAGAATTGCGATATATAAACTTTTTTTCTCGCAATTGCGAGTTTATATCTCGAAATTCTGACTTTATAACTCACAATTCTGATTTTATATCATGCAGTTCTGATTCTGTAACACGCAATTCTGACTTTATATCATGCAATTCTGACTTTATAACTCACAATTGCAAGTTAATATCTCACAATTCTGAGAAAAAAAAGTTGCAATTATCTTTTAAAATGTTTTATTCTGTGGCAGAAACAAACTTCCATATGTTTCAGCATCTATCCAATAATACAAAAATGTATGTTTTATACCTGTAAATGCTAAATATTGATACCTACTGTACGTATTAACAATGAGACAAGGCTGGATAGAACACACATTATTTGCTCAATTTTATTTCCAAAGGTCAATCAAGTCCACAGATACACAGACAGATTAAAAAAACAGAATATTCCTCTAATAACCTGCAGTGGACCTTTGCTTTGGACGTCACAGCACTGCGATCAAACATCTAAAACTGTGATTCTCGTTTTCTGTCTAGCAAGGAAAAACTATATGATTAGTGTCTTAATAACAAGCTTGACCCGTATTAAATGTGCAACAGTAAATCTAAATATGAGATAAAATAAAAGAGGATGTCCTTTTTAAGATAATCCCCAGACTTTCATGTGTCTTACAAGTCCATTGCTGCCCACTGATCAAACAGAAACATGAAATGCAGTGAAATCTCCACATAAAGTGGTCCATTAGCTAGAGAGATGCCCAGAGATGAAAGGCATCCTTGCATCCTGCCCTACCGACGCAGTGCTCCGTGTAAATAACCTTTTGCTCCGAATACTGCCCATACATATTCAGTTATAGAGAGAAGAACGATAGTTCATGGGAGTGTGTGAGCAACAGAGCGAGAGAATGAATGCACGTCATGGCTGTCTGATTATTTTCCAGGAAAAAACATGGTTATAAAACCCACATTCATAATCACACGCATACACATACAAAACAGCGCTCTACAGTGTGTCCAATACAGTTGCATCTCCTCATGTTAATGTTCAGAATATGTGTGTGTCAAAAAATTCAAATGGTTTTGTCAAGTTTATCAGGGAAATTCACAAAGAATAAACTGCAAACAGCTTTGCACACAATGCCTGCATTGGATTATGCAAATCAGGGAAGGCCACAAACATACCGACATTGTATGGTGCAATTCCCTATTTTGCGGGTTCTGAGCATTAGGTTGTGGAGGATGCATGATCTGACATATTTTATTGGGCCTGTACAGCATCATTTCACCAGACACCTGAATGTACACTTTTTAAATACACTTTTTAAATTTGGGCTTGACCACACATATGGATATATACCTGGACATTCTTCTCCATCATTTGATGAATTACTGTTGGCATGACCAATTGAAAATGCTAGTAACATTAAGGTCATGGTTTACATTCCCAGTGCAACAAGTATAATAGGATACGGCCCCTTTAAGAGCAGAACACCCTTCACCTGCAACCACCTGGGCTGCATTCCAGTTCGTTTTTATTATGCCCATCACTTGCTAACTTCCCTCTGTCTCGTTCACTCGGGTGTGCATCAATGTAAAATGATAAATATTTTATACCTTGAATGCACTGAAAGTTGGTTTAGATAGATACGGCATAAATGTAATGTAAATTTATTGGGTTTTGTTTATAAGGTACACTACCATTCAAAAGTTTTTTTTTAAACTGTTTTTGAAAGAAGTTCACCAAGGCTGCATTTATTTGATAGAAAATATAGTAAAAAAAAAGTAATATTGTGAACAGAACACAGGAAAACAAGGTGATACAAACTAAAAGACACAACACTAAAAAATTGAAATCGCATACTTCTCTACTCTATTATATAGTAGGCAAAAAACAGTATGTGACAAAAGAAGTATGTCTGAATTCATAGTACTTATAAAAGGTTAGGCAAAAAGTACCCGGGTGACCTACTACTTCTGGCAAGAATCTGAAGTGGACATTCAATGGACACTTTACTATCCCATGAGGCCACGGGAGAGGATTTATGAATGGCAGTGATGCCATTGTCACATGATAATGACAACATGGTCAATGTAGTACATCCAGATTACAAATTCATACTATATAACGTTTTTTTTTTTAGCTGTGGTGAAGTAATTATTCAAAATAAGAACCTACTCAAGAGAGTATGCGATTTCAAATGCAGCCTAAGCATTACAGATTGCTGATTTGGTGCTCAAACATTACTTATTATTATTATCAATGTTAAAAACAGCTTAATATTTTTCTGGAAACTGTGATAAATTTTTTTAATTAATAGTTCCAAATAACAGCATTTGAATATAACAGCAAAAAATATTTTCTAACATTACAAAATATCTTGACCCCAAACCTTTGAACGCTAGTGTACTTTCTATAGTAAGCCTAATTTACATAAAATAAGGCATGTTGGATGGAAGAGAATGATAACGAGGGACCTGAGACTTATCTAGGGACCAGAACATCACAGAAACTTGGGGATCGGCTCTGTTGACTTGTAAGCTACCACCTATCAACCACCCAGAACACCTTAGCAACCACACTGCAATGTCCTGGCAATCACCACACCTTAGCATTGTGGTGAGGAGTTTTGCATGGGTAAGCACCATTCAACAAAACAAAGCTATAGTATTCAAAAATCTAATAGCAGAAAACTACTTGTCCTCAACTGGCTTGTAGGAAAATAAATATTTTACGGTTATTGTGGCAAATGAAGCACTGAACTTTGAACATACACAGCAAGGCAAAAACTTCTCTCATTAATCTGAAGAAATTTGGTCAGCTTTCATTAGACACTGGAAGTGTTGAGAAGAAAGCAGTAACCTTCCCTTCAGACAAAGACTGCAGCCTCTGCTCAGTGTTAATTAAGCCATTATTAGCTGCCAATGACAGAGAGCTAAAGTAGCTTGTTTTCATTAAGATTCATGCCAAGATTTCCATCTTCGTCGCTAATCAGGCAGCTGATCTCACTTCATCTATCTTTGGGGTAGCGTTTCTACAATAAAGACAATTAGTGTTCTTCTCTGTGAGAGACCAGTGATAATCTCAGCATATACACTCAATTCATAAATGCCACACATGAATCAGATGAACCCACCAATACAAGGTAAGATATTTCTTCTGGTATTTATGCTGTAATTATGACAAAGCCGCTTGATTTGCAAAAAAAAATAAAAAATATTAACATAAACTGTGGACCCCTGCACCTAGTTGAGAATCACTGCACTAAATGATAACATTTACTTTTTAATTTTATAGCCAATAATATTGAAAGATGAACTTCATAAAAAAACTCCATGCTGATGTGATGTTATTTTAAAAAGTCATTATTTAGTTTATTGTGTGTATATACTGTAAAAAATCTCAACTCATTATATTATGTTTCTTTTTTGCATGGGCTTTTCTGAGTTTTATGCTGCCTTCACATGTTAACGGAAATTTCCTACTTCCCAATTCTGAAGTCGTGATTACGAGCTTGTCGCATTCAAGTGCTTTATTGTCGGAAACAATAGGAACCATGGAGGACACCAGGTTTATTCTTGCTTATTAATTGGAAAAATCTTATTAAGATGATATATTCACAATGATATTTAGCGTCCCATATTCATTGACAACCATATAAACATTCACCACCCTATATAAATTCAGCTTGCTGACAATTCTGGAATTTCGGTCAAATACAGGCTATTTTCGCTGTGTATAATACATACAATATGCTTCAAATGATTATTCATATATGTAAATATGCACTACTTTAACGACAAGTCAAGGCGATGTAGTGGTTGTGGAAAAAACGAATAAAGAATACCAGTCATAGCAGCAATCATTCTCCCCTCCGCCATGTTTACATTTTGTAGCATGCCCATCTTGGGAACTTGGGTATCAAAATTACCCTTGAACTTCCCAGTGGTAAATACAACTTGAGAGGGCATTCATGTCCAATTTTTAACTAGGAAACGCCTAGGTTACGACTGTAACCTCGGTTCCCTGAAGAGGGAACGAGCGTTGCATCGAATGACGCTATGGGAACGCAATACGTGATGAAGTCATGAAGCACATGTCAAATCAGTCCAATGGTGAGACGAGACGTCAGAGTGGGTGAGCCTGCCCAAAACAAAGCCGCTCTAGCTTCTAAAGTCTGAAGTAGTAGCTTTTGACAGGCACATCGGAGATATGGCAGGGCAATGCAACGCTCGTTCCCTCTTCAGGGAACCGAGGTTACAGTCGTAACCTAGGCGTTCCCATTCAAATGAACTCCTGTTGCATCGAATGACGCTATGGGAACGTCTGTACCAACGCCACCATAGGGAGAAGTGACTGTCCAGTGTGAAATTAGACAAGCAGCACTGGGACGAGAGTACTTGAGACCCTGGTGTGGAGCCCAAGTCCAGAGAGTAAAATCTGATGAATATGTGCGGTGAGGACCACCCTGCCGCATCACAAACTTCTTGCAGAGCAACTCCTGATATAAGGGCCTTAGAGGCCGCCATACTCCTAGTAGTGAGAACGAACCGTCATAGGGGAAGGCTGTCCGACTGACTCATAAGCAAGTGAGATAGACTCAACCACCCACTTGCTCATTCTTTGCTTAGATGCAGAGGACCCTTTGTTAGGAGGCCCAAATCACACGAACAGTTGTTCAGAATTACGCCACAGGGCAGCTCTGTGGACATAAGCATCTAATGCCCTAACAGGGCACAGCAAATTATTCTTCTCCTGGTCCGCATTTTGGAAAGGTGGAGGACAAAAAGCCTGTAGAACAATAGGTCTGGCTACATTCGTAGGGACCTTAGGAATATAACCTGGCCTAGGATGAAGGAAGGCCTTAACCATGCCAGGTGCAAATTCCAGGCACGAGGGTGCAACCGACAGCGCTTGCAAATCTCCTATCCTTTTAAGAGATGAAATAGTGAGGAGGAACAAAGTTTTTAAGGTTAAAATCTTAGCCGGAACCTCCTCCAGCGGCTCAAATGGAGCCTGGGAAAGGCCCTGAAGGACAGTAGCCAGATCCCAGGTCGGCACCCTAGTGCGAACTGCAGGCCTCAGCCTCAGAGTACCACGGAGGAAATGAGACACCAACGGCTCTTTACCCAAAGACATGCCACCCAAAGGAATGTGATAAGCACTTAAGGCCGCCACATAAACCTTCAAGGTGGATGGGGATAGACCTGCAGTGTACCGGTCCTGCAGGAACTCCAGCACTGTACCAACCGGGCAGTTAACTGGATCCCACTGATGGTCACTACACCATGAAGTGAAGACTTTCCACTTTAGGGCATAAAGTTTCCTCGTGGAAGGAGCTCTGGAGTGTAGAATGGTCTCCACAACCTCAGTTGAGAGACCTGCCCCTATGAGCTGGGCCCCCTCAGAGGCCAAGCCCACAGGTTCCACAGTTCTGGACGGGGGTGAACAATCGAGCCCCCTGCTTGGGACAGAAGGTCCCTCCTGACGGGTAACTCCAGGGGAGGCCCTTCGAGGAGAGATACTAGATCTGAAAACCATACTCGGCCCGGCCACAGACCCTGAGTCAAGCGACCCTCCAGAATCGCTCCCCAGCCCGTGAGAGAGGCATCTGTCGTTAGCATTTTGCGACGACTCGAAGCCCCCAGCACGGGACCCTGGGACAGGAACCAAGGTTTCTTCCACGTAACCAGGGCACGTAGGCATCGCCGCATGACCCTGATCATGCGAAAGGGGTTGCCCCTCGGGGAAAACCCTTTGGTCCTGAGCCACCACTGCAGGGGTCTCATGTGCAGCAGTCCAAAAGGTATCACGTTGGATGCTGCTGCCATCAGACCCAACAGTCTCTGAAACTGTTTTACAGTGAGTGACTGGCCTAGCTTTATATTTTTCACAGCTGAAAGGATGGACTCTATGTGTGCCGGTGACAGGCGTGCCTGCATCGACGTTGAGTCCCACACCACGCCTAAAAAAGTAGTCCTCTGTAGTGGAGAAATCACACTCTTCTTGGCGTTCAACCGTAACCCCAACTCCTTCATGTGGGCGAGAACAACATCTCGATGTTGAACCGCCAACTGATGCGACTGAGCTAAAATCAACCAATCGTCGATGTAGTTCATAATGCGAATACCCCGAAGGCGCAGTGGCACCAGAGCTGCATCTACGCATTTCGTGAAAGTGCGGGGTGATAATGCTAGGCCGAATGGAAGAACCCGATATTGGTACGCTTTGCCCCCGAAAGCGAACCTCAGGAACTTCCTGTGATATGGAAGGATGGAAATGTGGAAGTATCCACGTACTATCGTGAGATACTATCTATCGTGACAAACCAGTCCTCGGACCTGATCTGTGGCACGATTTGTCTCAAAGTTAACATTTTGAACTTTAGCTGCATGACTGTGACGTTCAGAACTCGAAGATCCAAAATGGGACGCAACACCCCATCCTTCTTTGAAACTATGAAATACTGGCTGTAAAACCCGGTTTCCCTGTTTGAGGGAGGTACATATTCTATGGCCCCTTTCTCTAACAGAGCTTTCACTTCCTGTTCCATTACCAGAATCTGCTTGGGGTCCACCACTGTGGGTAGGACCCCCATAAACCTGGGCAGGCGAGACCCGAATTGTATTTGATACCCTTTTTCTACGGTTTGCAGGACCCAACAAGACACATTTGGCAGTAGCTTCCACGCTGCCAAAAATTCCACTAGAGGTACCATCCTTTCGAGAATGGCTTCTGGTTTTTGTCCAGTGCCCTGTAACGGCGAACCGGCAGGGAACACCTGAACTGACTGCTCTAGAACCCTCCTCGGAGGGGGCGTGCACCCCAGGACCACTACGTTTCTGGGTGGACCCTGAGATACACACTCGCGGGAGACCGCTGTGCCCTGTAACACCAGAGGTGGCAGGGTTGGCAGAACGGCCCCCTGAAGGCACCGAAGGGAGGTGGGCACCGTATGATGAGGTGTTGACCGCTCTACTTCGTGGGGGACTGCCCTCATTGGTCTGACACCACTGGTGTCAGGACCTCTTCCCCTCAGCCTTCTTGGAGATAATAACGGTCCTCAGATCCGCTTTATCCCTAGAAGACTGCGGCAGAGCGTGCCTCCCACGTCCCCAATCCTTCTGAGGGGGAGCACGAGAGGCCACGCTCTGTTTCTGTGTGGCACGGTGTGAGGAACTGGCTTTAGATGTTTGGGGCTGCCCCTTATGCTCAGCAGCCCCGGCGATATGTGAGCGGCGGGGGAGAAGTTTTTGAAATGCAGCCGCCTGCTTAGCTGCCTCCTGAAACCTATCGACAACCGACATAACGGCGTCGCCGAACAGGCCAGTAGGTGACAGGGGTGCATCCATAAGGAAACTTTTGTCTTTTTCCTTTATGTTACTTAAATTTAACCAGAGATGCCTCTCAGTAGCCACCAAGGCTGCCATAGAGCGGCCGATTGATTTAGCCGTCTCCTTGGTGGCCCTGAGAGACAGGTCTGTGGCCCGACGTAATTCGCAAACCACGTCTGGGTCAATACCCCCGCCCTCATTCATATCACCTAGCAACTCAGCCTGGTATGCCTGCAGCAGCGACATGGTGTGTAAACATGCTGCAGCCTGACCAGCCGCTGAGTATGCTTTTCCCACCAATGATGATGTAACTCTAACTGGTTTAGTGGGAAATGTCGGGGCTTTTAGGGAAGATGCTGAATCAGGGGAAAGATAACTAGCTAGTGTATCTTCAACTTTAGGCATCTCCCCATAACCGTGCTCTTTATAGTTCATTATAGAGGAATAGTGTGATGTTTGTGGACTATACACTCTATATGAGACCGGTTTCTCCCATGATCTCGGCACCTCGGTGTGGAGATCAGGGAAAAATGGCAAGCCCCGACACTGAGGTTGTGACCGAGATGGCAGAAAACGTTCGTCTAATTTGCTTTTTGAACGAACGTCCTGTCTATCTGCTGGCCAATCAATATGCAATCTTTCAACCGCTCTGGTCACAACCTCAACCAGCTCCTCATATGCGCGAGACTGAGGTGGCGAATCCTCAGACTCTCTCATGCTGACGCTCTCCAGCTCCTCAGAACTGGAGGGCTGCAGCACTGGAGTCTCACTCGGGGCGGAAGAAACCGCAGAGTGAGACCAATAGATCTATCAGGTAAAGGCAGAGATAAGGCTGGGCCCGTCTCTAACCCTGCTGATAGATCCATCTGCGAACCCCATGACTGTGATCGCTGCTGTGCCTCGGCAGCAGCGGGACCAGAGCCCTGGGGAACGCGAGCCTGAGCGTCCTCGCAAAAGAACGCCCTCGAGCGCTGACCGTGCATGCTCCTCTCCCAAACAAGCTACACAAAGAGAATATGTGTCCCCACCCGTTAAATAACGCAGGCAGGGGTGCACACACACTCTGAACTGCTGCTTGCCCGCCATAACTTGTACAATACAACACCAAATAAGACAGACAGAATCACACAAAACGCTACTGAAGACACAGAAGCTAGCGCGGCTTTGTTTTGGGCAGGCTTTATAGCTTCCTGGTTCATGACGTCACCCGCTCTGACGTCTTGTCTCACCATTGGACTGATTTGACGTGCTTCAAGACTTCATCACGCATTGCGTTCCCATAGCGTCATTCGATGCAACGGGAGTACCCTTGAAAGGGAACTCATGTTAACGATAATTCCGATAGCATGTGAAGACAGCATTACTCCGTTTTCTACAAAGCACCTCCTTCCAAAAAAAAAGCCTGAGTGCTCTGATTGGCCGGCTCACCCAATGCATTGTGATTGGCCAAACACCTCAAGCGTGTGTCTTAAATGTAACATCACTTACCATAATCGTGATTTTCTATTTTAAGAATTCTAAAGCAATTGTGAATAGTTAATAATGTTTACTGATAATACTGTGTCAGTTCGAGCCAGAGTCATATTCTGAAAATATGGATGATTAAGCAGATTGATCGGAACCAACTTTTGCAAGCACAACTTGAGCAGAAAGTTTCACAGTGGTAAGTATAGAGAGCATTGTACTCTCCCAAGTTCAGTAAGATGTCCTACGCAATATGTGTTGTGAACAAGCAAACTTTTGGGTTGTACTGCCCAGGAACAGCGTTTTAAATAAATCCAAACCACTTATTCTTAAGTTAATCTATTATCGGAAGACTAAACAAAGGGGTTTTCCAACGCTATCTCACGACCAATTCGTACATATTTTACGAGGTGGCTAATTTGTACAAATTCGTACGAGTGAGGTCGTAATATCAGGACTTCGATTGAGTCATTTAAGGTAGGTCTGAAACAGTGTTCTCTGTTAGATAGAATAAACTCCTTTGTGGGAGACTATGACCTTTGTAACGTTACAGATCCTATAAAGGTCATCAATGTGTTTTGGTCAAACTGTGTTACTGTATTGTACACAGCATTGTCTTCTCCATCCTAATCATGGTCAGGGATAAAACATGGAGGGTGAGGAAGAGATGGGAGCTCCTCTCTCTCTCTCTCTGAATGCACAATGGAGCAGAGGGTAAGGTGGGAATGTCAACGGTTCTTTGGAGTGCTGAACAGCATGATTAAACAGGTCAGGCAGCGAGCTGGAGCAATTTTGTGTGTACATGTGTGAGTGTGTGTATAATAAGACTGAGAGTGTGAACTAGCACATTTCACAGCTCAGGATGTCATGGCGAAGGCATGTATGATGGTGCACTTCCTGATCTTGCAGCGTTAGATGATTCCTGTCAGAAAATTTAGTCCTAACCATACCCCTACCCCTAAACCTAACCCTACCTACTAAAATCAGAGGGAAATGGTATGTGGATAACACTGATAACACCTAACCCTGGTTGTAAGACTAAACTTGACACAAACTGTAAACTTGTCCCTCAAATCTGTTTGGTTGATTGGAAAGTTGTTCCAAGATCAACAAAGATGTTGATCCAGGAACATGTTGTACTTGGTGAAATTAGGTTTTGCGATGAGCGCAGCATGCTCAGCTTGACTGATGTAGGTCTATTATGATTGACGGGAGTTGATCAGTCCAGAGATACACTACAGATCATGTAAACTCTGTTGTATAGCTGCAATTTCAGACCTGATTCACTAGCATCTGCTTCCACTTTATTGGGTTTAACTGATTACATTCACCTGCAGGTGTCCTCCCACAATTCACTGTGCTTCAAACACTCATCACAATGAAATTCACACACGGTGAAGCCGTCTAATGAGAGCTGTGAAGAGTTTACATTTCACTATCTGCATTCATTAACAGTGCACTTCATCATTTCTACATACATTACCATTTATGAAGAGGAGCTGCTTCTAAAGCAGATGAAGATGTGGGTCATGTAATACTCTCATAAAACCCTCCCATACAGCAAAACTGTGACCGCAGCAGATAACAAATGTTCACAGTGAAACCACAACACTCTATTTCACTTAACTAAACCAATAACTGTCTGTACACAATTGACCTTACATTAAATACAATCATACACACAATGGTTCCACTTGCTCTTGATCCTTTAAATCAAACAGGCCATTTTTCCAGCAGTGCCTTTAAGACTCCTGTGTAAACACACTCTTTGCATTTAAAATTAGTAATAGAGGTTTGTAGTCCAGCACAATTGTGATGAGAAATTATTCATTTTATCACTTCTTTTAAATAGTTAGTTTAAAAGATTAAACAAATGCAGCCTTGGTCAGAGAGACTTTGTAAAAAAAAAAATTTGTGCAAATTAACAGATAAAGCAACTTTAATATGAACACAGGGCTAAGAATGAACCACTGTTGCCCTGTGTCTGAATATGCATTCTTCCTTGCTATATAGTAAGCAAAAAACTGTATGTAAACAAGTAGTATGTACAAATTCATTCATAAAACATTAGGTGACAAGTTCTCGGATAATCTATTACTACTGCAGAGATTCTGAATTGCGCATTCAAATGGACACTTTACTATCCCATGAGGCCACTGGAGAATCGTGAATGGCAGTGTAGGTCACATGATGCAATATGACAACATGGCGGATGTAGTACGTCTGGATTTCATTCATACTACAGAGAACAAATTTTAGTGATAGAAGGAATTTTAACACTACGTAGAATTTTTTTAACGATAAGTGAGTTCCACTGCAGTGCCCCAGGGATGATGCATTTTTGTAGGCCAAAACCCAGAAACAAGTTAGCAATTTAGGACGGTTCCATCGTCCTTGAGTCAATTGGTTTTTGGTTAAATGTCTGAAATAAAGTCTGTAGTTAACACAAGCTCACTATATTTTAATATTTTATTCTATGACAAAATACATTGGTAATATCCTCTTGATTTTATTTAAAGGTTGAAAAAGGCGGTTGCTAACAAGTGGCTAAATGGCCCTACAGAGGTTGTCGGAGATCTTAAACATCATCAGCCGGTAAACTCATCTACTCACTAATCCATTTTCACAGCCTCATTGTGTTTATAATCACGCTCTTGCAACTCTTAGAACTCTTTGAACATTGCAACCATAGTGTAGTTAGTTTATAGCCTGCTGTCACATACTGCTCCGAGACTTGGGTGAAGATCCAAATGCAGTATTTATCGAGGCAGCGAATTGAAACCCGAAACCAGGAGAATGCTCAGAATTGCAGTGTAACATTTACAAGACTTTGCAAAGAATGAATGAACACACAGAGTATAAATAGGCAAACATAAAGGAGCTAATGACAGACAGGTGGAAGTAATCAGCACATGATGAGTCCAGGAAAAGTTTTATGGGAAATGTAGTTCCTGAAATGGTAGCAATGGACTAGGGAGCTGATGGATGTGACACCTACGTCTAACTTTTTAATTCTAGTGATTGTATTTAGGCTTCAAAATTCATAAAAGTTGTGTTCAGTTGTGAAGATTATCATGATGAACAAAATGTGTAAGAATCATAAACCTTTGTTTGGTCACAGAGCTTATTTATGCAATAATCCAAAAGTCAATGGAAAAATCCTATTGGGTTTTTGTCGAGGGAACCAGGGTGATGCTAATTTCTGGGTTGGCCTACAAAAACACGACATCACTGCAGCACTCTATTAAATGTATTACCTACTCAGACAGTATGCGATTTCCGAGGCAACATTTGATTTTCAGGTGGGCAGGTTTTTTTCTGTTTTTTTGTTGGTATGGAACACAAAATGTTAATTTTTAACATCTTGCCCATTCTTTTACATATAAATGACAGTGAATGAGAACTGGGAATTCAAAAGTGCTCCATATGACTCATATAGTACAATATATTCCAAGTTTTCTGAAGCCATCAGAAAGTTCATTGAAAATCTTGCCAATCACGCTATCTTGAAAGCTCATGAGAAGTGTCAATGTCTGATTCTTGAGTGAATCACTCTTTTGAGTCAGATCTTTTTTTTGATGAATCCATCGTTCCAGTTCACAAAACTGGACTGCATTAGTGCACAAATTGGTCTGATGCGGTTTGTGAGTTCAACTCAGTGACTTAATGATCTGTCCCAACAGTTAACAGCTCACTGGAGGGGAAGATTATCAGTAAAAAGTGACATCAGTCGGTTGAATGATATCAGAGAACTTGAAATACAGCACACAAATACTAATGACCACTTGTATATACTCTATGGTGCTTTTTTGGTCATTTTTGAGCTTCATCATTGCCAGGATGTTGCTTTTGTGTGTTTCACATGAGAATGAAAGTCATACAGATTTGGAAACACATGAAAATAAGCGAATTATCTTTTTGGACTGGGTAGGAAGTTCTGAAAGTTATATTATGGTTTCATTCTACTTTGAAATTTTCATTATATGTCTTCTTTTAAACATCACTAGCAATACCTAAAGGAAGCGGCCAATCTAAACACAAACACTATTGCTTAGTATTCATTTGTGCCTTTCCATTTGATTTTCTTAGCCACTTTTTCTTTATGAACGCTCCTGTCCTCATAAATGAAAGCAGTCAACCGTCATCATCGCCACGCTGATATTACAGTCATGCAGTATGCTGGTGCCCTTCTGTTTTTCTCGTTCTGCTTTTCAGCACTAAACAAGAAAAGTAATTTCTGTGCTTTTTTTCCCCACTCAATTGCCTCTAACATGCCCTAGGGGAGATGGGCTAAGGCACACTCATACATCAGAGCTAAATATGCCCCATAAATAAACCCCTGAGCCACAATGTCAGTGATTCTATTGTTGCTGCACTTTAAATACACAGTTTTCCTGTTTGAGAATGACATGTAGCATGAGGAAGCCGACAGCTCAATTACAATAACTCAAACGGCATGTTTCGTTATGATTACACCATTCACCGTATCCTAAATCAAGCAATAATTAATAAAGCGTGCTAACAGCATGTCAGAAAAGAACAATTATCCCTTTCAAAACAGAAGGCAGTGCATGTATTTGGAAGGAATCACTTTTACAGCATACCTACGCATGATTATACACTTAAGTCAAAGAGAAACAACACACGCACAGTGTCTCAACTGGACCCAAAGATTACAACATTACTTTAATGTCTCACTTCCTCTCTCATTGTGTAATATCCAGTATTTGTATAACACTTTTCACAATACTAGTTGTTTCAAATCAGCTTTACAGAAAATCATGATGTTAATGTTTAGAACATCTTAATATCTGAGCGATAATATAGGTTACGTTTTGCGACGATATAAACAATTAAGCAGTTGCTATATTTGCTACAGTATATACACTGTAAAAAGTGGTTATCTGCCATTTTCAGATATTTTTACCTGATTTAACCCATAAAAAATGGTTTTGTTGGTATAAACTGATGTATATAGGTTGGTTCAGTAATTTTTAGGGTGTGTTCACACTTAGTATGTTTCAAAACAAACTCTGGTGCGATTGTTCTATTAGTGCGGTTCAGTTGAATAAGTGTGAATGCTGCCATATGAACACTGGTGCACACAAAACGAGACCCTTGAAAAGGTGCACCCTGCTCTACTTCCAAATGAACTCTGGTGTGGTTTAGGGCTGGAACAACAAGTCGACGAAATCGTAAATTAGTCGATGTGCATGGAATGCGTCAATTCATCACAGTTTATGTTTCCCAATGATGGCGGCTCCCGGGTATGCTGAAAATCAGCTGTTATTACAAAAATATTGAGCCTGATCTAAAGTGTGGACATTTTTTAAACAGAGACTGAATAAAAGGGTTCTCTGCTCACTCTGTAAAACTGAAATGGCATACCACAGCAGCACAACTTCTATGCAAGAGCATCTGAAAAGAAAACATCCCGGGGCTCTCCTACCTCCAAACGACGAGACGGCAGCGTAAGTATTTGGATTATTACAGTGAAGTTTTACACAGCACTAGAATACGGTTGTTAGTCTTATATTTTGTGCTTAATACGGCTGCATTTATACAGCATTCTGTTTTTTTTACGAGCTGCCGCGAGGGCAAGGCTATGAGACGCGCCTCTCAAACGTACTTTTTGCAACCAGTTACAAATCAATTAACGCTGTTGTTGGTTATTTAAAATATCTAATGGATGAACTCACCCCTTGATTGGACACATTTATTTATTCACGCGCTGTCAATCGTGGTTTTATGGACACCGCCATGTCTGATACTGTCACTATTACCTCTATTGTTAGTTAGTTAGTTAGTTAGTTAGAATGCGGTTGTGACTTCAGCTGTTTGCTCATAGAGCTGAATGAACATATTCAAGCAGCTACTTTAATTTCCTGAATGAACAAAGCATTTCAGGATTCACACTTAAGCAGTTAAGCAGTTGCTGCTGTAAATCCCAAAAAGTGACTGTGAACGAGCCATAGTAAACACCTTTCCTAATTAGGCATTCACTGCATAAATCTTGTTTTTTTTGCTAAATAATATCATTAGGTAAAAGTTCATACATAGATTAGTTACGGTTATTATTTATTCTTATACTACGGGGGCTGTTGAATGCTTGAATCTGATTGGTTGACGAACGTTCTAAGGTGTGCAATTACAAACACGATTCCAAAAAAGTTGGGACACTGTACAAATTGTGAATAAAAAAGGAATGCAATAATTTACAAATCTCATAAACTTATATTTTATTCACAATAGAATATAGATAACATATCAAATGTTGAAAGTGAGACATTTTGAAATGTCATGCCAAATATTGGCTCATTTTGGATTTCATGAGAGCTACACATTCCAAAAAAGTTGGGACAGGTAGCAATAAGAGGCCGGAAAAGTTAAATGTACATATAAGGAACAGCTGGAGGACCAATTTGCAACTTATTAGGTCAATTGGCAACATGATTGGGTATAAAAAGAGCCTCTCAGAGTGGCAGTGTCTCTCAGAAGTCAAGATGGGCAGAGGATCACCAATTCCCCCAATGCTGCGGCGAAAAATAGTGGAGCAATATCAGAAAGGAGTTTCTCAGAGAAAAATTGCAAAGAGTTTTGAAGTTATCATCATCTACAGTGCATAATATCATCCAAAGATTCAGAGAATCTGGAACAATCTCTGTGCGTAAGGGTCAAGGCCGGAAAACCATACTGGATGCCCGTGATCTTCGGGCCTTTAGACGGCACTGCATCACATACAGGAATGCTACTGTAATGGAAATCACAACATGGGCTCAGGAATACTTCCAGAAAACATTGTCGGTGAACACAATCCACCGTGCCATTCGCCGTTGCCGGCTAAAACTCTATAGGTCAAAAAAGAAGCCATATCTAAACATGATCCAGAAGCGCAGGCGTTTTCTCTGGGCCAAGGCTCATTTAAAATGGACTGTGAAAAGTGGAAAACTGTTCTGTGGTCAGACGAATCAAAATTTGAAGTTCTTTTTGGAAAACTGGGACGCCATGTCATCCGGACTAAAGAGGACAAGGACAACCCAAGTTGTTATCAGCGCTCAGTTCAGAAGCCTGCATCTCTGATGGTATGGGGTTGCATAAGTGCGTGTGGCATGGGCAGCTTACACATCTGGAAAGGCACCATCAATGCTGAAAGGTATATCCAAGTTCATATCAACATATGCTCCCATCCTGACGTCGTCTCTTTCAGGGAAGACCTTGCATTTTCCAACATGACAATGCCAGACCACATACTGCATCAATTACAACATCATGGCTGCGTAGAAGAAGGATCCGGGTACTGAAATGGCCAGCCTGCAGTCCAGATCTTTCACCCATAGAAAACATTTGGCGCATCATAAAGAGGAAGATGCGACAAAGAAGACCTAAGACAGTTGAGCAACTAGAAGCCTGTATTAGACAAGAATGGGACAACATTCCTATTCCTAAACTTGAGCAACTTGTCTCCTCAGTCCCCAGACGTTTGCAGACTGTTATAAAAAGAAGAGGGGATGCCACACAGTGGTAAACATGGCCTTGTCCCAACTTTTTTGAGATGTGTTGATGCCATGACATTTAAAATCAACTTATTTTTCCCTTAAAATGATACATTTTCTCAGTTTAAACATTTGATATGTCATCTATGTTGTATTCTGAATAAAATATTGAAATTTGAAACTTCCACATCATTGCGTTCTGTTTTTATTCACAATTTGTACAGTGTCCCAACTTTTTTGGAATCGGGTTTGTATTTTCAGGGAAACGCAACGCAACTGCATTAGGCTACACTGTTACCAATGGATGAAGCCTCCGTTACTAGCTCTAAAATGACATTTTGGAATTTTGGAGGCTTGGGTTTAGATGCGTAAGAAATTAGAAATTAAAGCATTTTAAGGACAAATACTTGACAAATGTCTTGAAATACATCATCTGAACAATGTTTTGAGGTGTGGTAACCGTAGTATAAGCGGAATAATTTACTCTGGGCTGTTGAATTATTGAAAAATAATACACCGATTCGTGTTGTGACTGTATTACTACCTCGGGTGTGCATTATTTTTCTAATAATTCAACGGCCTGTCATTAATTATTCCTTACATAAATTAAACAAAGGATTAATCAACTATTCAGAAAATAATCAACCCTAAACAGGGCAATGTTGGATGTTCTATATAGGCAAGTTTATATATATTGCTGGCAGAGAATATATGTAGTTTAAATTATGTGACGATATAAACAATCAAGAAGTTGAGATTTGCTATATAGCATATATCGCAGTGTGCCTGACTTGAGATGAAGACACATGGGAGAAAGCTGAAGATGTCATCTATTTCTGCAAAACAGATCTACCTGTAAAAATGATCAATACTTTATCAGACAAGGGACTTCCATCTCTATTCAGTCTGCCGTTGGTCAGCCAATAGACAGAGGTTATATCCCAGCAGCCATTGTCAGCAGTGTCCCCTATCGTTTGTCATCATTTGTTCTTGTTTGTGCTTGCTTGTTCAGTTCGGCCTAATTTAAAGACTTACATGCATAGATCGACCCTTGGAATCCCACTGAAGATATGCAGTTAACCTGCTCACCCAAGGTGGAGTGTGCTAGGCTATATGTGTTTCTGCAGGTATTAGCAAGGCAATTACGCTTATTATGTTTAATAATGTCTATTTCATGATTAGGAAACACAAAAACATATGAGACCTGAAAAATTCTATATAAAAAATGTTCCTCACTGCAGAAGCTCTTTGATAACTGTGTTGCTCTTAAAGTGTTTGCTGCATCACCAACGCTACTAAACAGGGGAAAGTACATACTGTACTCGAGTATTGGGTGAACTAGGACATCAAACAATCATGTCTTGATTTCACAGAGCTCTTTGTCGAGTATTATATGTGTTCGTTTGTAAGCTAAAGCTAATTTAGAACACAATTTAGCATCTGATTTAGCATCTTTGCTTGTAGCAGCTAGCTAAAACAGATTTAGCTTAATGACTTTTTCTAGAATTGGCAAGAAAAACATCACAAACTTGTGTAGCACAAGGGACTGTGATCAATATTAGCCAAAAATCATGCAAGAACACATAGGCCATGCTCACAATAGCATACAATAGTATTCTTATGCTATGTTCATACTATGTCATAATTACCGTAATTAATACCATAATTACTGGGACGTTCTACTTGGAGCTATTCACGTCCTGAGAATTCTGCATTTCTATGGCAACACTATTTACACCAAAAATTAATTTGCCGTAATTTGTGTAATCAATAGACAAAGCCACAATACATAATTACATGGTCATTAAGTAAATGCTTAATTAAAAAAAAAAAAAAAAAACTTTATTTAGAAGGACATTAAACAATGTGTGCTCGCTACATTAAACTGTATTTTATATAATTTATTTTCAGATTATTCTTGCATTATTAATGCAATAACTGTAGTCAATTCTAGGAATAATTCAACATACAGTGCATCCGGAAAGTATTCACAGCGCTTCACTTTTTCCACATTTTGTTATGTTACAGCCTTATTCCAAAATGGATTAAATTCATTATTTTTTTACTCAAAATTCTACAAACAATACCCCATAATGACAAGGTGAAAGAAGTTTGTTTGAAAAAAATAAAAAATAAATAAAAAAAATCATATATACATAAGTATTCACAGCCTTTGCTCAATACTTTGTTGAAGCACCTTTGGCACCAATTACAGTCTCAAGTCTTTTTGAGTATGATGCTACAAGCTTACAACCTACAACCTATTTGTGGGCAGTTTCTCCCATTCTTCTTTGCAGGACCTCTCAAGCTCAATCAGGTTGGGGAGCGTCGGTACACAGCCATTTTCAGATCTCTCCAGAGATGTTCAATCGGGTTCAAGTCTGGGCTTTGGCTGGACCACTCAAGGACATTCACAGAGTTGTCCTGTAGCCACTCCTTTGTTATTTTGGCTGTGTGCTTAGGGTCATTGTCCTGTTGGAAGATGAACCTTCGCCCCAGTCTGAGGTCCAGCACACTCTGGAGCAGGTTTTCATCAAGGATGTCTCTGTACATTGCTGCCTTCATTTTTCCCTCGATCCTGACTAGACTCCCAGTTCCTGCTGCTGAAAAACATCCCCACAGCATGATGCTGCCACCACTTTAGGGTTCACTGTAGGGATGGTATTGGCCAGGTGATGAGCGGTGCCTGGTTTCCTCCAGACATGACGCTTGCCATTCAGGCCAAAGAGTTCAATCTTTGCTTCATCAGACCAGAGCATTTTGTTTCTCATGGTCTGAGAGTCCTTCAGGTGCCTTTTGGTAAACTCCAGGTGAGCTGTCATGTGCCTTTTACTGAGGAGTGGCTTCCGTCTGGCCACTCTACCATATAGGCCTGATTGGTGGAGTGCTGCAGAGATGGTTGTTCTTCTGGAAGGTTATCCTCTCTCCACAGAGAAACGCTGGAGCTCTGTCAGAGTGACCATCAGGTTCTTGTTCACCTCCCTGACTAAGGCCCTTCTCCCCTGATCGCTCAGTTTGGCCGGGCGGCCAGCTCTAGGAAGAGTCCTGGTGGTTCCAAACTTCTTCCATTTACGGATTATGGAGGCCACTGTGCTCATTGGGACCTTCAATGCTGCAGAAATTTTTCTGTACCCTTCCCCAGATCTGTGCCTCGATACAATCCTGTCTCGGAGGTCTACAGACAATTCCTTGGACTTCATGGCTTGGTTTGTGCTCTGACATGCACTGTTAACTGTGGGACCTTATTGATTGGTGTGTGCCTTTCCAAATCATGTCCAATCAACTGAATTTACCACAGGTGGACTCCAATCAAGTTGTAGAAACATCTCAAGGATGATCAGTGGAAACAGGATGCACCTGAGCTCAATTTTGAGTGTCATGGCAAAGGCTGTGAATACTTATGTACATGTGATTTTTTCGTTTTTTATTTTTAATAAATTTGCAAAGATTTCAAACAAACTTCTTTCACCTTGTCATTATGAGGTATTGTTTGTAGAATTTTGAGGAAAATAATGAATTTAATCCATTTTGGAATAAGGCTGTAACATTACAAAATGTGGAAAAAGTGAAGAACTGTGAATACTTTCCGGATGCACTGTAAATAGTATGAAATAGCTGATTATCTAAATTTAACAGCTGAAGCTGTTTCCACATGAGGTTTCAGCGTCAGGTGGTGCAAGTCGGAGCGCTCAGAAAATGTAAAGTTGTAATTATTAGTTCTACTAGGACGTGAATCTCGTAATTATGATAATTCCAACAGGGAGTGAACGCACATTTACCATTGATTCAGTATGTACATATGTACAGTACACAGTGCAGAGTATGTGTAGAACACCTGGATGACCTACTATTGTCTGACAAAAAAAAAAAAAAAAACTTGAAATCCGTATACAGAAATACAGTATCCCACAATGCAGTGCACTCAACTTTGCCAGATCGACGGATGAATCGGAAGCAATATCAGATGTGATCTCTTTCTTAACTAATTTTTTGGATTGGAAAGAAAGTTTTTAGTGATACCTGATACCTTTTTAGTGATACCTGACAACAATGTAGCTATTACTACTTGCAACATTTAAATTCACTATGGAATAATGCCTACTGTTTCACTTACTGTTTTTTTAAAAGAAAAAATAGTATGCAGTGTATACCATAGTATTCCATTCCAAACATACAGTAGCCATACTTGTGTGAATACTACAATTCACTGGATGCACAACTGTTTTCAATGCACTATGATTTGGACACATAAAATGATGTCCTATAGTAAAGCATATAAGTTAGTATGTACATTAGGCAAGGACCTCTAGTATTTTAATAGCTACAAGGTCAAAGTTGAAGACTGAAGGTTATTTAAAACAGGGCAAAATAGACCCTTTAAATTATTCATACAAATTCATGAGAGAAACAGCAAAGTCAGACATGACAAGTTGATAACAGATGGGTGCCATGTTCCTGATGTGTCCAATCAGAGGGCGCTGCTTCACCTGTCAATTACTATTATAATTTATGGACCACATGAAGCTGATTCAGTACAGGACATCCTATATAAAACCACACAGCATCACTCAGCTTCAACTCGTCTCTATGTACTGTAGCTTTCCTTACCCTGCATCCTGCTGGGCTGTTCAAATGGCCAGGAAGCTTCCTGTTACTGAAAGACGTCAATGCATTTCTTTTGGGCCTTTTTCATGAATGGTCACAGACCCCGGGTCACGTTCACAGAGACCCCCCTCCCTCCTGCCCTCCCACGCTCTCCCCCAGGGGGCGTAAAGAATGAACATGATCGATATATCTGCAGCTCTGGGCTTGCCGTCTAAGAGGACGATTCCATTGAGAGCAAACCTCCCAGCTGTTACAGGAGAGGAGAGAGCAGAAAACTACACCGTATGTGTGTGAATGCCAGAAAGAGAGAGAGAGAGAGAGAGAGAGAGAGATAGAGAGAGAGAGAGAGAGAGAAAGAGAGAGAGAAAGAGAGAGAGTTGATGTAGTAATGTACAGGTAAGCTTACGCTGGGCTGGTGCACTGCAGGTGAGACTAAGCTCTGCAGTGTTTTACAGATGACCCTTCTCAACACGTGCACTCACAAGGACTAGTTTTGTTTTGTAGGTCTCCTACAACAGGTTTACATGCATCAAAGGTCAAAAAACACTTTCATTTTCTCATAATATACATTGCACATCACCACATTGTTCAGGTATTCTCAAACGACTCGGATGAATCAGTCTCTCTAAATCCCTCCTTTCTGCAAGCCTACTCTGCTCTGATTGGCCGGATGGCCCAGTCTGTTGTGATTGGTCTACAGCGTACAGCGCGTGTTTCGGAAGCTAACGCCCATTACCATAACTGCACTTCAGCTCCGGAGGCTTCCTCAGTCCTCAGCGATTGTACACACTGTAAAGACAGTAACGATGACGTCTGTTTTTCCCATATCAATCCGAGTGTGAGTCCAATGATGAAACATTGGACAAGAACTAGTTATTCAACCCGAACCTCCATCGCAAGGACGACTTGAGCAGGACGTTTCTCAGTGATACACTACTCAGTTTGAGGTACATTATGAGATGTTGCAACTGTAATTCAGCACTATCAGCATTAACAAGTGTATGTCCATCAACAAACTGATGTGTATATTTCTAATTTATTGCGGTGCACATGCGGGAACTGTATCAATAACAGTGCGTATGTTAGCCTAGCACTAATGTAAATGACTGATGTAACATAAACTTTGTAAAACAAATCTTGCTCCATCCTTTATCTTTACTCAAAGTAGTAAGAACGACAGACAATCTGCATTAACAGACACAGTTTTAGTTAATAGTGGCCCACAGCTGCTTAGCAGAAGTATTTCAGTAAGACAGAAACCCTATTGAAAAAACAGCATATGCTGGTTATGTATGTTTAGAAGCATGGCAGCTGGTTTGAGCTGGTTTATGCTGGTCCTTAGTTGGCCATGAGCTGGTTTAATTAAGCTGGTTATAAGCTGGTCCTGAGCTGGAGTTAGTTTTCTTAGGACCAGCACTTGACTAGCTTAAACCAGCTCATGACCAGCTGAGGACCAGCTTAAACCGGCTCAAACCAGCTTATGTTATGATGCTTCAAAACATACCTAACCAGCATATGCTGTTTTTTTAACAGGGAATAACGTAAGTTAGCCGGAGACCTACACAATATAAAACACAAAACTATGTATTTTGAACACCCGGCAGAAAATATATACATCAATAATTAATCATACTTACAGTTTGTGATTCTGAGGAGCAAGCTGGTCCAAATAAACTGGGTACTGACCCATCTTTCAAGAGCGTTTTGTGGGAGACAATAACTTTATTTATCGTGCACTTTCGACTTTACAACTTTGCAGAACGTTTACATTCACAAACAGCTTTATTACACACTGCATGAAAGGGAACATACAAAAAACATAATAGGGGCACTTTAATAAAAAAATGTTTATTTAGTGATTTGAATGATGAGGACATCGGCATGCCCTCATAATGTAGGGGGCGTGGCCTGAAACCTGAATACACACGACAATATAACGACTGTCGGTCCTCATAATGTAGGGGGCGTGGCCTGAAACCTGAATACACACGACAATATAACGACTGTCGGTCCTCATAATGTAGGGGGCGTGGCCTGAAACCTGAATACACACAACAATATAACGACTGTCGGTCCTCATAATGTAGGGGGCGTGGCCTGAAACCTGAATACACACGACAATATAACGACTGTCGGTCCTCATAATGTAGGGGGCGTGGCCTGAAACCTGAATACACACAACAATATAACGACTGTCGGTCCTCATAATGTAGAGGGCGTGGCCTGAAACCTGAATACACACGACAATATAACGACTGTCAGTCCTCATAATGTAGGGGGCGTGGCCTGAAACCTGAATACACACAACAATATAACGACTGTCGGTCCTCATAATGTAGGGGGCGTGGCCTGAAACCTGAATACACACGACAATATAACGACTGTCGGTCCTCATAATGTAGGGGGCGTGGCCTGAAACCTGAATACACACGACAATATAACGACTGTCGGTCCTCATAATGTAGGGGGCGTGGCCTGAAACCTGAATACACACAACAATATAACGACTGTCGGTCCTCATAATGTAGGGGGCGTGGCCTGAAACCTGAATACACACGACAATATAACGACTGTCGGTCCTCATAATGTAGAGGGCGTGGCCTGAAACCTGAATACACACGACAATATAACGACTGTCGGTCCTCATAATGTAGGGGGCGTGGCCTGAAACCTGAATACACACGACAATATAACGACTGTCGGTCCTCATAATGTAGGGGGCATGGCCTGAAACCTGAATACACACAACAATATAACGACTGTCGGTCCTCATAATGTAGGGGGCGTGGCCTGAAACCTGAATACACACAACAATATAACGACTGTCGGTCCTCATAATGTAGGGGGCGTGGCCTGAAACCTGAATACACACGACAATATAACGACTGTCGGTCCTCATAATGTAGGGGGCGTGGCCTGAAACCTGAATACACACGACAATATAACGACTGTCGGTCCTCATAATGTACGTCAAACTAGTGCACACACACACTATTTACTCTCTTAATACAAGTCCAAAAGTCTCACTTTACACTTTACAGTCTCATTGTTTATTTATTATTGTGTCTTCATGTCTACATTGTGATCTGGTCTGCTAGTTTGCACTAGTTTAAGATGGTTTAGCTGCTCAGAGGAAAATTTTATTGCTAAGATATTTGATCTTTCATAGCCCAGGAGACTTAGTTCTCAATTAACTTTCATTTAAGCATCAGCATTGTTTCTGATTCTTCTCCTAAAATTATTTAGGAAAAAAAATTGTGTATATTTGGTCTTGGAAGAATTTGTTGAGATCATATTGAGAGCTCTGACTTTTGATGCAGACTTGATCTCGGTAAATCAGATACGGTTTATCTCTTCTGAAATTCTAGAGGAAACATGCAAGATACTGGGGTGTTTTTCTCAAGACAATTCTAAGCAGGAGTCTCAATTTGTTCTCCATTTAATCTGATTGTCTAGGAGAAACAACTGCGATATTAAAGAGAATGCAGGTCTTTCTGTGGGTGGTCTCCCAGGTTGGCTGGTGTATAACTGGCTTATCTGGTTAGACAGCTGGGCTCCCAGGTCTGAGCACCTTTAATACCAACAAAACAGACCAGCCTGGTTGGGGGACCAACAACCTTAGGTTGGCAATTTTTTACTACATTGATCTAAGTTGCAAAAACATTATTAGATGAAAAAATCAAAAAAGGAAAGAAAAAAGAAACCTTTAGAAATGTTGAAATGTTAATAAAAATACTGCATGGGCAACTAACTAAAATAAGTTGAAGAGTTTGAAGAGTCTCTAAAATAAGTTTAGAATAAGTAGTAAAATTACAAAAACTAAAACTGAAATAAAAATTCATTAAAGCTATATAGAAATATATTAAAAATAATACAAATAAAAGCACCTAACATATTTACTAAAACTCAAATTAAAATTAAAATGCAAAAAATATTTTCATGTATATTTTTATATATTACATAGCAAAGCAAATTCAAATAATAATAAATACTAGGTAACACTAGTATTTTAGGGTTCAATTCTCGCTATTAACTAGTTGCTTATTAGCATGCATTACTAGGATAGTGGCTGTTTATTAGTACTTATAAAGCACATATTAATGCCTTATTCTGCATGACCTTATTCTACACCCCTTAATAATACTACCTAAAACCTAAACTTAAACGCTACAAAAACTACCTTACTAACTATTAATAAGCAGTAAATTAGAAGTTTATTGAGGCAAAAGTCGTAGTTAAAAGTGAAAATGTGTTCCCCATACTAAAGTGTTACCAAATACTAAAATAGCATATAAATAATATTAAAAAAACACTGATTTCTATCTAAAAATTGATCATTTTATGTTGTACCAGTGTTATGTAAAAGCTTTTTCTCTCAACCATACAGAGACACATCCTGTTTAAAAGCCTTGCTCACATCTAAATCAATTAGATTACAGTATTCAATTTCTAAACAGATTACGCTACAGTCTTCACTTCCTAAATCAATCAGTCTTCACTTCCAGCCAATCACATTCTCCCTGTCATTCTGACCACAAATTCACCTGATCACAGTTCCATTTCAAGAGCATTACAAAGTATGAAATTAGAGCATTTTGTCAGCCTGAGATCTCACAGAGAACAGACATTTTATGGTGGTTATAGTAACAGGTTCATTTCTCAGAGGTTTTATAATTTATTCATGTTAATCATTATTTTGGTTTTACTGAAATGAAGAGGACAAAAAAAATATGCTGTTTCAGCATTGATCAGAGCAATACATCAGGCCAGCTGCGGCTCCGTTTCTGCTGGTTCTTTAGTTTTGCTCAGTTGATATTAAAACTGTATCAGGCACTGTAAATATTTGATGGTGTGGAGGTACAGAGAAGGAGAGTGGGTGTGAAATAAATCTGTTTTCGTCCCCTCTTTTACATTCTACCTCTCTTTGTTTTCCTACACTTTCTTGAGGCTTTTTTCTTCCTACACTTTCTTGTTCTCATTCCAGTATTTAAATTCCTTGTCGTCTTTTACTGTGCACACAGCATACTTTCGACAGTCGTCTGTTTGTGTCTGCGTCTTGTGCTATTCGGCAGGCCATAAAGCATTCTGATGTATGATACAGCACACTTTTCATTATCAAAGCACAAAGTCTGATCCAGGCTTTCAACCTATTCATTACCAAACTAACTGATCCTTGTCTAAAACAAGCCACCATCTGATCTGTGATCCAGCATGCTCATTTCACACCCACCATCACAAACCTACAAAAAAACAAAGCCTGTCAAGAACGCAGGGGAAATCGACGCAATGTTTGGTGTACGCTCCCGGCAAGAGGGTCATTTGAGGCTTTCAGAGTTGTACATGAGAGAGTGACTCAGACCATTAATGGACCATGGACACGCGGCTTTGATAGGGGTCATTACGGAGTAACGCTGGTAAGTGGCCGTTAGAAGAGGAGGACAACTGTGAGAGGTACATATGAGAGGATTGTGTTGGGTCATGATAATGGGAAAGAAGATTTGGCTGGTTTATTAAAAGGACAAGCAACCCTGTTTGACTGCCATAATTAGCAGGTCATTTTCAGCCGAGGTTCAGTCTTTTGTTGTAATGCCAGAAAAAAAGACCTCCCACAAGATGCCCGCAGTCCGTTTGCTGACTATCTGCTCGATTCAGCATGCTCTGATCTGATTGGCTGACTAGTAAGGGCACAGTGGGCTTTCAAAAGCCCTATTCGGATGGTAATACTGTATTGTTCTGAATATAAGACAATGTTTTTTTGGAAAAATACATCTGAAAAAATGGAGTCGTCTTATATTCGGGGTCTAAACTTTTACATGTCAATAATACACCCGCAACAATAGGTAGCGCCAAATATGAGTAAAACGAGTGTTTCACCTAGGACTGATAAATGCAGCAGAGTCATCAAACACCTCTCATTAAGCAGCCAAGAAATACAGTGTGTCAGAGTTTAATGTTAGAAGATGGCAAGCCCAAAAAGACCAGAGCCATCATCCAGCTGAAGGTACTGGATATCGCCAAAGAGCTGAACTTACCCACCAGCAAGGCCCATGGTTTCTTATTTCGGCTACGTACTGACGCACTTGCCTGTCAATATCCTTGAAGTGGTGCTTTGATGCGGCGCTGAATGATAAGCGCTTGCGCCCCGACTTCAGGAAGACTTCAGAAGTCTTTCAGCGCTATGTGGCCTAAGCAAAACCATTCAGCCATTCAGGTGAGAAATCAGTCTAAAGTGAAATCTACTAAATGAGAACTTAAGGTTATTTTTATGGGAGCTATGCCATTAAGGGCCCTATTTTAACGATCTGAGCGCATGGTCTGAAGCGCATGGCGCAGGTGCACTTAGGGCTGAATCCACTTTTGCCAGTTTAACGAAGGAAAAAACTGTTGGCGCGCCAGGTGCATGGTCCAAAAGGGTTGTACCTAGTCTCATCTCCCATTCCCTTTAAAAGCCAGTTGCGCTTGCACCATGGCGGATTCGCTATTTACATGGCGGAATTTGCGAGCGGAAAGATTAAACACTTCTTCAGAGAGGAATCCTTTTATTTTTAATATTTAAAACAGTTTGTGTGCTGCTCCGCGTCCCTGTGTGTGTAATAAGCAGAGTGTACTCGCGTTGTGCATCCGGCTATAGGCACATATTACTAACGAGCCCTTTAAATAACACCAACAAAAACCTGGTCTAAAGTCAATAGCGCAGTTTTTTTTAGTCAATGGCGCAGTCGATTTCAGTTGCCTCAAAATAGCAATGCGCCAACAATGCGCCTGAACACACCTAGTTTTCAGACCAGCACACCCATGAATGGATTTGCTATTTAAACAACGTGGTGCTGGACGTGAAAATGATAACTGCATCGGGCTAAAACTACCTTCTTGAAAAGGGAGGGGGCGGGCGTCGTCTTATATTCAGGGTTGTCTTATATTTGGAACAATACGGTAGTTTCTCGTGTAGATGTCTGTACTCTGTAAAAATAAATTTGCCCGGCACGTCAGTCATAAAACTCATGCATTCAGATTTATTTATGGTGGAGGAGCAAGTTCCACAGCTCATGTTGTCTGTAGTTTTTTGTCTACTGACATTTCTTGAAAATATATTTTTACAGTGTCTCGTCAGCAGAACAATCCAAAAACACATTAAATAATAGGCCAAGTACAACCCACTGAAGAGATGCATGTCTATCCCTCACAGCCTTGCTTTCATTGCCGTTAAAACTCAAAGATGGTGCTGCTGTGAATAAGGTCTATGGTAGGTAAAAACAAAACAAACAGTAAGTGGATGTTTTACATGTCAATCAGATGGTCTCTTCCTGTCAAAATGGACGGTGCTTGGCAAGAATAAGCTGGAATGTGAACTGTGATGTGAGTTATCCTCATTATGTAAGTGTCAAAATGAAATCAAACATGAGGATGTTCATTTGTGAAATAAAAATGGAAACCAGCATAAGTTTCATGCCACACTGTGGATTTCACCTTAATGTCTTTGATATCTGTGTAGCTGACATGTTTAGTCTGCTCAGACAGGGTTGCGCATCCATGTTTGTCATGGCTCACATATTTCATCTCCTATAAAAAGGAGAAGATAGAATAATCAATACTAATAAATCACGCTGCATGTATGAGTGGATACAGGAATGAATGAATGCACACAAGTAATCAAAAACAGCATGCCGTAACTCACAGAGCTAAAGGGTCAGTCGATAGGGATTAAGGGATCACAAAGGCTTTGTCTCAAAGCCTAGTGAGATGACTTGCTGTCAACATGAATTCACTTGTTTCACAAGTCAGTGTCCTCACAAAAAACAAATAACTTTGTTTCCTTTTCAGCCTCAGTATCTGGTTGCCATAATAATAACTTCACAAGCTTCATGAGTCTCCCTGACATACAACACACACTTATCTTTGAACTTGCGTGAGTCCAAATAAACAGTAGTATGCAAATGTCACATTTGAATCTTGCAAGTCTTTTCACAGGATTTTCCATGTAAACATGATCTCTCCAAAAGTATTGGGACAACCCTCCAAATCATTGAATTCAGGTGTTGCAATCACTTCCATGGTCAAAGGTTTATAAAATCAAGCATCTAGGCATGCAGACTGCTTCTACAAACATTTGTGAAAGAATGGGTCACTTTCAGGAACTCAGTGAATTCAAGCGTGGTACCGTAATAGTCCATTCGTGAAATTTCCTCACTACTAAATATTCTACGGTCAACTGTTAGTGGTATTATAACAAAGTGGAAGCAACTGGGAACAACAGTTCCCGTTTTCTCTGGAGTGACGAATCACGCTTCTCTGTCTGGCAATTCGATGGAAGAGTCTGGGTTTGGCAGTTGCCAGGATAACAGTACTTGCCTGACTGTATTGTGCCAAGTGTAAAGTTTGGTGGAGGGGGGGTTATGGTGTGGGGTTGTTTTTCAGGGGTTGGGCTTGGCCCCTTCGTTCCAGTGAAAGGAACACTTAATGCTTCAGCATACCAAGACATTTTGGACAATTTCATGTTCCCAACTTTGTGGGAACAGTTTGGGGATGGCCCCTTCCTGTTCTAACTTGACTGCGCACCAGTACACAAAGCAAGGTCCATAAAGACATGGATGAGTGAGTTTGGTGTGGAGGAACTTGACTGGCCTGCACTGAGTCCTGACCTCAACCCGACAGAACACCTTTGGGATGAATTAGAGTGGAGACTGCGAGCCAGGCCTTCTCGTCCAACATCAGTGCCTGACCTCACAAATGCGCTTCTAGAAGAATGGTCAAAAATTCCTATAGACACACTTCTAAACCTTGTGGAAAGCCTTCCCAGAAGAGTTGAAGCTGTTATAGTTGCAAAGGGTGGGCCAACTCCATATTAAACCCTACGGATTAAGAATGGGATGTCATTAAAGTTCATGTAAAGGCAGGCGTCCCAAAACTTTTGGCAATATAGTGTATGTTGGCTTTATTCAACTACTTGGATAGCGCTTTGTCACTGAGCTTGTCGCTTGCAGGATTGTCTTACTCATGCAAGATAAATGCAAATTAGAACTTAAAAGGTATCAGAATATTTTGAGACTTTGCATTCAAAACATGCCCAAAAGCTGTCTAGGTAAGCAGCTTAGTAGGTTTAAAGCAGAAGAAACATGAGCAACTGATGATGAGGTCATCACAACGAGACACGGGTGAGCAGCAGTGGCTGCGGTAGTTCTTTGTGCTTACAGGTTGTCAATAAGAGCGCTCATGTGATAGACCGACAGTCATTTGAAATGCACCCCATTAAAGCTAATTAACAGTGTAATCATGTGTGACTGCACATGTTTGTGTGTATTTAAGAAAGTAACTGATTATGCGTTAATGACAGCCATTGAGAGGCTTAATTGTCTGTGTAATCCTTTATTTTACATCATTGACAGTTTGTTCTTTAAGGTTGTTGAAAGATTGTTGTAATGTCTTATTGTCTCTTCCTTCCTTAGCCTTTCTGACTTTTAAATGCCAGACCTTTTGTGGAAAAAGGTCATGTGCTGAAAAACGTTAAGCATATCATGTTTACTGATCACTGGAACCCGACAGATCTCTGTTCAATTAGTGTCCCCTATTTGATGATGTCACTGGCTACCACAACGCAAAAATCAAGGTCAGGCTTTTACAACTTGGCTCACAGAACCAGAAAGAATATCCAAACTGACTGCCAAGCAAGTACATTAAAACGTTTATGCCAGGTACAGACTACACAATATTTTTTGTCTGTTACGATAGTCATGGTGTCAGATTTTGACTCCTAAATGAACAAAAAACAAGATTACACATTGCTTCCCGACCAATCATCTTTATAGCCATCTTTAACGACAATGCTTGAGGTCATCAAGAAGACGAAACTAGCAACTGACTTCACAAGAGCGTAAACAAACAATGGTTATACTAGCCTAATGCTAATTCCAGTATTCACCGGGTTGCTGAAGTGCCTCCGATATCATTCGCCATGCAGCATTTATCTTTTTTCACTGTCGTAGTAGTTCCTTGAGGAAACATCATATAGGTAGGAGTATAGTTGCCATTGCTCCACGAACCTTTCCTCCATTGCATAATTCTACCTAGCAGCACCAGTACTATCATCTCTCTTTTGTTTCGCCATGTTTGAAAACTGTGTACGGAAAAGCTTCTGTGGTCCTATTGGTCAATGTCACAAATGTGACGGAACCTGTCGTGATGTTGTGAAGCTTCGCAGACATGGCGTCAGTTGTCGTCCACTATGACACACTATATAAGATGAAATGATCGATTCTTGAAAATCACCACAACACCCTACGTCAAATGGATCATGCCAAAATCGTGTAGTCTGAACCCGGCATTAACCCTTAAACGCATACCTCTGGTCTTTTGTGAGGCCTCGGGCCTCATTCATTTTTTAAAGTTAGACATCAACCTTCTTAGTGTTCCTCAATCAATTCATTATAAACAATATAACAAGAAAAAAATAATAAAAATATAAAAGAATGTCTGTTTTCCCATTCATTTTTTTGTAAAAATTGTATAGGGTCGCTAACGACCCGAGTTATGTAACAGTGTAAGTATATTTTTTTCTGCACAACAATAACTGAATCTTTGATGACTTAATAAGTGCAATTCACCTTTATTCCACAAGGTGGCAATGTCTGATACACAATGATGCAGTGGCATTTCACTCATAATTACCACAGGCAGAAAACAAAAGAATAGGAAGTATCATCACCAAAACTTGAAATGGCTCAGTGATTGCAGAACAAGTTCTGAACGCAATCAAATATTAGTGTCACTGTCACTTGATGGTGGATCTGGTGAAGAAGCTGTCAGCGATCAAAATATGGATTTTGAAGATGTTGAAAATGATAGTTTTGAGAATAAGGTTGAGATTGTGAATATGAGCCAGATGCTGAATGTACTGGGAAATTAGCTCTAGCGAGGACAGTGATGAAGGTATAAAACATCTGCTCAAACTGAAGAGTTTTATATTAACACGACAGGTAGAGATCGATCTGTGTTAGATATAGATCCGGGTCGCTAAAGACCTGAATATGTAATAATGATTGGCGAAACATTCATGCATTTAAGGGGTAAAGAGCTTTTTTATATTCATCGTTTGGCTTTGACATTATGGTGTTTAGGAAGAGATCTACCAAAACAAATCAATCATTGGCAAAGAGGGGGAAAAAAGTTCCAGAACTGGGTTGTCAAAGAATTCTGCACCGAAAATGTTTTTTTCTTTTCTTGTTTTGTGTGTGTGTGTGTGTGTGTGTGTGTGTGTGTATGTGTGTTCATGTTTTTCTACCCCGGTGGGGACTTCAACCTGAAATGTCATCAGTGAGCTCCGGCCTTCAGCTGATTTAGCTCTCCATGCCACCAAGGAGACGGCCAGATCAGTGGGCCGTTCTGTGGCAGCCTTGGTGGCCACGGAGAGACATTTGTGGCTGAACCTCACTGAGATTAAGGAAAAAGATAAGAGCTTTCAACTTTCTGCTGGACGCCCGCTTTCTCCTGATGGCCTATTCTGTGACGCTGTCAACACAGTCACCGATAGGTTCCAGGAGGCAAAGAAGCAGGCGGTGGCGCTCCAGCAGCTCCTCCCCTGAAAGACCCAGTTCCCAGCTGGTGTTGGGCGGGAGCAGCAGAAGCCGGGTACGAGATCCTCGCATAGGGCTCAGCAAAAGCAGAGTGTCACTACCCGCTCAGACACAGCCTTCGAAGGGTAGGACGGATCTGAGGACCGTCATTATCTCTAAGAAGGCTGCATCAAAGAAATCCTGACGCCGATGCTGCTTTCTATCATGGCAGTTTATATCCCGGGGTATCTGAATGTGGAAGCAGACATCCTGTCAAGGCAGGGGCCGAGGCCTGGGTAATGGAGACTCCCCGGCATGGTTAAGGCCTTCCTACACCCTAGGCCGGGCTATATTCCTAAGGTTCCTACTAATATTGTAAGACCAGTTATACTGCAGGCCTTTTGTCCTCCTCCCTTCCAGACGTCAGACCAGGAAAAGCTTAATCTGCTCTTCCCTTATGCTTATGTCCACAGAGCTTCCCTGTGGAGGAAAGCTGAACAACTGTTTGTTCGTTTCGGGGCACCTAGAAAGGGGTGCCCGGCATCTAAGCAGAGAATGAGCAAGTTGGTGGTTGAGGCCATTTCACTTGCTTATGAGACGGCCGGTCAGCCTTCACCTTTGGCTGCACTCTAGGAGTATGGCTGCTTCAAAAGCTTTATTGTCAGGGGTTTCCCTACAGGAAGTGTGTGATGCGACAGGCTGGTCCCGTTTCTGAGGTTTTACGAACTTGACCTTAGCTCTACACCGGGGGCACAGGTGCTCGCTTCCTAGTGCACAATGTTCACACGGACGGGCATCTGGCTCCTATGGTGACATGGGTATTGTGTTCCCACAGTGATCACGCAGCGGGAGTTCCCTTGAAAGGGAACGTCTCGGTTACGTAAGTAACCTTAGTTCCCTGAAGAGGGAACGAGGCGCTGCGTCGCCCTGCCATACTCCCTGCATACCCGTGATCTTCTTGCTTCTTGCTTCAAGCTAACTGTGTTTGGTCCAGGTGTGCTTTATAGTTTCCTGGTTGATGACATCACCCGTCTATTAGACTGATTCCATACGTCCTTCACGAAACAATCACGCAGAGGTATTCCCACAGTGATGACACAGCGTCTCGTTCCCTCTTCAGGGAACTAAGGTTACATACGTAACCGAGACGATGTATTTCCTTTACAAAAATCCATTTGTAAACATTGATAAAGGCAGTAATACACTGTGACCCAATGCTGTACCATTATTATTGCAAACAAAACATAAATAAAATATGGGAAATAGGTTTTCCTCCCTTTTAAAAGCTAATAAGCCTATTTATTTTGCTTTTATAGCTATACATCTTTATACGGTGAGTTCACTACATATCTGCATTTAATATTTTTCCCTGCTGTACATGATCCTATCAAGCCTATTTCACTGTTATAACTCATGTTATATGGACTGATTCCTTAACTCTGAATGGATATGTGTTTGTGTTTAAACATCTTCACACATTACATTATGCATGTAGCACTATATCTATAGCATAAGCAATTTTCACTGTTTCTATTAGATCACACCTATCAGCTTGTGTGTGTGTGTGCGTTTATGAATTGATAAATGTGCAGATTTCCCACTTGAGTGCTCTCTGTGTGTGTGTGTTTGTGTGCGCATACAGATGATTGAAAGGACGAGAGAGAGAAAGAGAGAGAGATAGAGTGTGTGCGTGTGTGTGTGTGTGTGTGTGTGTGTGTGTGTGTGTGTATGTGTGTGCGCACTACCTTCATCGTAACTCATTCATGATTTCTTGGTGAGTGACACATTGGGGCTGCCTGCAGTTGCTAAGCAGTCTCTCTTTGGTTCCACCTCAGCACCTTGCCGCGGTCTTTCCTGTCGAGCCCGGCTCACACGCTCCCTGCTGCAGACCCCAACACACCGCAAATCACCCAATAAATGTCTGCTTGACCCAATAAACGTCCATCATCTGCCCCTGCACAAAAAACTACATTTCCCAAGCCGAGCTTTAGTGAGATGCAACAGAGCTCAATGTCCTTCACAGAGGTCAGGAAGTCTTGCTGCAGTGGACAAAGGATTTGGCAGAATCACATGATGCAATCACATGATCCACAGCATCTTCTGATCCATTACAATGTGACAAGAACAGAGGTAAAAATGGGGTAAGACTGATGAAAATAATAGTCTAATAGGAAATTAAATGATTAAAATATCTACTTCCAATGAAATAAAGTCAGTTTGGAACTATATGAAGGTATGGAAGCTAGTTTCCGCCACTGAATAAAAAATATAAAAGGTAATTGCAACTTTTTATCCCAGAATTCAGACTTTTTTTCCTCAGAATTGCGAGATATAAACTTTTTGCGAGATCTTACAATTCTGAGAAAAAAAAGTCACATTCAGACTTTTTTTCACGCAATTGCAAGTTTATATCTCAAACTTCTGACTTTTTTTTTATATCTTGCATTTCTGACTTTATAATATTAGCACAAAAAGATAAAAAGTCCTTTTGTATTTTTTTATTCCGTGGTGGAAACAAGCTTCCATATGGAGGTAAGTAAATGATGAAAGAATTAAAATTTTTTGTGAAAATCACTTTAACTAAAACTATTATAAAAGTTGTTCCAGTCCTGGATGCTGATTGCTCAATATAGAGGCATAGCTGTGCTAAAATATGATATATACAGTGGGGAGAACAAGTATTTGATACACTGCCGATTTTGCAGGTTTGCCCACTTACAAAGCATATAGAAGTCAGTATTAAACTACGATACTAGTAGTTTACTGAGAGTACACTTTAAAGTGTACTTTCATAAACTAAAAAATGTGCTACAAGTATTTATCTAGTAAACTGTCAGTATACCTATAAGTTCTCTTCTAGTATAGTTGCAGTACAAACTAAAAACTTAGATGTAAACTAGTTGTGTACTCAAAGTTTACTACTGTTACACTTAAAGTATACTTAAAATATACTTTTATATACTAAAAGTGGGCCAGTTTAGTCCCAAGCAGTATTGAAATAGTACACTTACAAGTATACTGCTAGTACATAGATATTAGTATACTTACTACATAAAGTATATTTAAAAATATACTTGAACATTACTTAAGTATACTTAAAATTAACTTGACTCTTTTTTGTAAGGGTAGACATAAAAGGGATAGTTCACCCTAAAATTACAGTGGGGAGAACAAGTATTTGATACACTGCCGATTTTGCAGGTTTTCCTACTTACAAAGCATGTAGAGGTCTGTAATTTTTATCATAGGTACACTTCAACTGTGAGAGACGGAATCTAAAACAAAAATCCAGAAAATCACATTGTATGATTTTTAAATAATTAATTTGCATTTTATTGCTGACATGAGTATTTGATCACCTACCAACCAGTAAGAATTCCGGCTCTCACAGACCTGTTAGTTTTTCTTTAAGAAGCCCTCCTGTTCTCCACTCATTACCTGTATTAACTGCACCTGTTTGAACTCGTTACCTGTATAAAAGACACCTGTCCACACACTCAATCAAACAGACTCCAACCTCTCCACAATGGCCAAGACCAGAGAGCTGTGTAAGGACATCAGGGATAAAATTGTAGACCTGCACAAGGCTGGGATGGGCTACAGGACAATAGGCAAGCAGCTTGGTGAGAAGGCAACAACTGTTGGAGCAATTATTAGAAAATGGAAGAAGTTCAAGATGACGGTCAATCTCCCTCGGTCTGGGGCACCATGCAAGATCTCACCTCGTGGGGCATCAGTGATCATGAGGAAGGTGAGGGATCAGCCCAGAACTACACGGCAGGACCTGGTCAATGACCTAAAGAGAGCTGGGACCACAGTCTCAAAGAAAAACCATTAGTAACACACTACGCCGTCATGGATTAAAATCCTGCAGTGCACGCAAGGTCCCCCTGCTCAAGCCAGCACATGTCCAGGCCCGTCTGAAGTTTGCCACTGACCATCTGGATGATCCAGAGGAGGAATGGGAGAAGGTCATGTGGTCTGATGAGACAAAAATAGAGCTTTTTGGTCTAAACTCCACTCGCCGTGTTTGGAGGAAGAAGAAGGATGAGTACAACCCCAAGAACTTGAATGAAAATGTTTCCTTGGCAACTAACTAAAATAAACAAATTTAAGTTGGAGTATTAAAATTGTTAAAACTACAAATTAAATTAACAGAAATAGTGATATAAAAAACAAAAGCTAATAAAAATGACGAAAGCATATAACACAATAATTAAACTTAAACTAAAATTAAAATGACAACTGCAAATCTAAAAATTAACAGCAAAAATAATAATAATAATTGCTATTAGATAAATAATACTAAAATAACTGGCCAAGGAGTAAAATGCCTAACATACTGTATTTATGAAGTAGTAACACTTTCATATAAGCAATCAGGCACTCAAAACTGTGCTATAATGTGAATAAAGTCAGAGCTATGTGTATCTTTATCCTTCCCTCCTCCCTTTCTCTCGTGTGCTGTAAAACACTCACAAAAGGTGTTTTACAGTAACTAAGTGGGAAGACAGAAGAGATCTCAGGTGGGAAGAGATGAATTAGCGCCATAGCCACCGACTATAAAAAGATCTTGAGTCATGATGTGTGAGGAACCTGCTTCAGTTAATTACAACAGTCATGAAGATCCCAGTGCCTCCGTTTCCAGGCCTTTCATTGCACAGTGCTGAACTCTGTTGTGTTATTATTCATCAGCAGAGCAAGAGCATACAGACTAGTGACCAATAAAGGCTATGTTTGCAGATATAGTGGTTAGTGTATGTGCTCCGATAAGTGACGCATGTCCAAATATAACTCACAAAATGCTGCTTGACCTCTCATCCCATCATTTCACGCACTCTTTTAACTTGCAGTAAAATAAAAGTGGCATAAAAGTGGGAAAAAGACCACTTTTGTGTGTGATCGAACATATACTAAGCATACTATATAGTACTATTATTGCTGCACTATAAGTACATACATACTGTGAACTGTATGCAAATTTGCTGCAAGCAGGGAATACCTGATCTACTACATTTGCCTTTTTGGGATAAGCATGCCCTTAAAACTTTGGGATGGGCTCATTTTAAACTGGGTTCCCTTGTGAAAAATAAGTGCACTTGTAATTGTAGTGTATTTAAAATCTTAAATATATATAGCTATACTTGTCTTGCAGATAACATGATATTAATGAAATAAAGGCCTAAAGAGAGTACACTTCCAAAAAAAAGTGCACTTGTAATAATGTCAAATTACATAGTTTTACTGTAAAATACATTTTAAATCATTATGTTTTGATAATCTTTTGTCATACTTTAAAGAAGTACTATTATTTTGATGTTCTGACTAACATAATAAGGCACATGTAAAGTACTTGATTCAAATTTTAAATGTAGTGTGTTATTTAATATTACATTGAAAGTTAATATGTTTTAAATGTATTGCAATTGCATTATTACAAATGTGCAGATGTAAACGCATGACATAGAAGTTTCAATAGAAATGACATTAAAGTATATTTTAGTTTGCCATAAATGTTTGTCAGTACATTCGGCAGTACACTTTAACCATATCTCAAAGTCAATAAATGATTACTGTGAAATTATAAAGATAAGTCCTACTTAAGTGCATTAAAAAAAGCATTTTCATTTAACTGTAAATAACAGAGTCCAAAACATTACATTCAGTTTGCATTTAAGTGTATTCTTTATATACATTTAAGTATATTATTTACATAAGTTATTTTTATAAGTATGCTAAAGTGTACTTCTTTTTCCACGTAGGTTAGCTAGAAAGAAACATTACTGACTGTACACCCTAAAAATCAAATAAAAAACACTAGAAAATACAAGCGCTGCGTTTGAAATTGCATACTGTATAGTAGGTACTACATTTGGTTTGAAACTTACATTTGGTTTGAAAAGTACGTTCCGTATAGTATGAATGTATTACATTATTACAGTATTACATCCACTATGTTGCCACTGTCATGTGACCTATGGTGTCAGTTACGTCCCTTCACTGCCATTCATAACTCCTCTCACGTGGCCTCATGGAATAGTAAAGTGTCCATCGAATGCACACTTCAGAATCACGGCAGAAGTAGTAGGTGAGACATACTACTCTGTTGACGTGCAATTTTTCGCATATATAGTAGGGAAGTATTCGATTTGTGATGCAGCGTAGGAACTGCATAGCAACACCCTGGCAACCACCCACAACACCCCAGCATTATAGGAGCAAATTATGCACAGGCATTATGCAAATTTGATTCAAAAATGTTAAAAAAATTCACTTTGCATTGAGCCCATCAAATGTTTAAATTTCACTGTTTATGCAGGGTAGATATACATTTGCTAATGGCCAGCAAATGGAAAAAGAACCAGCAGCAATGCACATCTTTTCATATTCTGTCTGCCTTCTGCATTGCCACATTTGGGTTATTCTAGAATGAGCACATATACAAAAGCTTTGAGTTGTTGAAAAGCCAAACAGCATTAGCTCAGTACATGACTTGCACAGGAGGAGGCAGACACACTATGGTAACAATAACAGCTCACACACAGAGGTGAGAAGCCAAAAACAAGTACGCCAGACTCACCTGTGGCTTGTGTTATGATGTGTGTAAAAGTGTGCGAGTATGTGAACGGCTGGTCTGCAATCATACTAAAGTCCTTGATGAGGGACTCCAGCCATCTCTTATATACTTCAGCTTATGTTTGATAGGTATGTGAAGTTACAAAAAAAAAAAAAAAAAAAGAAAGAAAGAAAAAAAGACACTTAGAATTTTTTTAGTATGCCCTGGAAAAGTTACATGTTCTATAAGTACATTTTAAACAATAATAAAAACACTTTTCTATTCAGCGAATAAATTAATCAAAAGTGCTAAAAGTGTTGTTGAAGATTTCTATTTCAAATAAATGCTATTCTTTTAAAATGTATATTCATCAAACAATGCTAAAACATCACGGTTTCCAACTGTTCCAACTGTTTTCAACATTGCTAATAATACAAAATGTTTCTTGAGCATCAAATCAGCATATTAGAATGATTTCTGAAGGATCATGTGACTTTAAACACTGGAGTAATGATGCTGAAAATTCAGCTTTGACATCATAGGAATAAATTACATTTTAAAACATATTAGAATAAGAGAATAGATAAAAGAGGTTAAAGATGCATTAGATAACCAAAAACACATTTTAAATTGTAAACTTTACTTCTAATCTAAGGCTAGGCTACCCTTACGAAAAAGAAGTTTATTCAAGTGTGCTATTAGTATACTTCTTTTAAACTAAAAATAAGAAAGTATACATTCACTCTACTTTTTATGTACTTCTCAGACATATACTTTATGTACTTCTCAGAAAATTACATTTAAGTATACTTGACTTATACTGACAGAAAAAGTCTAAGTATATTTGGCGTATACTTGTACTCCAGCAATCCATGTTTTGATCCTATTACAGATCTTCTGAAAGAGTACAGAATCTCCAAATCAAAAACACAGGCAAAGAATAAGCAGAAACAAAACAGAAGAATTTCTTGCACACAACACTGTTTAACATTATGGAATGAAATGTCGACCCATAAAGAGGTAATGACTAAAAAAGTTTTGTGAAAATGATCAAAAATGCTGGCGCAGACTGGCAACTATTTAAAAAAAAAAAAAAAAAAATGCTGGTGGGGAAAGAGTTAAAGTATAGTTAAAGGTATATTTCATGTATAAAAATTAATACTTAAATAGGGACATAGTAGTATACTTAAAGTATGATGTTAAGTAAAGTAAGTAAAGAAAACTTAAGTATACTTGCAGTATTAAACTACGAAACTAGTAGTTTACTGAGAGTACACTTTAAAGTGTACTTTCATAAACTAAAAAATGTGCTACAAGTATTTATCTAGTAAACTGTCAGTATACCTATAAGTTCTCTTCTAGTATAGTTGCAGTACAAACTAAAAACTTAGATGTAAACTAGTTGTGTACTCAAAGTTTACTACTGTTACACTTAAAGTATACTTAAAATATACTTTTATATACTAAAGGTGGGCCAGTTTAGTCCCAAGCAGTATTGAAATAGTACACTTACAAGTATACTGCTAGTACATAGATATTAGTATACTTACTACATAAAGTATATTTAAAAATATACTTGAACATTACTTAAGTATACTTAAAATTAACTTGACTCTTTTTTGTAAGGGTAGACATAAAAGGGATAGTTCACCCTAAAATTACAGTGGGGAGAACAAGTATTTGATACACTGCCGATTTTGCAGGTTTATTGCATGACATGAGTATTTGATCACCTACCAACCAGTAATTCCGGCTCTCACAGACCTGTTAGTTTTTCTTTAAGAAGCCCTCCTGTTCTCCACTCATTACCTGTATTAACTGCACCTGTTGAACTCGTTACCTGTATAAAAGACACCTGTCCACACACTCAATCAAACAGACTCCAACCTCTCCACAATGGCCAAGACCAGAGAGCTGTGTAAGGACATCAGGGATAAAATTGTAGACCTGCACAAGGCTGGGATGGGCTACAGGACAATAGGCAAGCAGCTTGATGAGAAGGCAACTACTGTTGGCGCAATTATTAGAAAATGGAAGAAGTTCAAGATGACAGTCAATCTCCCTCGGTCTGGGGCACCATGCAAGATCTCACCTCGTGGGGCATCAATGATCATGAGGAAGGTGAGGGATCAGCACAGAACTACACGGCAGGACCTGGTCAATGACCTGAAGAGAGCTGGGACCACAGTCTCAAAGAAAACCATTAGTAACACACTACGCCGTCATGGATTAAAATCCTGCAGCGCACACAAGGTCCCCCTGCTCAAGCCAGCGCATGTCCAGGCCCGTCTGAAGTTTGCCAATGACCATCTGGATGATCCAGAGGAGGAATGGGAGAAGGTCATGTGGTCTGATGAGACAAAAATAGAGCTTTTTGGTCTAAACTCCACTCACCGTGTTTGGAGGAAGAAGAAGGATGAGTACAACCCCAAGAACGCCATCCCAGCCGTGAAGCATGGAGGTGGAAACATCATTCTTTGAGGATGCTTTTCTGCAAAGGGGACAGGACGACTGCACCGTATTGAGGGGAGGATGGATGGGGCCATGTATCGCGAGATCTTGGCCAACAACCTCCTTCCCTCAGTAAGAGCATTGAAGATGGGTCGTGGCTGGGTCTTCCAGCATGACAACGACCCGAAACACACAGCCAGGGCAAGGAGTGATTTTGTACGTGTTTTTTATTGTAACTACATGAAACTATTAACAGCCCGCAGATTCATACTTACCCTGTAACTACATGAAACAAGAGGGGAACAAGCACCACTTTAATTTAAAGCCCGCAGATTCACACTTACCCTGTAACTACATGGATAATTACCCCTTAATTAAAAAATACTTACAGTATAAATAATTTGTTAATTTTCCTGATAGTTACCCCTTTATTCCCCAAATATTACATATTGTTCCCTTATAATTACACGCACTTACTTTATAGTTACACTATAATTGCCGAAAGTTACGCTGTAAATTCGCTTTACTTACGCAGTACTTTCCAGGCTGTAATCTAAAGTGTTACCGAAAAAAGTAGTCCACATGACTTGTGCACCATTTTCCATGTCTATTAAACTTTATACAACATACTCAAGAAACTGCACATAGACGTCTATCATATGGCTACAAGTTTCATAAGTGTAATTGAATATAACTTATCACATTGCACCTGGTTAGGAAATATAGCTACTAATGAGAAAATGCACCTAAAGCACTTGCTTTTTCAAGGGCACAATAGAGATAGGACATAGATCACCCTTTGCAGGGTTTGAACCCAGATTGTTACCCACTAGGGGACACCATCCTCAGCTTTCATACTGCGCATTGTCCAATCAGATAGATGTTGACACCTGCAGGTCTTGTTGACTTTGTACAGGTTGTGGATATGTGTTGTATACTGCACGTGGTGAACATGGTGAACACCTGCTCTACCATTTCACCACTCCTTTCATCTCTCTTTGTTCCTTATCAGTGCAAGAGAGAAAGAGATTTAGACTTCTGGAATAGGCACAAAAAAAAAAGTAATTAATAAAAGAGGCCAAAGTGCCACTGGGACTGTGTTTATCTGTAAGACTTCTAATTAATTTGCACACCGAGTCCTGTGGACATAGTCTTTGTGTGTGTTTTGCATTCTCCCAGAGCTTTTCTTGGAGTGTTCCTCCCTTCACAAATTTTGGGCATTTCTTTTTTTCTTTTTTTTGATCCCTCATGTTCCCTGCCTCGCAAGAACTTTATTACTTTATTACAATTAAATGCACCATAAAAAAACAAAGAAGACCACGGAGAGTGCTTTGTCTAAGTGTGTGTGTGTGTGTGTGTGTGTGTGTGTGTGTGTGTGTGTGTGTGTGTGTGTGTGTGTGTGTGTGTGTGTGTGTGTGTGTGTGTGTGTGTGTGTGTGTGTGTGTGTGTGTCTGTATGAGCCGATAGACAATGTGTCTCATAGACTGAAGTAAATGTTACAGTTGCACTTTTAGAAATTTCTCCCATGTTTAGTATTGGAAAGTCTGATTCATTCTAGTGAATCAGTTTATCCTAAAAGATCCTTACACTCCTACATAGTGTGTGTGTATGTGTGTGTGTGTGTGTGTGTTTGTATAGAGCCGATAGACAATGTGTCTCATAGACTGAAGTAAACGTTACAGTTGCATTTTTAGAAATTTATATTAGCATACAAATACAAAGCAAACAAATCATACAAATTAACATTAGCATGTAGCTTAGCAAGTTACACAGAAACGTGTGGCATTCATGTGAGCTCAAATGCTGCTGTCCTTGTTAAGTAAATATATATATTTGAATTCAATTGTTATGCTGATAATATGATTTGGCAATACAAATATAGGCTAGTAAATTAGAGAAGAAATAGAAGCATTTTCAGTAGTTTTACAGGGATATGCATCATTTCTGCTGTGGATCAGAGGAAGTTGTACCACATCAGGCCCAAAATAAGGATGAAATGGGGAAATTATTTATGGACGTCTCCCAAACAACACAACAAGAAGGCTTTGTAGTTACACATCTTCCCGCTGGCAACCAGCTGCAAGTTAAATAACACTCTGTGTCGCGACTTGCCTCGTTTACATCCGAGTGAATATAAAAATATTGTGTGCAAATCTATGATTACCTGGCAATCAACTTTAAGTTCATAGCTCTCATCCCCGTGGGGGGCTTTACATCCACAGTGATATTTACTCGCTTCTTCTGCATGCAGCTTTATGAAAAACCCTCAGCGTGAATCAGGGGTTCCCGCCAGGTGTTGGCGAGTAACGTGGAGCTCATGATCACCGCACAGTCTGCAGGTACTCAGTCCATCAGATCTGCATGAAAATATGTCAGGGGGATTATAAAAGCTTGGTCACCTAATACAACCCCGCTGCAGCTCAATCCATGCACAGAGACAGGAGGTCTTTCATATGATAATATCACAGTGATTGCACTCCATCTGACATATGCTCTCTCTCCCTCTCTGTCTGTCTGCCTCTATCTCTCTTTTTCTCTCTGAACGCCCTTTGGAGACAGACTGGAATAACCTTTGACACAGCTATGTATACACACGCTCTCTCTAGGGAAGGACTGAAATAATCCATTGGTATTTTCATGATTCCTTTAGGGCTGAATTTCGTTGGCATACGCCCATGAGGACATCTAACGGGGAGAGCTTGGAGACACAGGACCTTATCTCTAACAGTGCACACGGTCACATGTTCTTCAGCACCCTGAAGCCTGAGCTTTAATTAGCTTATGAAATATTAAATGCTCATCTGGCATTGTTCTAAGTAAAGGCTGAGTGTGGCTGGGAATATTTAGATCAGATCGAAGCCTGAACCTCCACAAAGACCTTCTTTTGTGCCTTATGTTCTTGTTTACCTCTTACACCGTGTCGTAACCCGGCGCGATTCAACAAGCTGGTGCTGCAGAATTGCAGCATATCAGAACATATTTGAGGTTTTAACATATTGTTATGTTTTTAGACCAAATAGATTTCATGGGAACGGGGCTGGTAAGGATAAAACCTCAGACTTACAAGGTTATTTACATTTGTCCAAAGCACTCAAGGTATACATTTCATTAGTTCATGCATTCCCTGGGAATCAAACCCATGACCTTGGAGTTGTAAGCACCATGTTCTACTGTTTGAGCTACAGGAACGTCTCATTTAAGTGTTTTTAACACATTGGGCCCTATTTTAATGATCTAAGCACATGGTCTAAAGCGCACAGCGCAAGTGCACTTAGGGTGTGTCCGAATCCACTTTTGCTAGTTTAACAACTGGAAAAATGGTCGCCGCACCCGGCGCATGGTCTAAAAGGGTTGTCCCTATTCTCTTAATGAGTAATGGGTGTGTTTTGGGTGTAACGTGCAATAAACCAATCAGAGTCTCATCTCCCATTCCCTTTAAAAGCCAGTTGTGTTTGCACCATGGCGGATTTGCTATTTACATAGCGGAATATAGACACCCTCAACCTGACGTGTCAGTTTGAATACATGTGCGTATTGCCACGATTGGTTAAATAAGTAGCCAATTTCATTCGTCATTACTGCAAATAGATAATTCTGATACATGCAATGATTATCCATTATGACATGTAGGCATTTTTATCTTTATGTACACAATAATAATCTTTTACATTGTAATCCTTTTATTTTTTATATTTGGCATGTTTGTGTGCTGCTGCGCGTCCCTGTGTGTGTAATAAGCAGAGTGTATGTGCGTTGTGCACCCACCTATAGGCGCATATTGCTAATGCGCTCTTTAAATAACACAAAAAATACTGCGCTATTGACCTTAGACCAGGTTTCAGTTGGTCAATGGCGCAGTCTATTTCAGTTGCCTCAAAATAGCAATGCACCAACAATGAATATACAGTGGGGAGAACAAGTATTTGATACACTGCCGATTTTGCAGGTTTGCCCACTTACAAAGCATGTAGAAGTCTGTAATTTTTATCATAGGTACACTTCAACTGTGAGAGACGGAATCTAAAACAAAAATCTAGAAAATCACATTGTATGATTTTTAAATAATTAATTAGCATTTTATTTCATGACATAAGTATTTGATCACCTACCAACCAGTAAGAATTCTGGCTCTCACAGACCTGTTAGTTTTTCTTTAAGAAGCCCTCCTGTTCTCCACTCATTACCTGTATTAACTGCACCTGTTTGAACTTGTTACCTGTATAAAAGACACCTGTCCACACACTCAATCAAACAGACTCCAACCTCTCCACAATGGCCAAGACCAGAGAGCTGTGTAAGGACATCAGGGATAAAACTGTAGACCTGCACAAGGCTGGGATGGGCTACAGGACAATAAGCAAGCAGCTTGGTGAGAAGGCAACAACTGTTGGCGCAATTATTAGAAAATGGAAGAAGTTCAAGATGACGGTCAATCTCCCTCGGTCTGGGGCACTATGCAAGATCTCACCTCGTGGGGCATCAGTGATCATGAGGAAGGTGAGGGATCAGCCCAGAACTACACGGCAGGACCTGGTCAATGACCTAAAGAGAGCTGGGACCACAGTCTCAAAGAAAACCATTAGTAACACTACGCCGTCATGGATTAAAATCCTGCAGCGCACGCAAGGTCCCCCTGCTCAAGCCAGCACATGTCCAGGCCCGTCTGAAGTTTGCCAATGACCGTCTGGATGATCCAGAGGAGGAATGGGAGAAGATCATGTGGTCTGATGAGACAAAAATAGAGCTTTTTGGTCTAAACTCCACTCACCGTGTTTGGAGGAAGAAGAAGGATGAGTACAACCCCAAGAACACCATCCCAACCGTGAAGCATGGAGGTGGAAACATCATTCTTTGGGGATGCTTTTCTGCAAAGGGGACAGGACGACTGCACCGTATTGAGGGGAGGATGGATGGGGCCATGTATTGCGAGATCTTGGCCAACAACCTCCTTCCCTCAGTAAGAGCATTGAAGATGGGTCGTGGCTGGGTCTTCCAGCATGACAACGACCCGAAACACACAGCCAGGGCAACTAAGGAGTGGCTCCGTAAGAAGCATCTCAAGGTCCTGGAGTGGCCTAGCCAGTCTCCAGACCTGAACCCAATAGAAAATCTTTGGAGGGAGCTGAAAGTCTGTATTGCCCAGCGACAGCCCCGAAACCTGAAGGATCTGGAGAAGGTCTGTATGGAGGAGTGGGCCAAAATCCCTGCTGCAGTGTGTGCAAACCTGGTCAAGAACTACAGGAAACGTATGATATCTGTAATTGCAAACAATGGTTTCTGTACCAAATATTAAGTTCTGCTTTTCTGATGTATCAAATACTTATGTCATGCAATAAAATGCAAATTAATTGCTTAAAAATCATACAATGTGATTTTCTGGATTTTTGTTTTAGATTCCGTCACTCACAGTTGAAGAGTACCTATGATAAAAATTACAGACTTCTACATGCTTTGTAAGTGGGCAAACCTGCAAAATCGGCAGTGTATCAAATACTTGTTCTCCCCACTGTATATATTTGAATATATATATATATATTTTTTTATTAAAGATTATTAGGGCACATGAATTTAAAAAATAATAATGATGTGTACGGATAAATCATGTATAATAAACACTGATACATTTAATATAAAATAAGAATCGTCAATTTTTATTTCATGGTGACTTGAATGTAATCTCAAAATTAATATCCATTTTTTATACTGTACATTATAATGTTGTTATAATTTCACTTGTAGCAAGTGGTTTAATTTATAGTGTTTTATTTTGAATGTATTAAGACAAAATAGTATAAAAGGTAACTCTTTAGTATGGGGAACACATATTCACTATTAACTACGACATTTGCCTCAATAAACTCCTAATTTATTGCTTATTAATAGTTTGTAAGGTAGTTTTTGTAGCAGTTAAGTTTAGGTATGGGGTAGGATTAAGGGATGTAGAATAAGGTCATGCAGAATAAAGCATTAATATGTGCTTTATAAGTCCTACTGCCAATATCCTAGTACTATTCATGGTAATAAGCAACTATAGGCTAGTTAATAGTGAGAATTGAACCCTAAAATAAAGTGTTACCGTATGAAATATTAATATCTGCCATTTATTGGTTAATGGTCATAAAATATTATCGCTTATCATATCAGCTAGAATTTTAATATCGGTGGATTCCTGATTTTGTTATTCCAGTTCTTAAAAATCCCTTCCTGTCTTCTTGGGAGATGAAAATGCCTAGTGCATCTATTTTATTCAGCAGTAAGAACTTCCCATGAAGCACTTGAAGGAAGGCTTAGCTACTTCATCCAGAGCTGCTTTAAGGCAAGTCTCCAAGGTTATCAAAAAAAACAAACCATAATGCTGTGCTACACTGGCAAGGAAAGAGGCTGTGGAGGAGTTGCTTCAGTATGCTGAATAAACTGCTTTCTTAAGAAAATGGCCTTTTGCTTAATTAACTGTCTGCTAATCTTCAAAGTTTTTGCCATTAAATATTTATTTTTGGAGTGAGCTATATTTGAAAAAAACAAAATGAAAATGATGCTGAAGTCAAGACAATTTAACAACATGTAGAATTTAGTTTGCAGCAGTTCTCATTAATTTCTATGGTCTATAGCCACAAACAGTGAAAAACAGTCGTAAAGCTCAGAAACTGACTCAGTGACATCAAGGCTATAATGTAATTCAAGGCAGACATGATTCAAGTTGACTGTAGCTTTATCGAATGGAGCCGCAGAGGTTAGTATCTCCTTATATAATAAGCTTCCTCTCTCTACACGCCTGTGAACTTTATGGCAGACACAAGAAAGCCTAATGCGTTTGTTTATGAGTATGTATATGAGAAAGTCTTGATGCAAAATTAACCATGACTGTGTTTTCTTTGAGATGTGAGTGACTTCACTCCATTGTTAATATAAGTGTATCGCACAGGTCATGACATACACTAAAAAAGTGCTGTTCTGGTAATGAGCAGGTTCAATTCTGACATTTCACTGATGTTAATGTGGCACATAAACACTGTAGTGCAGCTGCTACATAGTGGCTGTAAGCATAAAAATAAAAAAAAACACTCACTTGCTCATTCCTTAGGGCAATACATTGCGGTCCACTACAGACGACGGGCAAATGTATCAGTCTCGAGGCTAGAAATCTTCAAGCGGGTGGACCTTGATGAAATAGGATCAGTCTATTCTGTGCCTACCCTCTAAATTCCCCATGAATATTATGAAGTGTACCTCTTTATTTAGCCTACAATACCAATAACAGCACAAGTATATACCATAAATATGCTGACATGCATGTGAGCAGAGATTATTTTGCATGCAGCCAAAAGGAATTTGTATGATACAGACCTTAAAAAGCATAAAAGATGTCCATATGATTCATGCGCTAAATTCCCAAATGTTCTGAAGTCATACAATAGCTTTGTGTGAGACTGAGAAGTAAGCCACTTTATAGAAAATCCCCACAGATTCAGCTTTCAAATGTCATTCATTATATGTATACAGTATATACTGTATGAATGAATTATTACATTACAACATTCAGGTTCACAACAAAAAGGCTTTTTGATGGAAATTCATTTCTGTTGCTTTTTTAATATTAAAAAAAATATTGACATTTAATTATTATTGAAGTTTATTTACTTATTATGAATAAATACATTATTCATATTTTTTGTTTGCATTCACATTTTTTTACAGTTAAATATGTTTAGATTTCACAGAATTAATTCCATATTTTGATGCTGCATTATCCAGTAGCCTAAAGTTAAGTTCAGTTTTAAGACATTTTTCTTTTTTTCCTTTTATAATGAAAATTGTGTAGTTTAAGGTTAAGTAATTTTTTGTCAAGTCAGTTTAATTTGTAAAATGCTTTTTACAATACACATTATTTCAAAGCAGCTTTACAGAATATCATGATGTAAATGTTTATAAGATCTTAATATCTTCATAATAGTCGCATTTAGCAGATTAGAGCTGGCCGATAAAGTTTATATTTTGCGATGATATAAACAATCAAGCAGTTTAGAGTTGCTATATACTATATGCATATCACTTTACATCAGTATGCTGTATGTATGCAGGCAAAGTTGGATATACTTTATATACTGTACAGTGTTGTGCAATAATATAGTTTACGTTTTGCAACGATATAAACAGTGAAGCAGTTGGCAGTTGAGATAAAAAAAGATTAAGGTAAAAAAACTGATAGGAATAAGAATGTAATCGGTGCAATATCAAAAAAAAAGAGAGAGATTGGGAGGACCAGTCATCATTCTATGTGGACCAGAGCCACCCTGGACCTTATGAAGCCTCGCTCCTGGAACAGAATCAGTGTTTCCAGGCTGCCACATTAACCAAGACTGATCATTTATTATCACCTGATTATACATGTGCTCACTGTGTGACATCGCAATGAGAGGTCCACTGAAACAGCCAAGTTCATCATGCCACAATTTCTGCCAAATTATCAAGCTGGATTCTCAACGTTGACTTCACCAGGCAAATGATGCTGAATCCACACAGATCCAATCAGTTTCCCACAGGGCAGCAATGGACAGAGTGATGAAAAAATAAAACCAATGCCCAATATCTAATGAGAATAATGGAGAGGGAGACTGCTACAGTCACATTTAACACAGTTGTGTATGAAAAGTACAGATGTGCAAAACTACATATTTTCAAAATTTACTAGCTGTCTAGTTGCTTAGTCAGTCTTAAAGGGACAGTTCACCCAAAAGACCAAAAAAGTGCATCCATCCATTATAAAAGTAATCCACACGGCTCCGAGGGGTTAATAAAGGCCTTCTGAAGCGAATCGATGGGTTTTTGTACGAAAAATATCCAAATTTAACACGTTATAAAGTAAAATATCTAGCTTGTTGCGGACCGCCTTCCGTATTCAACTTACGGAAAAAGCGTAACTGCCGCGACGATGACGTCAGACATAGTGTAAGCGTTTTGAACTGCGGAAGTTTAATACAGAAGGCGGTCCGCCGGAAGCAAGATATTTAACTTTATAACGTGTTAAATATGGATATATAAGGTCAAACCCATCGATTCACTTCAGAAGGCCTTTATTAACCGTATGGATTACTTTTATAATGGATAGATACACTTTTTTGGGCTTCAAATTTTGGGCTGCCATTCACTGCCATTATAAAGCTTGGAAGAGTCAGGTCATTTTTTAATATAACTCTGATTGTATTCGTCTGAAAGAAGAATGTCATATACACCTAGGATGGCTTGAGGGTGAGTAAATTATGGGATAAATTATCCCTTTAAGGAAGCTCTGAATAATTAGAGCCCACAAGGTCACAATTAGACATTTTTTACTTGACGCTCTATCCATAAAAAAACACAGCAGGAGATGAGACACAATGGCCAAAAGATCCATCTAGAGAGCAACTGACAGATATTTAGCAAATAGATATGGTAAATATCCCTATCCCTTCACTACATAAAACTACATTGTTCTCACAAAAAAAAAAAACAGACCTGCAGATTATGTAACAACGGGGACATTGCTTACAGCAGACAATTTGTTCCTCCGTTTCCTCAGTAATTATCTTGAAATTTACTGTTGAATGCATCAAATTTGTTATGAAAGAGGAGATTTAACGGCTGCAGCAGTTGTGCTTTAAAAAAGGTGCAACATATCTGAGACAGTTTGAGCGGCTGAAGAATTTAGCATTTACAGCGCAACACTGTCAGCATGCAAAACACTAAAATCCTCTGCAACGAGATAAAGCTCTTAAAGCGATAGTTCGCTCAAAAATAAAAAAAATCTGTCAACATTTACTCACCTTCATGTGGTTCCAAACCAGGTCTAGTCTCATGAAAAAAATGTGTAAAATGATTCTTGCATTTTTCATGGAAGTTTTAAAGTGAAATGTCCAGTGAGTTTAACTGTTCTAGGATATCCACAATGTATGCACACATTAAAGATTGACAGATTCAAAAGGTGTCATTGAAAAAGTGTAAGAAGAGGCAGATTTTTCCAGTGAGCCTGGGTTGTCTAAAACTGACTTTACTTTATTCTGTGGAACACCAAAGAAGATATTTTGAGAAATGTCTCTGTGTTTTTTGTCCATATAATGAAAGTCAATGGGGTCCAATTTTGTTGTTTTATGTTCAGCAGAAGAAAGTCAGTCATACAGGTTTGGAATGACGGAATTAACATTTCTGGGTGAACTAACTATTTAATTCATCCCTTTTGAAACACCAAAAAAAAAGACATTAAAGCTAAAAACAAAAATGTCTGTTTTTGTATGACTAGTTGACCAATCCTACCATTTCAAAATTGTTCTATGGAAATAAACCCGCTTCCACGCACATACGGACTATGGGCATAGTGAAAGGGTGCGTGCCCAGAGCATTTGGCTAAATGACAGTCTTTCTCAGCCACTCAGTCCCCTGGTGCTGGAGGCTGATTGACAGGCCTATGCAGCGCTTGTCAATAACTATGAGCTGCAGGTGCTGGAGAAGGGGACTCACGCCGCGCTCTTCTGTTCTGCTGCTATATTTGGGCCTGCCAGTGCCTGGTCCGGCCAACGGGGGCACTGTATGGGGCCGGAGGGCAGAGGAGAGGTGGGAGGAGGGGCAAACAAAAGCAGACTGCGGGACTCCCCGCTGTCAGCCGGTAAACAGGGAAGTCCCGTGGAGCCCTGTCCGTCACCCACGGCACAAAAAAATAATGCAAACGCACCATCGCTGGACACTCGGTCCCATAGGAGAGAGATAGAAAAAGAGAGACAGCCGGGCTGTCAGAAGTTACACAACCTATCAGTAAGTTGACAGCAGCTTGGAAGAATAGAAAGCAAACAACAAAAACTGAGCTGAGCAGAAAAATCAGGGGAAGTCAAAATTTCATTTTCATTTAAACAAAGCAAGATCCTCATTCTCAGCCACACCTGAAGCTGTTATAACAGTCATTATCAGCATTTATATAAATAACTCTCATGCAAGAGACCTCGCTGACAGCCTCTGACGCACTATCACCTCTAAGCAAAAATGGAAGTCAGCAGTCAGCGTCACTCGCTCATCTAAATTCACCCGTCAGATCTGATCTACAAAATTCATCAAGCCTGTGATGTCTGTCATAACCTTTCAAGTTGATGTGTGAAAGTATGAACAAACAAATTTGTCTTTTAGAATTTTGTTCTTTAGCCATTGAAGAAGTGATATCCCTGTTAAAAAGATAGGCATGTATTGTTATGGAGGCTGGAAGATTCTTATCTAGCTTAACCAGCAAGAATCATCCTCAAAAGAAAAAAAAAAAGAGATCAAGTACCAGAGATCAGCCAATATGGGGCATTTTTTTAACTATGCGCATTGGGTGATATGTTTTTGTTTTTTTTTTCTGTTCGACTGATAATTGTTGGAAGTGGGACTTTGATTTTGACAATGCTGATAATGCTGCTTACAGGTGCATAAATTATTAAACAGAACTGTTAAACAAAGATTTATATAAATGGTATATGAAAAAATGCAGAATGCTGACTTACATGAGAAAGTATTATAGCCTTTGCCTTTCCATTACCAATAACAGAAAGGTAAATGCTATAGTACTTTTTCTTATACCGTTCATTTTCTTTTAACTTTTCTGTTGAATAACTTATTAGACAGGACTGTTAAACAAAGAGAGTAAATTAATGAAGATGGAGAAGAAGAAGAAGAGCTCCTTGTGCATCTGCGCTCAGGCACTGACATTCTTAGCACTGTCAAAATAAAAGTCCTGCTTCCATCACTTATCGGCAAGCCAGACACCGGCTTTGACCAGCCTAAACTGGTCTCCTTATCATGGTTATTACCAATAACCATTTTTAATTACAATACTCAAGAAACACAGGAAATATTTCAACAACCACGTAAACTCAAACAAGACTGAACACCCACCAAAGGAAACTAAGGGCTTAAATACACAGGGTAAGATAATTAACTTGAAAACAGGTGTGCAACTAATCAGAAACCAGGGAAACAAACAAGCAAAGGGAACACAGACAAACAAAAACAAAACAGAACCAAACTAAAACGCAATGAAACTAAACATATCCGTGACATAACACCCCTCCCGGAAGGCACATCCTCACACCGTAACTGACAACAAGTCCAACAAAGAAGGGAGGATGGGGGCTCTGGAGGTGGTCTAAGGGCTGGAGACAGACAGATATGGGGGGAGCATGCAGAGGGGAACACCATGGCAGAGTTGATGGAGGGAGGAGATGAAGGCAGGAGAAGCCAGGTGGGAACCCAGAGCACAGCCAGGACAAAGTCCCATGGCGGAACCGATGATGGGAGGAGCCCGGGTGGAGTCCGTCCACCAGCAGTGGTGCCAGGAGATTTAGAGAGTCAGGCAGAGCCGATGAGAAACTGAGACCGGGCAACACCATATGTCCTGGAGGCCAAGGTGGAGCTGCGGTGATGAGCGGCCGAGGTGAAGCCAGGGTGCTGGAGGACTGAGGCGAAGCTGGTGGTGCTGAAAACCAAGGCGAAGCCGGAGGGAAGGTGGAGCCCGACGGAGCCGAAGGGGTGGAGAGAGCCTGGTGTAGCCGTGAGGATGACAGTCTCAGGTGGAACCAAGTGAGGGAGGAGCCAAGGTGGTGCCGAATGTTTGACGGGCTGAGGTGGAGTGACAGGCTCAACGGCCTGAGGCCAAGCCAGGAGATTCCCTTGCCAAGACGGCGCTGGAGACTGGAAGACCCGAGGCAGATCTGGGACCAGCAGACATGCAGGAGACTTTGAGCTGGGCGGGACCAGCGGCGATTCAGGGGACTTGGAGCTGGGTGTGACCAGCGATGACGGGAGACTATCTCCAATTCCTCAAAATAATTCACAGAGGCCAGATGCAGAACTGCAGGTAAGTCCATTCTTGAAAACACAGCAAAAGATCTATTTAACAGTTTTTAACACAGACGGTTATGACAGTGATTATATTATATTATATTATATTAAAGGGAAAGGGTGAAAAATGGTAAAAATAAAAAAATAAAATAAAAAAAATAATAATAATTGTCATTATTTGTTTGGCAAACACACTCCTTTCTATGTAAATTAGGCTCATTTATGAGCTGGATTCACACATTCCAGCACTATTTGTTTGATGCAATTAGCATGGCACTATTACTGGCTATTAAAAAAAAAAGATTTTATGTAAAAAGGATGTTTGTGTGCTTTTTTTTTTTTTTTTTTTTTTTTTTTTTGGAACAGCGAGTGCAAATAAACAATACTATCAGCAGATAGACATCTAGATACTGGGATAAGCCACCGAAAAACTTATACTTGTCAAACACTAGCCAGAAATATCATTATTAGGCAGAGATTAACAATGTGATAGAATAGGATGAATAATGCAAACTGCATAATGATAAATGGAGGCTAATGTAGTTCATATATAACCTGCCAATGCAATGACATCCACAGGTACATACAAAGAGGTGAAATTATTTCCCCATCAGTGCTTTTTGAAATGAGTAAGTAGATAGAGGGGCCATCCGCTGTGCTGGACACATATTGGCCCGGCTGTAACAGGCAATTACAGCATCCACAGGGTGAAGATTAGAGTCATTAACAGTGCTTAACACCAGGCAACGCACCAGTGAGTTATTAAAGACCTGGGATTCAGAACCTTACCTCAGCATTTCCTGTCCTAACAGAACTAACAGAACTAACTTACTCCAGCATGTACATTTACTAAAAATACAGCTCTTTTACATACTTATGTTTATGATATTTTACTGTTTTGAACTGGTGGCATATGTAAATGATATATGTATACAATATGTGAGAATTATCATTCATTTGTTATGGATAACTATCTTTTGGTTGCAGATAAAAAGAGAAAATAACATAAAATTAAGTCAATTGAATAGAATTATATTTTATTCACTTGATTATTGATTATTATTATTATGGTTTTTCCATTCATTTATAAAAAATAAAAAAAAATTCATTGAATTTCTTAAAAACAACAATATATATAATAACTTTCAAAAGTTTGGGTGTCAGTTTTCATGTTTTTGAAATAAGTCTCTTATGCTCACCTAGGCTGCATTTGTTTGATTTTCGAACATACACATCTCCCATTCATTTTCTCTATAGGCATTTAAAAAAAACAAAAAAAACAAAACATGAATTCAACAAAGTCATCTCAAAACAATAAGCTTTGTAATGAATCACATTACAAAATTTGATTCAAGGCAAAATAAAATTTGAAAATTGGAAGGAAAAAAGATTTACTAAGACTAAAACAATACTAAAAAAAAACAAAAAAAAAACAGGCTGTGTACCTATAAAAAGAAAGAATGAATCACTCATCCCAAAAGGCATTTTGAATGATGTAATCAAATCAGCCTGGGGTTTGATGTATTTTAAATGTATTTCAATCTTATAAAACACTTTTGAGCTTATCCCAGGTAAGTCCCCTGTTGAAAAAAAAACAGCTTCAGCTAGTAGCTTTGGAATATGGTAGCTGTTTTATCGCTGATCTAAGCTGGTCATTAGCTAGTGCAATCTGGTAAACCATCTCAGACCAGCAACAAACCATCTACCAGCTGATCATACATGATTCAATTGTTTTCTGGAACACAGTGACTGATCAACCACCATATGACCAGCTTTGAGTAGCTTCTCTTTTAATGGTTTAATTAAACTGTAACCATCAAATCATGTCTAATCAATTGAATTCATAAAACTTTAACAATTTAATAATTTATTAGCATTTTAACAATAATAGGGCACATTTTCCATGTCGTGGAAATCATAGGGCTCTATATCCAGAAAATTAACAACTAATGATCATCTTAGAGAAATTAACCAGCTAGAAAACCATGTTCCAAACAACAGCTACAACCAGCTTAAGACTTTACTAGCTAACATTACCTAGCTAACCTGCAATAACTCACTGCTCTTGAGTGCAATTCCCATATCCATGGCAACAACGACTTCTCTGATTGGTGGCTCCTGCTTCAGTATTTAGTATTGAAGCATATACCATCATTTAACAACCCTACAGCTCATGGTTGGTCTGTTTTGAAAGGTTTATAGGTTATTGCTAAAAAAATCAATTTGGCTATAAAGGTTTTTGATGCTATTTTTACTTCCAAAACCATTTTTTCAGTCCTAAGTATGTACACTCCCACTGACATGCAGTTTTTTAAAGTGCTTTTCCGGTAAATCTATAGCAGAACCTTGTTTCTTGTATGATTGGCATACACACATTCAAGGTTACTGGACCTCAACACATGAAGAGTGATGGTCAGTGTTTTACACATTGACCTCTGGGGGTCTGTGCAAACCGAGTGTGCAGTAAGTCATTGTGATCTGTAGCGCTTGTGATCAATGTACCACACATCCACACCCACCACAGCCATACTGTATATCTCTCAAGGGAGCGAGAAAGATGGGAAAATCACAGAAGAGCAAAGCTGAAGAGCATTCCGTATTTTCTGGAATGTAAGTCAAGTTTTTATCATCTGAAACATGCTGTGACTTATATTCAAAAGCAACTGTTAACTCTTTCCCCGCCGTTCCCCGTTTTTTAAAAAGTTGCCAGCCACTGCTAGCTTCATGCATTCTTTTTTTTTTTTTTTTTTTAAACACTTGAATGTGGGTAAGTTTCATTATAAAAGGAACATTTTGAACAAAAAGCTGAGAAAATCCTGTTTTTGTCAAAGCCTATGTCCAGATAGGATTCAGAACGATGATCAAAACATAGATGGAGTAGATCGAGTCCATCAACACCCCCAAAACTTGCACAGTCAGTCTGTAGCTTTAGGTAGTTTTGATATGCTGTTTAATGTTTGATGATCGCATTGTTTTACATGTGCATAAGCAATGCTTTTATCGATGCAATTATTTTTTCTGCTTCTTTGTCAGCTGTGTTTTGATCCAAAGATTCTGTACTCTTCAGAAGATGCGTAACAGCTCCCCCTACCGTATAACAGTGAAACCATGGATTGCCAGAAAATTCCGTCAATGGCGGGGAAGCGTTGTGTCATAAATTTTGGAAAAGTACGTCAATGGCGGGAAACGAGTTAATTAATGTTTTAATTAATACAACTAATTCATGTCAAGTACGCAACACATTCACAAAACATAAATGAGAAAGGTACACTAAAAAAAAAATGGTGTAGAAACAATTTTCACTCAAAAATTGCTGGTAAATAATTACAAAAAACGGCAAATAACACATTGAATTAAACGTGAAGTTTTAAAGTAGAAAGACTGAAATAGTATTTTCTTGTAAAACATACTTCAATTATCTTAGTTTTAATTACAACTTCGAAAAATATATATTTTACAGTGTATGTTTATTTATATAGCGCATTGACTTGCCATTTATAATAAATGTTGTCTATATTGAAAGCCACTATAATTTATGTTTGTTTTATACTTACATTTTTCATTCCTGTTTTGTTCTGAACACCATTACATTTATAGGATTTGTTGTGGAGTGAGGGAAGCTAAAATACATGTGTTTATAATGTTTGTAAATTCTTCATTTTATTTACCGGTATTCTACATTATTACTGAATGTAATGATAAAATGTGACTAAAATACATAGATGCAACTTATCAATGCAATTTTAAACAGGTACGGCTTATAGTCAGGTGCAACTTCTTTTTGGAAAACAAGGAAAGAATGAAAGCGGTTTCAGAAGGCCTGTGTGGTTGTTCTTATTAGGAAGGTGACCCCTTACTCAGAGCATAAACACTGTTACCAGGCGGAAAGGAATTCACTCATTAGCATCATCTCAGCAATGTGACTTCCTATCAGCGCATCTGTGTGTGTGTGAATGTGTGTGCACAGAAGACATCTGGTGATCCTGTGGGAGATGTTCAGCTTGGTTAGGCTGCTGTTAGCTCTGCACTGTTGAGGACTTAATAATGAGAAATTAAAGAGTTGTTGTAGCTGCGGGCGGTTCAAGTATGAAGGCTGCTTTCTGAAAAAAATTCCTTGTAGAGTTTGGAAAGTCAGCATTTTCTGACGGACAGCTTCAGAACTCTCTTCTCCAAAAGCAACTCAAATGACGGATGTTTCTCACTCTCACCTACATTTATGCCTTTGACCACCGCTGTCAACTTTGGGAAAGTCAGAGGCCACAAATCAGGATCACTTCAGTCTCAAGATCCCCATTATTTGTAAATATGTAAATATGTGTGCACATCCAACACCCAAATTGGGCCCAGGTGCAGGACAAAAGACAATATACAAAAAAAGGTAGATTTCCACCCACTGAAATTAAAGATCAAGAAAATTTTAATACAAACAATTGCAATGTTTTCATCAGGCACAATCGGGACTTCTTTAGGATTGTGCCTGACGGAGAACTAACTGTTTGAAATGTTGCACTTGGTTGTAATTACAAGTTTTAGGGGCCGCTTACACAACACCGTTTTCAACTAAAACAGAAAACTTTTGATGTGTTTTGGTCGTTCATTTAAACGACAGCAGCGTTTTAACGGCCTGAAAATGCAAGCTTTTGAAATTGGGTTTCAAAGTCCAAGTTACTACAAAAACACAAATTTGTGAAAACGGTGACGTCATGCGCATGCGTTTTACTGTAGATGTGTTCAGTCTATAAGCCTTATCATACACCCGGCGCAATGCGACGGCAGGCACAACACAAGTGTTTTTTGCTAGTTTCAGCCCGACGCAGTTATCATTTTCACGTCCAGTGCCACGTTGTTTAAATAGCAAATGCACTCGTGCCCATCTGTTCGCCCATGGGCGTGCTGGTCTGAAAACGAGGTGTGTTCAAGGCGCATTGTTGGTGCGTTGCTATTTTGAGGCAACTGAAAACGACTGTGCCATTGACCAACAAAAACCTGGTCTAAAGTCAACAGCGCAGTATTTTTTGTGTTATTTAAAGTGAGCATTAGTAATATGTGCTTATATGCAGGTGCACAACGCGTGTACACTCTGCTTATTACACACACAGGGACGCGCAGCAGCACACAAACATTTTTAAATATTACAAATAAAAGGATTCCTCTCTGGAGAAGCGTTCAGTCTTTCCGCTCGCAAATTCCACCATGTAAATAGCGAATCCACCATGGTGCAAGCGCAACTGGCTTTTAAAGGGAATGGAAGATTAGACTCTGATTGGTTTATTGCACGTTACGACCAAAAAACACCCATGACTCATTACGAGCCTAGGTACAACCCTTCTGGACCATGCACCTGGCGCGCCGACTGTTTTTTTCCGACATTAAACCATGCGCTTCAGATCATGCGCTCAGATCGTTAAAATAGGACCCTTAATGTGTGTAGCCAAATGTTTCTTTACAAAGTGACCAAATCGCCAACTACTGGTCTGGTAGCATAACAAAGCGTTTTTAGTCGTTTTTGTGGACCCGCGTGAACGGGCATCGTTTTGACAACATTGGCGTCTATACGCAAAAAAAGCAAAGGAGAAACTTTTCCATTTTTAGTACATCATTGTCGTGTAAACATACCCTTAATTTTAGTGTCGGACATGTTTTTTTTGTGTATCCAAATCATATGACATATGTAATTTAATAATTGCATTATCACTTTAACAGTATAATTACACACTATATTATTTTTGGACATAAACGTACAAATTACATATTATATCTAGCATCAAAGTAAATAGCATCTTCACATTATGTAACTCTTAAAAAGGCCATATTTTAAAAGGTCATTATTTTGTTAATGTTCAGAAAACATAGTATTTTTTTTTTTCAAATACTGTACATTACTGCAGGACCTCTATTCCCAGTCTTTCTGAAACACTCTGATTTCTACAAAGCCCCTCCTCCTGAAAAGTCAACAGTGCTCTGATTGGCCAGCTGACCCATGCATTGTGATTGGTCAAAAATCTTAAGTGTGTGTTAGAAACGCCCAATACATTTTAAGGCCAAACAAAGGGGTTTTTCTTTCACATCCAAACACACAGCAACTACACGACAACTTGCGTATGCCTTTAGGTGGGAATTATGCTAATATTTCACGCTGCGATGTAGATGTTTGCGAAAGTAATACCTGGACTTTGGTCAAGTAATTTTTAGGCAGTTTTGGAGCAGTGTTCTCTGTTAGATATAGAATAAATCCGTTTGTGGGAGACTATGAGATTTGTAACTTTTCAGATCTTATACATGCACAGGCACATATGCTAAAGGAAAATGAAAACATTAAAAAGCATCATACGACCTCTTTATGTTAAAACCAACACTCAAAATTTAAAAAAAAAAAAACATGTTTGTATGAGCCATGTTTGAAGCGGTAGTAAAATAGTTAATACCTTTTACAAGTTGCAATGTTCTTTAGCAACCATAAACAACTCTGTGACAAGCGTCAACACTTAATCGCTCTTGTTATAATCAACAATTTGCAGAATCTCTGCTCGTTGACACATTTTTACTGTCATATGTTTTATACCATCATACCGCCTAGCCCTCATTCTTTTTAAAGTCACCATGAAATCAAAATTGACAATTCTTATTTTTTAATGGAATATTACAGTATATTATAAATGATTTATCTGTGTGCATAATGTTTTAATTCATGTGCTCTCATAATCCCCTCCTTCTTGCTGTAACATCTCTTCTCTGATGATGTGTTCACTAGCGTGAGGGCGGGATCAACCTGTCACTCACATGACATCACAGCAATTGCAAAGCACAACCATCCAATCAATTCCGGATGGACAAAATCAAGTCCCGCCCTACATTTTTTTCCTGTGCGAGAAGCTGTTTCACTTCATATACGTCGCAACAATTGCAACTTGCGTGTCATGCCAACTTTAACATAGTATGAAGACATGTTTGTTATTATTGCCGTGGTGGTTGCCATGAAATAAAAAGAACACAGGCCACAAAACATACTTAATGACAATAATAGTTTTTACATGTACAATGCTTAATGTAAGAATTTTTTTTGACTGATAGGGGAGAATTCTAACTGAAATAACCGAAAATGATGGCAGCCGTTTTCAGCAAAAGTAAGGAGAGATTACATCATCACAGACTTAAGAGGGCTGAGGCCATCACAGATTTGTGTGCTGGCAGCTAATCGCTGAGAGTTAATCGCTGATTTCTAGGGGGGCCGAGATGAAAGACTTGGGCTTAAGTCCCTCTAAATAAGCTGTAGAATCACCTACGTATGTAACACATGAGTTACGTGCACATCCTTAGCTGTTCTGAAGGACGGCATGTGTGAACTGTTCATTCTTATCAGGTGTAAAGCCTTCAACACGAACAAATCAGATAGCGCACATGGTTTACTGCAGAAACCCCAGTCAAAGGTTGCATGTTTTGTTCAGCTTTCTTCTGAGCATGTGCAGTGTGGGGGTGGGGTTTGAGAGGGGGAGGGTTCTGCGCATCTCTGAAGACATCAGTCTCGTTGAAAAATATGCTGCTGTAGTCCACACTGTCAAAAACCCACATCTCTTACACAACCTCCCTTTCAGCAGAGCTGCACTTCACAATGCCAAGTTGCAGATGTTGTTAACCAGTTTAGTCTGCCATAGACCATAATCGCTTCATATAAATCACATCACATTGCATGAAATGATAGAATATCAAGCCGTGCGCTACTCCAATGTGTCTTCAGAATCCTGCCGAATGAATCACCACCACCATCTGTCCTGAGCTGCTTATTGCCCAGAAAACATCTCTTGTCCCACCTGCCCCTCTTCCTGTGTGTCTTACTCCACTCCCAGGGGAAGATTAAAAGACAGAAAAAAACTGAAAAAATGTCAGTTTATAGGGAATATGGCTATGTTTGGAATAGAATGCTAGCTTACTTATGAAATTCTGCACAGTATATACCGTATAATGCATAGGCCTAAAATAGTATGTGAAAGAGCATATATGCAGCAACTTTAGCACAGTGCTAAAGGCATAACAATATAACTACTGACAGGTGAAGTGAATAACACTGATTTTCTCTTCATCACAGCACCTGTTAGTGGGTGGGATATATTAGACAGCAAGTGAACAAGTGAAGTTGATGTGTTAGAAGCAGGAAAAATGGGCAAATGCAAGGAATTGAGCAAGTCTGACAAGGGCCAAATTGTGATGGCTAGGCGACTGGGTCAGTGCATCTCCAAAACTGCAGCTCTTGTGGGGTGTTCCCGGTCTGCAGTGGTCAGTATCTATCAAAAGTGGTCCAAGGAAGGTGAACCGGCGACAGAGCGAAGGCCGTGTGGTCCGATCAAACAGACGAGCTACTGTAGCTCAAATTGCTCAAGAAGTTAATGCTGGTTCTGATAGAAAGGTGTCAGAATACACAGTGCATCGCAGTTTGTTGCGTATGGAGCTGCATAGCCGCAGACCAGTCAGGGTGCTCATGCTGACCCCTGTCCACCGCCGAAAGCGCCAACAGTGGGCACGTGAGCATCAGACCTGGACCACGGAGCAATGGAAGAAGGTGGCCTGGTCTGATGAATCATGTTTTCTTTTACATCACGTGGATGGCCGGGTACGTGTGTGTTGCTTAGCTGGGGAACACATTGCACCAGGATGCACTATGGAAAGAAGGCAAGCCTGCTAACATCTTGGTGCCATACCACAGGACACCTTCAGGGGTCTAGTGGAGTTCATGCCTTGACGGGTCAGGGCTGTTTTGGCAGCAAAAGGGGACCAACACAATATTAGGAAAGTGGTCATAATGTTATGCCTGATCAGTGTATGTTTGTTCAGCCAATGGCAGCTAAGGCAAGTGTTTTGAAAAAGACATTATTTTAGTTTGGTGATGTGGTGCAGAAATTACATGCTTCACCTTTTAAAAAACATGGTAATAATTACTTCCTGGTTAGACAACCCACTGGAAATGGAAGGTCAATTCAAGCGCAACGCATTGTAGGATAATTATGCAACATGCTCACACACACTTGAAAGTATAGTGCACCATACATATGATTCATGCATACTGTGCACATAATATATCCTGTATAAATGATAAGAATAGCATGTTATTATTCTATATATGGCCTGTTTCTCTTTTTCACACCTATTTTTTTTCTCCATGTGTCTAATGAAGTCAACAGATTTCTACTAGATTTCTCAGATGTGACTAGTTGTATGCGTTTCTCTGGCCTTTGAAGCTTAACATGATGGCACAAGTGCCGAGAGCCTCCCTGTGGGGTTCCGGAATCAACGCCACAGTTAGCTTTAATGATCTGTCTTAAAGTAGACGCAGTAATCAGGTTAGTACATCAAACAGAGCAGAGCATAATTTAGTTTCACCATTTACAAAACCCTACAGATATTACAGCAGGAAGCAATAAAGTGCAAGTTAGAAAAACAAAGCTTTGTCCTCTGAAACCGGATGAAGACCTGGTCCTGGCCCAGGTGCCTTGTCATGGTTGCAGCCTGTTTCTGCCATCCCACCAGACAGCCACCGTGAACCAGAACTGTCGGGACAGTGCAATTTGTTCTGAGAGGAGAACGCGCCGCACCACCTGCAGCACGTGCCTGCCCACCGTCCCCAGAGGAAGGACACAGCAACAATTAGACTGTTGCATCTTCTGCTTTCTTCACTGCAGAACCAGTTCATGTTTACTAAATCTACAAATTCTTTATTAATACTACTACTACTAATAATAATAATAAGCATGGTTTATGGTAATTACAGAACATTTCAAACACTGACACATGACTGATTTTTGAGCTGTTATATTAATTGCCAAAACACTGATAATAATGCAGCACCTCTGCAGACAATATATGATATTTTAGCCCAATGCTCTTGGCAAACATCAAATAAAGGAAAATGTGATTTAAAATGTTTTTTTTAAAGAATTCTCTTATGTTCACAGAGGTTGCATTTATTTGGTCATAAATACAGTAAAACAGTAATACCGTGAAATAGCAATTTTCTATTTTATTTTAAAATGTAATTTATCCCTGTGATGGCAAAGCTAAATTTTCAGCATCATAACGCTAATCTTCAGTCACATGATCATTCATAAATCGATCGGATCACATGTAGACAAGGGAGACACACCCATTTACACCTGGTGTTTTAATCCGTATCTTTTGTCCACTTTCAACTACTTCTGTCCCGATTTCTTTGAGGGGAGGGTCTATGGGCAGGTAATGTATGGGCTTTTTTAGATCTTTTGATCTAATGGACGAAATAATCTCACGCAATTTAAATATAAACAGGACTGGAGATGACAGAAAAACACACAGAGAACAGTAGCTTTTGGGCCATATTTACTAACATCTTGCACCTCTTTTGGCATTAAAAACTACTGTCAGGATTTACTAAAGACACGCAATGAAAAAATAGCGCTGAAAAGGAGTGGACAGGGTTATTTTTGTGGCTGACCTTATTGCATATGCATTTGTAGGAGTTTCCCTTTCAGACGCAAAATTTATGGGAGGACAGTAATTAAATGAATCATGCAAGGTGATTTACTAAGGTTTGCGCTCGTCAATTTACTGGTATTTGTGCCATTATTTACCGCCCAAAAAAAGCACGTCTTAAACCAGTCTTGGTCTTGGTCATTATGGAAATGATCCGGCTGCGTCTGTGTTCTTTAATTTGTGTGTTGTCAGTAGATCACACACTGAACTTTCCACTCCCATCTGCGTTTTTTTTTTAAAATTGCGCTCTCATGCTAATTTGCCCTGTTTAGTAAATCTGGCCCTTAGTTTCTGCTCTGACAGCCGCAAGACCACGCCGATCACTGTGTGTGTGTGTTAGAAATCAGGAATGGTAGGTCTTCAGCCGACAAAGTTTAAATCCCGTCTGGTTAGCGCGCTTCCCATAATGTTCACTCATTATGTCAGTAGGTAGAGAGTAGGCGGTCTTTTGTGGCTGTTTGAACACATTCGACCACATAGGAATTTACACTATGAAAGCAATCCGGTCAAATGCGTTTTCGACTACCTCTGGAAGTGGTTGAAAGTGGACAAGCTCAAAACATTTCAGACCCTGTTTACACCTGTATTTAGCATCATTCACTTGCGACCATCTGACCCCATTCTGTGCCTTCTTCACAGCCTCGCTGTCCTGTCCTGAGATGCATAACACAGTAGTGATTCCAGGACTTCATGCAGTCCTCACAGAGAGATGGGAAGATCTCCAAAAGGACATCTTTTTTTTTGCAAGGGCACCAGTGACATGGCTCATAAATCTGATTTTAACACCATCCTCCCAGGTGACAGGGAACATTTTCAAAACTATGGATAACGTTCTGGCAAAGTTCTCTCAAAGTTATGAACAAATGTTTTTTTTCCCAGTAACATTCACAGAACATTCTTTCAGAGTTATCTGACATTTAATAATGGTGTCAGCACATTAGCACAAAAACTTTGTTTATACATCATTCATGGAATGTTTTATCGTGAAACATTTCAGTTAGACGTTCGTCTAATGTTCTTTTTTCATATTATGGGAACATTCAGAGAACATTCAAAAGCAAAAATACAAAGCAGTAGGTGTCACAGACAAATCAAGACGAGAAAAACTTAATAAAGGATGTAACAAGAAGCAGAGTTGGATATCTATCCATTCATCAGTCCATCCATTCATCCATCATCTGTCCATCCGTCCATCCATCCATCCATCCATTTATCCATCCATCCGTCCATCAATCCATCCATCATTTATCCACCCGTCCATCCATCCATCCATCCATCCATTTATCCATCCATCCGTCCGTCCATCCATCCATCCATCCATCCATCCATCCATCCATCCATCCATCCCTCTGTCCATCCATCCCTCTGTCCATCCATACATCCATCATCCGTTCATACATCCATCATCCATCCATCAATCCATCATCCATCCTTCCGTCGGTCCATCCATCCTTCCATCCATCAGACCATACATCCATCCATCCATCCATCCATCCATTCGTCCGTCCATCCGTCTGTCCGTCCATCCATCATCCATCCATCCGTCCGTCTGTCCGTCCGTCCGTCCATCCATCCATCCATCCATCCATCCATCCATCCATCCATTTATCCATCCATCCATCCATCCATCCATCCATCCATCCATCCATCCATCCATCCATCCATCCATCCATCCGTCCATCTGTCCATCTGTCCCTCCATTTACTGATATTAGTTTTACTGCTTTGAGTCTTGTTTGTAACTCCAGTGTTATCATGTGAAGCAGCTGTTTTTGCAATGATGTCAGATTTATCATTCGTTAATGAATAATCCGATCTTTTGATTTGCATCCATGATGTTCAAAATAATAAGAAAAAAATTATCAAATGAAATGAAGTATCTTTTATCTGTCAAACATTTAATATTGAATCCATTTTCTGTTGAATTTTCAGCAAAAAAAATATATATACACAGGAAAACTACATATATATCAATATAATTACTCAGACAATGATATAAGAGTTTGGTGATACTGCCAACCTCCACTCAACACTGTTGATAAATCAATTTTTATATATATAAAAAAGGACACCTCATTGTCTTTTTAAAGCAAGAATGAATCATGGAAAAAGGCGATGAAGGCTATCATGACTCTCAACCTTCAAAACAGTCTTAAGCAGCACAAAATCAATTTTCATAAGTGAGACAAACTTTTAGATTTCTTTGCTAAACATGATCTGAGCTTATTAACCCATGACTTCTGATTGTTTTTTTTGTTTTGTTGCACCAGCAGCAGCAACACGTCACAAATTTTAATATTAACAAATTTATATAAAAAAACAAAAAACATTTTAGTCAGCATAATGGCACTAATTTAATTTCCACCACAAAAGTTAAATCGCCAAAAAAGTTAAAAGCCAATCAAAATATGAAAGTCTTAAAAGAATAATTCAAGCCACATGAGAACCAGCAGCATTTGGCATCAAAGCTAGTGCAACAAACTCACATTATCTTTAAAACACAAATAATTTAAAAAGACTGCAAAATGAAATCCTTAGAAAATCTCTAAGTATCTATTTTTCATACTGTACATTATAATGTTTTGATGCCTTAATTCACATGTAGCATTTAAAATGTCTGGTTTTAGTTTTTAGTGTTTTTTTTGGTTTTTTTTAGACAAAATAATAGCGTTTATCTTTGGAAGCTTGTTTCCGCCACAAAATAAAAAATGTAATTGCGACTTTTTATCTCACAATTTTTGCACGCAATTGTGTGTTTCTATCTTTTATAACTCGCAATTCTGAGTTTATATCTCAGATTTCTGATTTTAAAAAAAAATCTGAATTGCGAGTTGTAAATCCATAATTCTAATCCTAGAAATAAAGCTAGAATTACTAGAATGAATAAAGTCAGAATTGTGAGATGTTAACTCGTAATTCTAACTTTATTTCTTGCAATTCTGTATTTATACCTCACAATTCTGACTTTATTTGAACTTTAAACTCAGAATTGCAAGAAAAAAAATGTCATAATTGTGAGATAAAAAGGTTGCTGTTATGTAAAGTGATGTATATAGACTTGCACGCCGAGGAATTCTTTAAGGAGACGGTTTAATAACAAATACTCAGGAAACAGGATTAACTCAGGAGAAATACACATTTACATGACATTACGGACCCAGACTAAGGGAGAACTAAAGACTAATGCTGCCTTCACGTGCTATCAAATTTTCCTAAGAAAAAATTGCACATGAACGCCCTCTGATGTCGTGTTTACCACTGGGAAGTTCCAAACTCATATATTTACATATATGAGTATTCTTTTTAAGCATATTGTATGTTTTATACACAGTGAAAATAGCATGCATTCGACCGAAATTACAGAATCGTGACAAAGCGGACTATCTGGATAGCATTGTAAATGTTTATATGGTTGTCAGTGCATGGGACACTACATATAATTTTGTTTTTAATAAGATTTTCCCAATAAATAGGCAAGAATAAACCTGGTGTCCTCCGTGATTCCTGTTCATTCCGACACCAAAGCACTTGAATGCAACAAGCTCGTAATCACGACTTCTGAAGTGGCAATTATGACATTTCCGATAGCACGTGTAGGCAGCATTAAGTACACAGAGCAAACAAAGGAACTAATTAGTTAATTAACAAGACACAGGTGAATATAATGACGAATAAGACAACTCAGGAAAACTAGGTCACAGGGAAAACTGGGTTAAACAATGGGCAAACGTGACAGAACCAAAAACACAATGAAACAGAGACCACACGTTACAGTTGCATTTTTTTTTTTTCTGATGGAAACAAGCTTCCATATTTATCATTTATCAGTCAGAATGTAAAAATAAGGTAACACTTTATTTTAGTGTCCTTGTTACATATGTTACATGTACTTACCATAGTAATAACAGTAAATTATGCATAGTTACATGCAAATAACCCTCAACCAAACCCTAATCCTACCCTAACCCTATAACAGTATGTTGTTAATTAATATTACTCAGTACTACATAAATGTTAAAAACGTATTGTTGCTCTGATTCATTTTCATTGCATCACACTCATAATACTCAGTAACTTCTATGATGCTTTGCCACTTTTTGTCCTTCTTTGTTGTACTTATGATGCAGCGCTTCCTCTCTCTCTGATCAGCTGTCCGATTGGCTGCCAGATTCAGCCATATGCTGAGCATACAAACATGTGCACATCCCACACTCATGCACATGCAGGAGAAGCAAACCGCTGCATCACCAGGGAGGCCCATCAGGAGGAGCAGCATTGAGGGTTACACAATCACATAAACCCACAAATGCTCACACACTCACGTACACACATAATGGTTACAATGAGAGGATCCTCAAAGAGAGAGAGGAGGAGAAGAGGACAATGGACAGAAACTATGCCATATGCCAGGGGTCTGTTACTATAGCAACGCCACACTTCATCTCTCTCTCTCTCTCTCTCTCTCTCTCTCTCTCTCTCTCTTCCATCTTTGCCTGGATGGAAGGAATAAAGAAAAACTGATTTAGTAAAACGCATCTACATTTTACACTGCATAAAACAAAGTGCACAATATGTTGATGACAGATATGTCATTTCCCGGTAACTGAAGACTAAATCATTATTATTATCAATGGCAATAATAAAATTACAGTTGATGAACATATTTGCAAGTGACACTGATTTTTTTGGGGGGGGAGTATGACTAGTATGCCAGTCTCATCGAGCAATGTGTGTAAGCGTCACCTGGTAGCCAATGACTTTTCTTAATGTTTCTTAATACAACAATACACACAAGTCATAATCTATAATATAAACAAAATTAATATTACATTTTTCAATGTGTAGCAGTCACTTTTGAAAGAAAGAATGAGCGTTACAGAGAAGAACAATATTTTCACTAAATAATAACCAACTGACTCTGACAGGGCTAACACACTCCTTATTCAATCCGTTGGTAAGGTTTTGGATAGTAATGACCTAGCTGTTCATCCTTCTAACGGAATTATTAATTATTTGGAACAGTATTCTAAAGTGAAGATCATGGTAACCCACTAGTAATGACTCAAACATTACCAAATCCATCAGAAGGAATTACTATTCAAAACCTTACAAAAACCTCAAATGCGTGCAATAACTTCAGTCATTACTAGTGAGTTATCATGTTTTTCACTTTAGAATACTGATGCAAATAATTAGTAATTCCTTCTGAAGGACTAGTACTTGAGTTACTGTATTACTAATGGCTTACCATGATCTGCACTTTAGAATTAAAGGGTTCAGGAACTGAGAAATTAAATTTTCCTTGAGCTTTTGACATATAAGAGGTCTTCAGAACTGAAAACTTCCTTGTTAGTCCAAAAACAGCTTTTATTTACCAAGCCCAGCGAACGACTCATTGTGGAATGTGCCTATGAAAGACCGCCTCTGCAGAAGAAGATCAACGCCTACTTCTTCATTGCAAATTTGTCCCCGCCCACTGGTGTGTTAGTGAGATGACGAGGAGACAAGAGCGATACAGGATCACTGGACTACAAATAACATTACCTTCCAAAGGATCCTAATGCTAGGAATGTGGTTATTTTATTTATTTTCAACAATGTGGATGTCTCAGTTGAGTATTATTTATTTGTATTCTGTACATTTTACTGTGGATTATTTGGTAAATCAGTCAGCATTTTCGCCTTTTACGTTATGGACTCGACAGTTTTGCCACAACTGGACTTGGACAGTTCTGGACTTGCGCTGAAACTCCCGTAATAATCAACAAATCTCTTATTTACATTGTGTTTGCACTGTTAGTTATGATAAAAGCATTCGTTAGTGTACAGAAATCGAGTTGCAATGACGAGATCACTGCATTCATGTGCTCATCACTGCAACCTTTCATGCCATGATCTGAATATAACGCCAAAGATCTTAATATAATGCTACAACCAACAGTTTTCACGATTATTCAACTTCGAGAGCTGTAATGGTAAAAATGTGCTAAAAGTTTTCGACAGAGTTCCACATGTAATACTTAGCTATTTCATATGCAAAGATGTTAGCCAATCACAGCAGTGAGCATTTACATTGAAGTCTCACAGTAGACACGCCCCTTCAGTGTTCAAATCAGAGGGCTAAAATCAGGGTAGGAAAAATGCCTTTTATTTCTAAATTACGACAATTTTTGATGTAAAAATCATACTCGTACTCAGTGCACCACAGGAAACTATAAAACAATGTAGTTCATGACCCCTTTAATTATACATTATGGATTATTTACATTAATTATGAACCTGTATATAGTCTAAGCAGTCCTCTAGGTATGAAAAAAATAGTAGTTATTGATTAGCTAATAGCAAACTACCACATTCAACTGAGCGCTATTATTTACCAAATTGTTAATCAGAGTTTCTCGTTAGTTAATAGAAGTTACTAGAATGTTAATATTGCGTTAAACATTTGTTCCTGTGTAGTTATTCATTAATCAGTGGTGTAAAGTATTTGAGTAAATGTAATTAGGTACTATACTTAAGTATCTTTTTGGCTACATTGTAGTTGTACTGAGTATCAAAGATATTAGCAACTTTTACTCTCTACTTGACTACATTTTTGAATAAGTAAATGTACTTTTTACTCCAATACATTTGTGCTGAGTAATGCAATTACTAGGGCTGTCAATCGATTCATTTTTTTAATCGTGATTAATCGCACACTTATCGTAAAATTAAGCATACGCCATTTATCTCATTAAACATATTCATTTTGTCATCATTTGCTATATCCAGCAAAGTAAACAATCAGAAAACTGTATTTTCTGCAAGCTTCAAGGATCATGGGAGACTCCAAAAGGACACCAAATAACCAAATATAAGGAGTCCATATAATTCTATTATATAATAAATTTATACACACCTAAGCACGCATGAAAAAAAACATTACAGAAAAAAACGTTACAGAATTCACAGTGTATAGTGTGTGTACAGAGCAACAACAACGAGATTTTCATTTTAGACGAGTCAAGCTGCGATACCGAACAGGACCACACGGAGACGCCAAAAAAACTCCTAAAACAACCGCTTTGACTTGACTGCATAAAACTACGATTACTAAACACAACAACGTACACATGACAAATCAAACATTATCCGTCCTGAGTGTGTGTGGAAACAACGCAAATGTACTGTGTGTCTGTACATGAATGCAGCGTGCGATCAGTGATCTAGAGTGCGCACATACACGGTTTGTTCTTTGTGCATCAATATAACAGACTCTCGCGTGCTTACTGTACAACTCCTGTACGTCCCCAAAACTGCGCTCTTCAGAAACAATCGAAGAATACGACAGAGCTCGTGTTTTAAAGCAAAGCACACACTGGAATGGATAATTCACTAAAAACGCCATGGGAGTCTCTATTCTCTCTGATATGTCTGATGTAATCAGCCTGGCCTTCTTTACATTAGCGCTGTTTTGGACTGTTTGAATGAATTCGAGCTGGACCACTGAAAACTTTCCCAGAGTTTAACGGCTTAAAATGGCCTGATCACAAACAGAGAAGCAGAATTGGGTTAAAGAGTTAGAATGGAAATGTCCTCCTACCAGGGTTACAGGTGCTTGTAGATGCTCAGTGTGATTGTGATAAACTCCCGACTTCTAAGATCATCTAACTGCGTGACGAAAATTACGTTAATGATGCAGCTTCACGTACTTCTGTAATTTATTTGCGTTAATTGCGTTAAATTATTTTAACACGTTAAGGAATTTAAATTAATCGCATGCGTTAACGCATTAACGGTGACAGCCCTAGCAATTACACATTACATTTTGCATGGCACCTAACTTTTTCTGCAGCAGTTTGTTTCTGCTATAAAGAAGCGATATCGCCATCTAAGGGCATTGAAGGTACTATATCTTGTGCGTTTTGCCTTTACTCACCCAAACATGTCAACAAGGCTACTTTACATGAATGCGAATGCATTAGCAGGTAGTTGATGAATCGCAAGTGTTTGATTTATGAGATGAGGTCATGACTGCAGCCGGTGATGAGGCTTAAACCAGCACATCCAGTGCAAGAAGGCTTTGACTATTTAATTTTACTTAACATTATTTTATTTATCCGCTGTATTGACGAGACCTTTTTGAAGGATATTGGTTTACTTATGGCCTTTTTGTGCACTTGAGCTTAACTGAGACTTGAGAGTTTGTAGACGTTTAAGAGGCTGTTGTGTTGACCTTGATTTATTGCAATATTGAGGTGTTCAGTTTTATTTTGATTTTAGAAAATAAACATGATTTCTCATCTTACAAATCAATTGTTTCTTATCTTCACTGGTATGTCTCTCAGATGTCGAGGATTAGTGCATCGTTGAGCCTATATTTAGTATGAGTAAAATACTTAAGTACTGTTAAAATCAGATACTATAAGACTTTTACTCAAGTTGTATTGGAATGGGTGACTTGTAACTTGTAAAGTCATTTTCGCTGTAAGGAATCTGTACTTTTACTCAAGTATGGTTTTCAGGTACTCTTTACACCTCTGTCATTAATGATGGAACAGTAATCTAAAGTGGATAACATTTTAGTTTGGGGTCTAATTCTCACTATTAACTAGTTGCTAATTAGCATGCATATTACTATCTTATTGGCTGTGTATTAGTACTTATAAAGCACATATTAATGCTTTATTCTGCATGGCCATTTTCAACATCCCTTAATCCTACCCAATACTTAAACTTAACTACTAAAACAACTACCTTCCTAACTATTAATAATCAGTAAATTAGAAGTTTATTGAGTAAAAGGTTATAGTTAATAGTGAATACGTGTTCCCCAAACTAAAGTGTGACCCTAAAGTGTAACCCATTCAGTTTGCTGTTTGAATGCAAGAACACGTCCTGTGTGAGTGCCCCGCATGTGCGTCTGATGGTTTTCAATTATAAATTCATTATAGTTTAAATATGAAACAAATATGCGTGTTGTACTCTGCGAGTTGAGACCTTTACTACATGGCCTAAATGAGACCTAACACTACATGACACATGACAACAATCTGTATGAATTTTTCACCAGCTACATTCATATTTCATAAATTATGAAACTGAACACTTCTAATTAGTCAGCAAATTCAAAAGCCAGCAGTCAGGAGCATTGTAAAGTCCAGATTCTAAGCTTTAAAGTATGCTTGTTTTGTGTCTAGTGGCTCTTGTTAAAATGTTTCATTAAAATGACTGTTTTTTTGTAATCGGCCAGCATGAATAAAATGTTAATGTGAATGTAAAAAGCCACTTTATTTTAAAATACTCTCTTATATCCCAGTTTATAAAACGGTTAGTTCCAGTCCTTGATTCTGATTGGTCAATAGCTGTGTTTTATTTACGATAATCACCCAACGGTTCTGTGCATCACTGCACAACACCCTTAGCAACCACTCTTAGCAACGTAAACATATGTTTGTTCTCATTGATATTGTTCATTGAAGCTTAATGTATTATTGTGAGAGAGAGATTGAGTGACTGAGTGCATTACCTGCATTCAGATTTAGCATATTCCTTCAGGTCAGTCCTATGTTCATAATAAAAAATCAGTTTGAATGTCCTTGTCCTTTTAACAGTTAAGGGGTTTTCTCGTGTCCTGACACTGATAGCGCTAGTCAAAGCATTTGTTAGTTGCGTTTGCTCCCGTGTTCACAAAAACTTTCAGTCCATTCAATATAAAAGTCTTCGCTACTGAGTGACTCACTCATAAACAAAGTCTTTGCCGCCATCTAATTTGCCGCCAACATCTGTTGCTCTTCACGGTCAGAGACCATTTTTTCCAGCGGAAGGAAGGCTTTCCGCTTCGCGTTGTGCCTAACAACGCCCTTCAGCCGTGACTTAGTCACGATACAGCACAGCCTCTTGTACCTTACTTAATGCGCAAATCCGACTATAACTATATAGATTTTTTTCCTTAATTAATCAATTCATCAAAAAATGTCTACATTAATAAAAATAACGTAATTTCAGATCTTACCAATGATAGACTTTTGTGTTCAACAGAAGAAAGAAAATCATACAGGTTTGGAACAATGATGGCAGAATTTTAATTTTTGGGCAAACTATCCCTTTAAATTAAGCACTCAGCATGAAACTAAAGTTGTGATAGTCTCTTCTTCCCTATTGTGTCTTATATAATCGAGTGAAACAGCTTCTAACAAGAAAAAAAATGTAGGGCAGGACTTGATTTTGTCCATGGAGAATTGGTTGATCATTGGACCATTGTGGTTTGCTATAGCTGGGATCTCATGTGAGTGACAGATTGTCTTGCCCTCGCACCAGTAAACACGTCACTCTCTTGTTGTTAACTAACTGTATGTAACTAACTTCTATAATTTAGCATACACCTCAAACATTTCACACATCATTGTATTATTCTGCCACATGCCAAACACACACACAGATGCATTGAGAGATCCCCAAAGACACTCCTCACGCAGATGCACGGGGCAGCCGAATAGTGGTCGCTAGGCAACAGCTAATGGGAACCTCAACAAACAATAAACAATAAACCTGACACATGCAACAATCCATACACACACCCGCACTTCCCACTCACTCATAGCCCTGGGCAGCTGAGGGTAATGTCTAGGTGAACGGCCTGCCTCTCTTCATTTTCTTTGACTGTCAGTCCTCATCCAGAGAACAGACTGATCCCCTCGGGCGGCCCTGCACTCCCACTCAACCACTGTCAACAGATACACTCACACACACACACCTGTTGGTCAAAGGTTCACACAAATACACACAGATCAAATGTGCATATTTATATAGACATATTTATGCATAATGATACAAAACACAAGATATTTGAATCATTGCACAAGTGCATAAGTGCACAAACACACACAATAAATTTCTGACATTGGCAGTCCTCTGCTATTTTAATAACAGGCACCACTGCCTCAGAAGAGACTGATTAATATGTTGATTACTCATACGAGGTCATGCACAACAGAACACACACATACGCACGTTTATTTAGCATCTAAATGAGGACATAGCACAGACTTCTATTGTTTTTATTAAAAAGCAGATTGCCTTTACTATAGACTAACTCTTTTTTGGTATTTAAAAAAAAAAATGACAACAAGGAAAATATTTATTAAAATGCCCCTATTATGCTGTTTTAAATGTTTTGAATGTTTGAAAAGGTTTGAGGTCTCCTATAATAGGTTTATATGTATCCTAGGTAAAAACAAAACAAAACAAAAAAACATAGAAACTATTTTTATCACAATATAAATTGCAGCATCACCTTTCTTATAGTGTCTGAAACGGTTCAATAAAGGATCTGGTCTCTCTAAACCCCTCCTTCCTGTGAGCTACTCTGCTCTGATTGGTCAGATGGCCCAGTCTGCTGTGACTGGTCTACCGCTTACAGACGTGTCATAAACTAAATGGCCAATACCATATCAGAATTATACCATTAAGGTGTCGGCTTTATTGTATCAATTCAAGTGCGAGTCCTCATCCTTTGTTCAGTTCTTTCTTTCGGGAGACTCCATTTGTCATTCACTTTAATCTTTGAAACTCTGCAGACCTTTTACATTCATAAACAGCTATATTACACACTACATGAAAGGTAATATCTGAAAAAGCATAATAGCGGCACTTTAATCTCTTTCTTTGTTTCCCATAGGGAGGCTGTCACTTAGCTCACATTCAGGGAGAATTTAAGTGAAACCATTCACACACATCATTCACAAAAAGATAAAACCACACCAAGGAAACACTTTAGATTGCTATAGATTGTGGTTTTATAGTACAGCACAGTAGAAGAGCTGCTGAAACAAACCCCTTTGGCTTTTTTGAGCACTGGTCTGCATGGGCAACATACTAACAGAACCTCCATCAAGAAACAGTGCTCTGATTTCAAGTCAGCAACTTAAATTTAAGCCCACCGGCAACTATAGTTGCCGCAGTGTATAGTTGTCATTTTCCTTTTGTAAGTATTTTTCTAGATGTTATTCATGTTTTATGTCTCAATGACATGCAAGCAAACAACCAAATAACGGATTTCAAGAAAAAAAAAAAAGGTATTAACTTCCTTCCTGTCACATGAGGCTTCCAACTTCCTACCCCTACTTCCAGGAAGCATGGCAAAGGCAAACCCTCCCAAAGAAAGGTCATTTTCATGTTACTAATAAGTATTTTTTTGTTGACATATACAGCTCTGGAAAAAATTAAGAGACCACTTGACATTGTTTTCTGAACTTGGAGTGGTCTCTTAATTTTTTCCAGAGCTGTATATATATCTACATAATCATGAAGGTCTCTAGAATCATCCAAACAAAACAAATCTTACAAGAGATCTATGCTTTTTTTGTATACTTAGTCAAAAGTCCAAGCAGCAACTATAGTTGCCGGTGGGCAAATGACTTGTAAGTACATATATCATGGGGAAATGGGGTATACTGTGTTAATAGGTTAATAAATCAAGGTTTTTGGTCTTGTTTAGTGCTTTTTGCTTTCATAATATCCCACCTAAAACATAACTTAACCCTTTAACTGACATCTCTACTGTACAGTAGACCTCGATAGGGAATAAATCTGTTAAAAGGAGGAGATGAGAGAGCAATCTTTCCACAGTTCGACTGTCCCACCCCTGTGTCTGCTGTCCATGGGTGGATGAGCCTTCCAGTTTTCAAACTTCAGTCAGTCACACAAAAGGAAGAATGGAAAGATAAAGAGTTAAAGCATGGGATTAATTGCTGTAGATTATACTTTTCTCCCTTTTATGATATTATGTCTTGTAAGGACCAAAATATTGAGGCCCCTTCATCCAGTTTGGATGCGTTTCATTCTAATCGGTCAAGGACCCTAATTCTTTTTATGACTAGTAGCTTATGATTCCATTATAATGTGGAAATTCAGACAAGTAATGAGTTTACATTTACATTATTATATGAAATCACCTACTACAGTCAGCCATTGAATACTATGGGACTATTTTTTTTTATTTTATTTTTATATAGATGTAATTTTTTCGTCATTCTATTTATTTATTTTGATTTAACTTTTTGATACACAATGCCCTGTTGGGGCAACTTAATGGCTGCACTTTGTTCTGCACTATGTTCCACCACTTTAAGACAAATGTATTTGTTGTTGTTTGTTGTGTTTTCATATTCAAATAGAATATAGATGCAGCTTTTTTGAGTTTGCATCGAATGTTCTTTGACTTTTATACATAATAAATTAGTTTATGAATAAAGATTGATCTGTGGAAAGCAGTTATTTTGAGTTAGATGCCAAATGTTCTCCTCCTATTCAAATTTGACATTGAAGAGGTGCATACAACATATTTACCCACCGGCAACTATAGTTGCCGCACATTCAAATGCGATTTTCAAGAAAAAAAGAAAAAAAATCTGGCGAAGATAAATGCAGAACATGCTCACATAGGACACTATTAACATGACTATATGCATGAAACCATTCAGAAAAATTTGGGCACAAATAGGTTAACTTGTTAATAGTTAAACATAAACAAATAGTCCTCAATAATCCCCCATTGCTTTTTGCTTTAAATCAAAGGCTGTTGCAATGAATGTTGCAAATCATATCAGAATTGGTTGGTTCAGTTCATGGCCTATAAATACAAAAAAATGGCAAAAACATTTCCCAAAGCCCAGTAAAAATGTACACCTGCACTCTTAATTGGACAATTGGACAAAAAAACTCCACAAGCAGTAACCTAGAATACTGTCTAACACTCGATGGCTGCTCTGTCAAGTCCTCGTCGTCAGTTAGGAACCTGGGTGTGCTCTTTGATACCAATCTCTCATTTGAAAGCCACGTTTCTAGCATCTGTAAAACTGCATTCTACCATCTTAAAAATATATCTAAATTACGGCACATGCTTTCAATGCAAAATACTGAACAGTTAGTTCATGCGTTCATGACCTCAAGGCTAGATTATTGTAATGCTCTACTGGGTGGTTGCCATGCTCGCTTAATAAATAAACTGCAGCTGGTCCAAAACGCAGCAGCTAGAGTTCTTACTAGAACCAGGAAGTATGACCATATTAGCCCGGTTCTGGCAACACTGCATTGGCTCCCTATTAAACATCGTATACATTTTAAAATCTTGCTGATTACTTACAAAGCACTAAATGGTTTAGCGCCCCAGTGCTTGAGCGAGCTCTTAACGCATTATACTCCATCACGTCTATTGCGGTCTCAAAATTCTGGCCAGTTGATAATACCTAGAATATCAAAATCAACTGAAGGCGGTCGGTCCTTTTCCTATTTAGCACCTAAACTCTGGAACAGTCTTCCTAGCATTGTTCGGGAAGCAGACACACTCTGTCAGTTTAAATCTAGACTAAAAACACATCTCTTTACTATAGCATACACATAAAACATTTTTAATTTCTATTATTCAAATCAGTTAAATAATTGTTTTAGGCTGCATTAACTAGGTCAGCTGGAACCGGGAACACTTTCCATAACACCTGATGTACTCGTTACATCATAAGAAGAATGGCATCTACGCTAATGTTAGTCTCTCTGTTTATCCCGAGGTTTACTGCAGTCGGCCGGATCCGGGCCGTATCCAGACCAGATGGTGGACCTTAGCCTGGACATGATGACCATATCCCTGAAGTGTCTGTAGAGACCGTGTCAATTAAACTCCCCCCTGTAAATGCCGCATCGACACGACATCCTCATTAAACCCGTCCCCGGCGTGACTACTCCAATCTTTCGAATAATCCTACGAATATCTATTTATCTAATATGACTTCTGACCTGTAATGTTGCCAGAATCATAATCATACACTATTTGTTCGTCGGCCAGAGGAGAACTGGCACCCCGACTGAGCCTGGTTTCTCCCAAGGTTTTTTTCTCCATTCTGGCCCTGAAGGAGTTTTGGTTCCTTGCCACCGTCGCCTTTGGCTTTTGGCTTGCTCAGTTGGGGACACCTAAAATTTCAACTATATTACTGATCTGCCCGCATTGACACTATATGATAATTGAAATGAGCTGGATGACATCACCGTTTTCAACAGAGCGGCTGTACAGCCGAATCAAATTCGGTTGCATTATTTTCCTGTTACCACTGTGAAGCTGCTTTGAAACAATTGCCATTGTAAAAAGCGCTATATAAATAAAGGTGATTTGATTTTGATTTGATTTGATCTTAAAAATAAAGGCTCCAAAGGGGTTTTCACAGCGATGTTACAGAACTTTAATTTTTAACAGTGTGTGCTAACTCTAAAAACAGCAAAGAATATCAATAATATATACAATATTTGATTAAATATTATTGGCCATTACTGGACAATTTTCTCTGTTCACAATTATGGATTTTATTTTTTTGCTATGCTCACGGTATTCTGGAATTACCTTATCCATGAAGGATACGGTGTTGCTTCCATTTATTTGACAAAATGAGGAACCTTGAGAGATATCATGAATTTGTGACCTTGAGACATGTTGGGAATACACCTATGATATCAAATAGGTAGGCAGTTCACTAGCTTTAGAATAGAGCACTCTATGAATGGAATAAAGCAGCATTTTAGCAAGATGGAGAGAGAGGAGAGAGAGAGAGAGAGAGAGAAAGAGAGAGAGAGAGAGAGAGAGAGAGTGAGAGAGCAGGTGAAAATCTGCTGATGAATCGGTTAGACCTGATGTCCTCTGCACAGAAGGTGACCCTGACGCCCCCTCTATCTTTCTCTCATTCAAACGCTTCTGTTTCAAACTCCTTTCTCTTCTCTTTACACAACTGGATAAACAGTGTGTTATTCAGCTGTTATTATTCTACAATATACAAAACTGTGCTTACCTTATCCATTGTGGCATGTACAACTAAATTACACATACCTATATATACTGAATGCAAACACAAACCAAATATGCAGTCCTCTAGCACAGCATCCTAACGGAAATGAAACCTCATAAGTGCCCAATTAGGATCACTGCAAAAAATAAAGCAATTCCTTAAAGGGTTAGTTCACCCAAAAATGAAATTCTGTCATGTCGTTCCAAACCCGTAAGACCTTTGTTCATCTTCGGAACACAAATGAAGATATTTTTGATGAAATCCGAGAGGCTGAACCAGCCATAGGCGCTTCCGAGTTGTACGGCAGAACGGCGGCTCACCATCACGTGAACAGCATCGGCCAATGGTAATCCAGCGGTCTGACGTAGAACTCGAAATCGCTGCACTGTATTTACTACGTCAACAGCGTAGGAGACTGACACAGACGAGAAGAAGGGGGGGTATTCTCGTCGCTTCATAAAATTAAGGTTGAACCACTGTAGTCACATGGACTATTTTAACAAAGTCTTTACTACCTTTCTGGGCCTTGAAAGTTGCAATTGCTGCCTATGGGTGGTTCAGAGAGCTCTCCAATTTCACCAAAATATCTTAATTTGTGTTCTGAAGATGAACGAAGGTCTTACGGGTTTGGAACGACGGAGTATTTAATGGCAGAATTTTCATTTTTGGGTGAACTAACCCTTTAAGTCATAAAAATAACGCTTTTTCATATGAAGCATGTGGGAGATGCAACTGATTCATTTCATTAGAGTTTAGTGTTAGCATGTGGCTAAGCTAATTAGATAAAGGTGCGTTTACGCAATGTCTGAATTACTATAATTACAATATTCCGACTTGTAAAAAGTGCTCACTTCCTCGTAAAACTCGTAATTACAACTTCTAATCTCTGATATTTCTGAGAGCTATGGCTACCACCTGATTGCTGCAACATCATATAAAAAATAACTCAAAATGATGGCAGTTTTATTGTCCATTTCAAACTGTATGGCAGCCTTTTCCAGATTTGTCTGCATAATGGACTCTAAATGGACTTTACATAATGGATCATTTTTCTGCTTTGTATATGTTAGCACACTTTTTTTCTTCTTTTTGTTATTTAATTAATTTATTTTGATTTTATTTTTGTTGTTACTTTGTTCGTACTCCTTGCTTAATATACTAGAAAAACCTATAAATTATATTTAAAAAAAAAAAAAAAAAAATGGTGGCAACTTTAGCAATAATTGGCCTAGTTAGGTAGTTATCCAGTAATATTTCTGGTTAATGATTGCAATAATTGAAGTTAAATAAGCTAAATGTTTATATGTTGTCCAAAATGTCCATAATGACTGTTACTTGTTTTATCGTGGTTTTGTCTATTGATTACACAAATTACCCAGACTCATTATGCTGTTGATAGTGTTGCCATAGAAACACACAATTCTGAGGACATGAACAGAATGAATGAATAAATGAATGAATAAATGAATGAATCTTTTGCTTCATTCACCACTTTATTTCTGGGACGAATAAAGCATCTTTTTTCACTAAGCTCGGCGCAATAGATTTTGGAATTGCCTTCTCTGTGAAGGAGACTTGCAATGCTGCCTCATAATATGGCAAAATAAGGCAACTTAGAAGGCATGCGTATGCCTCCTATCATTTGTAACTGCCTTCGTATTGTCCAATGCTGTCTATTCAGGCAGTTCACTAGGTTTTGGAACAGAGCTAAAGCTTTAATGAACATCTCTGGTCTTATATATCTTTTCAATGACACTCTTAGTTATTCAAACGTTGCCCTGTTCCTGTCCCTTTATTAAAATCCGGCCCATTCTTTTTCCGCAGCCCAATTCTGTCAGACCCGGGCATTTCCCCTGAGGACAACGCGGGATGAGGCAGCTTAAAATTACCTTCCTAAATTCTCATTCCTCCTCCATTATTTCTCTCCTCCGTTCCTCTGCCAGTATCCTCTCTTGAACCCATCTCTCTACCCTGGTATTATGAATGACGGATCTTTTATGAATGGCTGATTACATGTAAGACAAGAAAAGAGCGATGGTCAGGTGTCTCCGAGCAGGTTGAGGTATCGCCTGACACATAGTCCACAGAGACCCGGCGTTTAGGAGGGCTGGATATTTAAAGGAGCAAATCTCTAAATCCTTTCAGAGGTAGAATGGGTCCTTCCAAAATGGGTTTAAAGCCATAGAAGAACCTTTTCATGTTCTGTAAGATCCTGGATAAAACAATCCATGTGGTCTATACTGTATGTTGACCTGATGAAGTTATAATATAACATCAAGACTATTTCATGTATCTACAAAGAACCATAAACAGGGACCCAACAGGGGAGATCTGGGCTAGTTATCACACCTTTTACTGCAGGGGCGTAAATCGCTGTCCCCCCCCCCCAAAAAACCATGCTGAGTATTGTAAATAATATAATGATATGTACTTAAAATAATTGTGTAAGTGGTAAAACAATACAAACACAAATGGGGCAAAAAATGCGTTTTAAGTGGCCTCACAGTGGTTTGATCCACTGCGCACCTCAACTACTTATAGACCGTAAAAAAATAGCAACTACCACACAAGTTTGGGGAGAGAACAATGCTCTTCAGACAGCAGTTGTGATACACCATTAAGTAGCTGTCAAGGCTATTTTATTCACTTTAAACATCAGATTAAATGATTCTTTTCTCTTTAATACAGAGGCTTTTTGCTGCGATAGTCGGTGCCAACCGCGGCACCGCCCACCGTCGTTTTTACTTTTATAGTAATACAATCATTTTGTCCAGTTAGAGAACAGACACAACAATTAAAAACTGAATGTGTCTGCTCAATACAGTGTGAGCCGAACGAGAGTCGCAGCACAAACGCAGCAGGAGTCAGATCTCATTCATCACGAGAGCAAACAGTTGACAGACCAGATGATCGCGGATTTGGTTTCAAAGCGAAATGTAAAAGCACCTATTTAAGTGAGTTTGTCATTGTACTGTTTTCTTGTTGTGTTTTTTTACATTTAGAATAATAGTCTAATGAACCCACCATTCAAGCAACTGCCACCCCCGAATCGGCGCTAATTCTAAACTGAAAGTATATGCGCACGGGTCGGCCGCACTGTCAGATCTGTGTTGGGATTTGCTCAATATGATATGATAAGTGGCAGATCAGAGGGCATGCTGCAGTTGAATATCTAAATATCTGAATATCATAGTATAAAATACTATGTGGAGGACGCAAGATAATTTAATAATTATAATATGACTGAGTGGTGAAACTTACTCATATTTAAACATTAAATATTGCAATAAATAAATGGTTTTGAAGAATATTTTTTAGAAACTTTGAGAAGAAGGATAATGGCACGGTCTCCATGCTACACTAATAATAGTAGTAAGGCTTTAATTTGTGTACACATCCTTACAAGTACGATTTTGGCTGTATTATTTGTGTCCCCTTCAAAAATTGCTCTTGAGAAATTTTATGTTTATTGTCCCCCCCAACTGTTAGATGATATTTACGCCCCTGTTTTACTGTGAATATGTCTTAGGGTCAATCAATTTCTGATTTATTTTGAAGTCTTGACTATAAAGAACCTATTAAACATTATTGATAAAAAATAAATGAATAAAAATAAAAGTGTTGACCTTTTGATACATCATCATGCATTCAAATGCGGGGCATGTTGTCTCTGTAATGTTCTCAGGTTCACAAATAAGATGAAAGAAGTTTAGCAGATCAACTAGCAGCTGTACTTTAATAAACAAACCAAAAGAGAATAATACAATCAGAGAAAACTGCAATGAAACAGTGTGCATAGCGCATCCAGGCCCGAGGTAGGACTGGCCGAGACGAAGAAGACTTGGGGCTGGGCAGGACCAGCGGAAATGAGGACACTTGGATGCCGGAACAGTGCGTACACACAGATGTGTGTGTTATGAGTACGTAAGAACAGTTTCACACAAAGTGTGGGATCTACCAACTTGTACTTATACGTAGGAATGTGTGTAAATATAAGCACAACTCTGAGCATGCTAACACAGGGAATCTAGTGGTAGAATGGTGAATGCAAATACTCAATTAGTAATTTTATAGTTCTATAGTTCAAGCTAGACATTTGCATAATTGGTGTGAAAAGCTATAAAAGACAGCTGGGAAGTCATTTGAAATGCTATTGTGTCATGGCTGATCTCGCTTTGCTGGAAGATTTGGCAAACCATGCGGTGCGCAGAGAACGCGTTTTCAAAGACATTTACGTGATTTATAAAGGGAGGTGTTGTCACCATATATAGTTCATTGGAGGTGTTTCTGAATGTAAATGACCATGAACGTGAACGAGCATGGTGCTTATGAACGTGGGATTTATCAACAATGACTTACTGGTGTGCATAAGAACCGCACACGTTTGATAAATACAGATTTTTTTGTACTTAGGCACATTCTAAATTTCATTTGTAGGACTAAATATAGAACATTTTCTACGCACTGTTGATAAATGAGGCCCTAGGGGAGGAAGGACTTGGGCGCAGGTGGTCATCAGGTAATCTATAACTCAAGACTGAGGTAGACTGAATTCCGATTCTGGAGGATGGGGATGACCACCCACTTCTCCATTCAGCGCCACCAAATCTCCCACTGGAATGGATGTACAAATTGGCTCATACACCTGATCAGATTGGGAGGTAGGGTCGAGCTTCTGGATGGATGTGGCCTCTGGTGGGGGGTCTATTTCGGTCATAGGCTCTGGCTCTGTGTCTGCGGTGGGCTCAGGCTCAGGATCCGTGGTGAGCGTGGGTTTAAGTTCTGACTTTATGATGTTCACTGGAGGATTTGGAGTAGGGATGGCAGGAATGGGCACGGAGATTGTAAAGCGGGCTTACTCTTGCTTCTTGCACAGTGAGGGGAGAGCCAGTTATCCACAGAGCATACTCAATGTATTGGAGCAAGGAACATCTGGATTCCCCCATGGGCTACAAAAACACATCTTCAACGTGATCGGATCCAGTTTACCTTGTGGCAAAGTCCTCTACAAAATCATCCAGTGGTCATCCTCCCTGATAGAAGGACAAGAGCTGATCTTCAAGGTGGATTGCATTTTATCCTTTTGCATTTTAGTGCTTTAGTATTCTCTGATTACTGTATTTTTGATCAAATCAATGCAGCCTTCTGATTTGGAAACAGATGTTTGAAACCAACATACTGTACAAAACCACTGCTAGCGTAAACAAGCATTTGTGTAATGGAACGTCTGACTCCAAACCTTATAGTAACTGACATACAGCCCTTGTGACAACTAGCCCAGTCTCCTCTATAGTGAAAAATGCAGCTGCAAAAGCCATAAAATAAATAAATCTGCACACATATGCTAACAACACATCGACTAGTAGCACAATCTCCTGTACATTGATCTGTCTGTGCATCAGCTGCAGCACCAAATGCGTGAGGTGAACGGGGAGTTTGTGCATTCAAAATTCAATTGCGGGTCAATAATGCATGAGCCAACAGGGTTCGACTGAAGCAGAACAACCGAACACACAGACGATGAGAAGACAGACAACAAATACATTTGTGCAACACAAGCTGTGATTACATGCCTAAGGGATGAGCATTGTTTACTTATGGCAAAATGCATGGCTATCAATGCCAATTTCAGCGTTTTTTGAAAAGCTTTCCATTTAAATTGCGTCAAATTGAATTGAGGTGGTCCGTAATGACATTACGGCAGAGCAAATGAAACAGAGGCAAGGAAGAGCCCCTGATAGGACGGAGGGTGCAGATTTGTGGCTAAGAGAGATGAGCGGATAGAGATGGAGAGATAGAGGTGATGGAGGGCCACTTGTGGCCTGAGGTGATGGATGGAGGAAGTGTCACGGGGCAGGTGTCGTGGGTTTGCCCTCTAATGATTTTTCTCTCCATTCCACAGTGAAATATGCCCCTGTCAGGCACTGGCGATATATTCCCTTTTTTCTCCCTCTCGGCTCTCTGACTCACGTTTTCTTTTTTACATGATGCTTTCGGTGCCTCTTTGACATGCAAACACACACATATGCAGTCTCAAGCAGAGTGGAGAGGTCATGTGTTTGGCAGGACTTGTTTGGTGAGAATGTGGTGCAGTGAAAGCCTCCAGCAGAAGAAGCAGCATCTCTCTCTCTCTCTATCTCTCTCTCTCTCTCCTCCGCCAGGGATGTGGGCGTCCGTTTGCATTACTACCTGCTCTGAGCCCGACCATCTCACTTCATTGACACGAGCTGCCTGCCAGAACCATCCAAAGCTCTATTTCTAAAGCAGACTGCAGCGTTTCAAGTGCCTCAATGGCTGTTTAGTCTATTCTGTACGATTCATTTGGGACTGGGGTACATGGGCTAACTTTTATAATATTGTTTAACTGTTTAGAATATCTAGAATAACTTTTTTGAATACCCGCTGCATGGATGTCAAATTTATCATTCTACTGCAAACTTTTGAACAGTAGTATATATTAAATAAATCTAACTATATAACTATATACTATGGAAGCTTGTTTCCGCCACAGAATAAAACATTTTAAAAGATAACTGCGACTTTTTGCCTCAATTTTTTCTCAGAATTGCGAGATATATTGCATGTTAGAAAGTCAGACTCGCGAGATATAAAGTCATAATTGTGAGATATAAATCATAATTATGAGATATAAAGTCAGAATTGCGTGGTATAAACTCGCAATTCTGACATTATATATCACAATTATGACTTTATAACACACAATTGCGACTATACCACGCAATTCTAACTTTATATCTACAGTAATTCTGACTTTATAACACGCAATTGCGAAATATTTATATTTCGCAATTTATAAACTCGCAATTGTGAGAAAAAAAGTCAGAATTGTGAGATAAAAAGTCACAATTACCTTTTTTATTTTTTATTCTGTGGCAGAAACAAGCTTTCATAATATACTGTATTCTGTAACTACTTTTTCATTGAACTTCCTGTAAAAAAAAATGTGTATATACCTCATAACATTATGTAATATTTTGATCATACTTTCCACCCCTACATGGTACTTAATAGAACATGATGTCCAAAAACAAAGTAGCACCATGGTGCTTATGCTGTATTTTGTCACAGTTGACACAATGTCAATTTGCCATAAGTCTAAGACAACTCAGCCAGATCAATCATGTAATGTTATGTATTATGAGTGATGTTTTTGCTCTGTATTCAGAGACACACAGGCACGTTCATACTGCCAACTGCCATACACGACAGCCTCTGTGCACCCTGTTACTCAACCTGGACTGAAAGAACAAACAGGAAAGCTTTTCATAAAAACACACAGAGAAATGGACAGGATCACAGAGACTCTGCATGCAAACAGGTCATGTATTGGAGTGGCGCTCTTCAAAAAGGCTAAAATATGTTAGCTGGGCTCTCGCAGCGTTTCGCCCTAGTTTGAGCAGACACAGTCCTCTTACAACAGATGGATCCAGTCTGAAAGGTGCTGGGCTCTCTCTGGGAGGATTCACTAAGAATGATTTGTGCTTGCTGATATGTCGTTTATTCGTATGCGTATGTGTTACTTTAAAGCCTGATTTACAAGATAAATTGTGCAAATGAGGTAACAGCACAAGCGCTGTCACAGAATATGCGCATAACAGGTAAAATTTCTGTACTAAAAAAATCATGGAACAGTTGATTATTAACAATTTGCCTCCATCTTATTTAAATCACAAAATCATATTTTCAAACTACATTTGTTCAAAAAGCTTAGAATCAGCTTTTTTATTTATGTTACTGACAAATATGCATTAGGTTTAGTAGTTTATGTTAAAACTGTAATCACAATGGATGGGCGTTTTATATGCAATTCACTGTGATTGAGACAACTCAATCGGTTCTTTGAAATGGCGAAGAATAAATTATAATGCTAGACTAGATTATAACACTCTCTCCTTCATTTGATGAATCGCTACTTCCATGAACAATAGCAAAAATATACAAACTACTCCTTTAAAATCAAATTCCCTGGTTTTCGCAGGGCATAATAGTTCAATATTAACTGTGACAGTGCAGACAGACTGAGAGTTTTGTAAATAAGTCTATAATGTAAATGTAAATGATCTATAATTAGCCTAATTTACATAAAAATGACAATTACGCAATTGAATGTTTTTCATTATTTTAAATAATTCAAATGGTGCAGCGCTATTTATTTTTGGTGTGAAACTGTTAACGGAGTAACGGAAGTCTCAATATTTTTTTCTTCAATATTGTGATGTATCTTCGAGTGTAACAGCTCCTCAGACAAGTCTCGAACATTTAAAATAACCTGCAATATTCCATTAAAAAAATAAGAGTTGTCCAAGCACTGTTTTGTTTATGGTTTGTACATCCGCAGTCCTAGCTTTTTTCGTTTTCCCTTTTTGAATGACAAATACAGAGTACTGCCACCTGCTGGTATGGAGAGTTATTTCCTCTCACACAGGCACAGAACATATGCTAGTTGGCCAGTGACTACAGTCTTTCTGGTGTGTTTAACAGCATTTGTTTTGGGCCAGACACAGGTGATGTGAGGCAATACCACAGCTGGCCTTCTTCAGTACTAGTTATTTGTTGTCGGTTTGGTGTGTAGCCATATTGAACAATTAAATGTTAAGTTTAACAAGTAAATGTTAGTTTTAGTATTTACAAGTATTGAACAAGTAAATGTTACGTTCCCATTCATATATGTAAAAGTGGACCGTCTCAGCCTATTGTCTCTGATTGCAGGTAGAAGGGCTCAAAAACAGGGCTGAAAATTCAAATATCTTTCAAACACAGCTGACAAAGGTTGCTAAAGTTTTCTTTTTTTCTTTCACCTGGTGGATGTGTGGCTGATTACAATCAGCCACGTTTGTGTGTGTGTGTGTGTGTGTGTGACAGCACTCTTGTCATCACTGATTTAGACCTGTTTCATTAGCCTGCACTTATTCACACTGATGATACTTCATGAAAAAACGCTTCTCTGCTCGTAACTCCTCTCGTCTAAACAAGTCTACATGAGCCTGCTATTCATATTTAATGCCACTAAAACCAGCTGGGAATCTGAGCCAATTATCATCACTGAATGCTTCACACTCTCTCAGACCCTACTGTAAAGAGAGCAGGAAGGAAGGGAGGAAGAGATGGAGAAACAGAGGGGGCTAGGGGGCTTGTTGAGACAGCTCTCTTCCATTAGCACTGTGTCTCATTCCCTCTGGGACGTGAGGGTGAGAGAGACCAGCACTCAGGCTCACTGTTGACCACTTTACAGCATGTGTATGCTGGGACGCACTGTCCACCTGTGTGCTCTTCATGGGCAGCTGGACAAGGGTGGCAGGACGTGTCTTGGAACGATGGATGTAGTACTGTAATGATCAAAATGTGCACAATGACATCAAAATATTATTTCTGCTAGAAAGGATACACTAACGAGAAATAAAGTACGAAAGGTGCCCTAGTTTTACTATGTTTTGTAAATGTATCATGGAGGACTAATTCCGTGGAATATTTACAGTATAATGGTATAATACTTAAAATGGTACATGAATAAAGTAAGCATTCCATGGTGGTGTATATATATAAAAATACCATTTTAAAATCATCATTGTACCATAGTACTCCTACAACACATTTGATTTTACATAATATACTACATGCTGCCATCTCTTCTCATGGGCACTTCACAAGCAACTATTCTGAGATGTGATGTGAAAGACAGCAGACAGGTAAAATATCACTCCATTTAACACATAATTGCTAAAATAGCACCATTAAAGTCTGTGTCAAGTAGAAGATGTGACCAACTTTACTTCAGTATTGTGACGTATTAGAGTGAAACGGAATATTGACTGAGAAAAAATAAGTTTGATTTTAGCACACCTCCTCGACATCTCTAGTTCTCAACAGACAGACTGACGGTGTAAGGATGTTCTGTCTAAGCTGCCAAACTGATATAATCGGAAAAAGAATGCATGTCCAGAGGGGAAGCAAATTTTCTGATTTTGACTAACGATTATGAAGAATTTTAATTTTTTTTTCTGTAGAACTTTCCAGGGATTCATTGTTTACCACAAGATTAGTAATGTGTGCCAACAAAAGCTGCTTTTCCACAGTCGGGTCGAACGGTTCTAAGAACTGTAAGGAACGGTTCCAGTTATGTTTAGCATTAAACTGCTAGCAACTGTTAGCAGTAGCACCCCATTACTATCATCATTCAAAATACTGTATGCTAAAGGACATCATTATTATATATTGTATAGTTACAGTAGTAATTTAGCAGACAAATATTCACATGGTTTTATAATAGGTTTAGAGGGAGCTAGGGCAGACAACAACACAACCCTTGTGAAAATTAACTATGGTTTTACTACATATAAAACCAAAAAACATGGTTACTAGTTAAACCATAGTAACCACAAATTAAGCATGGTTTTGCTACTCTAACCATAGTTTAATCATATAATTTGTAGTAAAACTATGGTTATACAAATAGTAATTAATCCGCCAAAAAATGGTTACTATACTTTTACTATAATACAGCCACGGTTAATTTTAGTAAGGGAAAATTATGACTCGTGATATGATAATGCAATAACATGTTCATTATTAGGATTTTTCTATAACGATATTGTCATGATGTAGTTATTATTGTACTAATTTTGACATTTATGCAATTTAGAAAATATAGTTTTGTTAAATCTAGAGTATTTAAGTCATTTTAAGATAAAACATGGTCATAATGTAATAATTTAAATTTAACTAAAATACATTTATATTATGTGCAAACAAATTACAATGCGGTGGTTGTTTTGCAAACAAGGTGAAGACAGTTCTGTTCATAACAGTAGACATGCTGATGAAAAAGTGACAGGTACAAGAAAATTAGCGAAATTGCAGGTCAAGAGATAACTTTTAATTATTTTGCACGGCCCCAGTCTATGGATTTAAACTTTTTTTATGTGATGGAAATACAAAAATAGGGTTGTCCGTGGTTTCAGAATTTGTTGTGGGTCTATGGGATGGCCTGGGTGAGTGTGAGATTTCCCGGCCTGAAATTTTGTCCCAGTCCGGCCCTGTTCTACATGGTGGTTGTTCAGCCTGGATACATTCACTAGCTAACAAAGTTTATAATGTAAGTTCTTTTGTATTAATGTATTAATATGATGTGCGGTCCAGTTACCAGCATGACACTAAAACAGGTATCAGTAATGGAACATTTTTACTTAAGTACATGTCAGGGCTCATACTTGTTTACTTTAACTTGAGTAAAAAAGTGTAGTCCATATTTCAACTTTTACCAGAGTCTCTATAACCCTCATCCTTCCCTCATTTTTAAAATAAAAATAAAAATTTAGGTTTTATCGGAGTGGTCCAAGACCCTAGGACTTTTGTCGCACTTGAACCACGAATACACACAAAAAAAATTACTGGATTCGAGGAGTTTATTTGTATTTAAAACTGAAAAAAGTAACAAATCCCTACCTCACCCATCAATTAGACCCCCTTAGGAATGAATGGAATGCGAGGAATGCTTCAGTACACATAGAAAAACCTAAAAAATTTCAAAATTCAAACAAAAAATCCTCAAACTTTACCAAAAAATGATTTTATAATGTCTACATGTGTATCTGAATGCATACTGAACAGCTCATTGAGCTGAATTAAAAGGGTTATGCATGAAATTGTTGAGTTATTTTGAATTTAAGTTGAAAGAATGTGAAGAAGAATTATTATTTGTTATTTATTTATTATTTATTGACCAAATCTAGTAATTTAAAGGTAAATAAAATAAAAAATAACAAATAAATCTCCCAAAAAATTTCCATTAAAATATATAAACAAATATTATCAAAACTAAATGAAATAATCTTTCTGGACAAAAAAAAAAAAAAAAAAAAAAATGTAGGGCTTCGGGTCATTTTGACCCGTGAGGGAAAGATGAGGGTGAGTATTTTTACTTCTACTTGAGTGAAGGATGTGTGTACTTTTGCCATCTCTGCTGGCTACCAATTTCTCTGTAGCTGGCTAAGTGTGCTATTTGAGCGACATAAACACAAATTAATAATAAAATGAAAAGAAATATCTGATTATCCTCCATAACGCGGTCGCTATTTACATCTTATATCATTAGTAAACCCTTCCGTTATCAAGGCAACGACTGACACATTTGTATTACATTCCAAAGAGCGGCCATTATCAGCCCCACAGTAGAAAATGAAACCATATCCGTACCGGCTGGCCCTGACTGGGACGGAATGGAACGGTTTGGCCTGACTTTGGAAAAGCGGCTAAAGTAACTCAGGTCAGCTGATTTCATGCAGACTTTATCATCTCATTAGCAGCTATCTGCTATCAATTAGCTTTTCCAGTTCTCCCTTCGTTCCATTACTTTGGTCTTCATGTGCATGACACTATTTTCTCTGACAGTGATAGTGATCTGTGGGAGTCTTTGGGATAAAAAAGCCTGTGTTTACATTAGGAACAGTATTAAAGCATCTCCTGATTCCCGTCTGCAACTCGCAGCTGATAGTGTCTTTAATGACAGCAAAACAGCAGCTATCTGAGGCGCGCCGTACACACCGCAGATCAACTGAGATCCCGCTCCCTCATGGCCATTGTTTAGGTATTGAGATCATAGATTTGTACTGCAAGAGCAAACACACCAAAAGCAGTTTAAACAAACACATTCCCTCACATACATACACATACCATCCAAACCACTAGGTTTGGAAAGACATGAGAATGATGGCAGAATTTCATTTGAGTAAAATATTCCTTTTAAAAACAAGATGATATTCCATACAATGAAGGAATAATTGAAGATAATCTGACACTCAGAAAAAAACAAGGCACCCATGCAAAAGAAAACGAAGATTATGAGTGGAGAGGGAAATGCAGAATGAATAAAAGAGACATTTTTGGCAGTGAGGAATTCAGTGTGTTAGACACCGTCAGCATAGACATCAATAAAGGCAACTGCTCGCTCCAGCTCACTGCACTGGCTTTGGAGAAGGAGGCATTTAGCATTGAAATAGTCATAATGGCTGGTCACACTCTCACGCTGTTTTCCTTAATCTCATTCTGCTCCGTAATCCGTTTGACATGCCGGCCCAGCGGCAGAATTCAGCCGCAAATGAGCAGAGTATGGTGGGAAGATAAAGCACCGTCTCCAGCCTCAGACGGGAGAGGAGAGCTGCAGAGAAAAGACTGGCACCCCACGACATGTGTGAGGAGGAGTCAACAGGAAATGACATGATTACTGGTAATGTCAACAGGAGGCAACGGCAGAACAGAACCGACACTGTGCCGGCACTGAAGACAGACAGTAATGAGGCCATTTTATGTAAGCAGAAAAGCGAATGTATGTAAATGCTGCGCATGAGCACAATGCTATAAAGAAACAGCTGTGGGATTATGATCCAGTCAGCAACCTGCATTATGGGTAATTGCGTACAGAAACAGTAGCAGCATTTGCTGTACATTAGAAGTCAGCGCTTTTATTCAATCCACATAACGTTGTGTTGGGAGACACATAAAGGCATGGGTCTGTGAAAGGGGCGCAGTGGCTCTGTTCCAAAACATAGTGAAAAGCTTACATAAGCAGATGCCTTTTAAGGCAGCATCCTAACTGAATTAGAACTTCATAAGCGATTGATCTACATAAGCGGCAACTTTGCACGCCATGAAAGTCTCACAAAGGCTTTACTCACAATTGAATTCAACAGAGTTTGGCAGTAGCATGTTGCTAAGCTAACATTGCGATACTCTAATAAACATAAGAATACATAGTACACAAAAATATTGGTTTGTTAGTCTCAAATACTATTTTTATTGATACTATTTTATTGAATGAATTGGCTATATCAATAAACAACATTTATCTTGCTTTGTCTGCCATCTTTTATTTTACTGGTCATAATGCTTTATGGAATTTCCTTCTCTACTAATGATAAATGTGATGGTACCTTTGGATACATTTTGAATTTTAGCAAAAGTTCTTTCAGTTTTTTTTAACTGAACGTCACATGGATGTGACAGACATCTTAGATTTGTCCCTCGTGTTTTTTTCCTCAAACCAGTTAAGCGCAAACTCCACCCCACAGCTGATTTCATTGGTCAACTTAACCCTCATATACATGAATGTTTCCCCAATCATTATTACATATTCCGGTCTTTGGCGACCCGGTTCTATATCTAACACGGGTGGCTCTATACCTGTCGCGATAACATAAAACTCTCCTGATATTAGAGTAACAATTACAAAAGAATAAAATAAAACATATTTTGTTACCTTTTGGAGCTTGGAAGGTTTCAGTTTGAGCAGATGTTTTATACCATCATCACTGTCCTCGTCAGAGCTCATTTCCCAGTACATTCAGCATCTGGCTCATATTCACGATCTCAAACATATTCTCAAAAACTATCATTTTCAACATCTTCAAAATCAATATTTAGATCGCTGACAGCTTCTTCAACAGATCCACTATCAAGTGACAGTGACACTAATATTTGATTGCATTCAGTTCTTGATCTGCAGTAAATCGCTGAGCAATTTCAAGTTTTGCTGATGATACTTCCTATTCTTTTGTTTTCTGCCTGCTGGAACTATGAGTGAAACATCACTTCATCGTTGTGTATCAGACATTGTCATCTTGTGGAATAAAGGTGAACTGCACTTATTCAGTCATCAAAGATTCAATTGTTGTGCATAAAAATATGCTTGCACTGTAACACCTCAGGTCGTTAGTGACCCTATATAAATTTTACAAGAAATGAATGGAAAAACAGGCATTCTTTTGGAATTTTTTTTTTTCATGTTATATTGTTTATAATGAAATGATTGAGGATTGAGAATGTTGATGTCTAACTTTAAAAAATGAATGAGCAGGAGGGTAGTGAACGACGTCCTGGGTCACTAAAGACCTGAAAAAAAAAGTGTGTTGGATTTACATGATTTAATTGTGTACATCGGTCCCACATGAATCAATTAAGTTAAACAAACATAATTTGTTCATGTAACTTCAACATCATGGAATGAATACATTTTAAGTGACTCAATCAAGTAGTCTCAAAGTGAATTTTATATGGCTCCCTGACATGATTCAGGCATTCAATTTCATATATTCATTCATCCACTTCAATTTCATATACTTTAATGTTACACAACTGAATTATAATACTACACTAGCTAGTTGGCAAACTTTTAGAAACACATTAGCATCTTAAATGCTAAGCATTAAAAGCTCCTTCAGCAAAGCCGTTATGACATTAGTTGTATTAGTCCACAGCCTAAGCAAATGCTCTACTCTTCTCCACAGTGGTAATCCACTGTATTTTAATTCCAACATAATTGAATATTAAACACTATTAAACACAATCAAGTCTCCCCCTTTCTCATCTTGCTCAAAAATACATAAAATAGCACTTTTACATATAAAATAACAACATTTACTCTCTCTTGATTTAGCCATATGCAAAGCATGGTGGGAAGTAACAAGCCCCGCCCAGTTTCAGTTAATGCAACACAAATCATTCATGTAATCTCAACAAACGGATTAAGTAAACTTTAATTTGACTTATATTTAAGTGGATTGAACACAATCAAATTAAGTTAGGACAAAATGTATAGCAATTGTGTTGCTTTAGCTCATTTTAATTAAGCAATTTGAACAAGCAGTAAAAATATTTTTTTTCAGTGTATGCGTTTAAGGGTTAATCACACAAGGTTATTTCAGCGTTATATAGGCATCCGGCACTGTGATTTAGATGGCCAATGAAATCTTTAGAATTGGTGGTGGGGTGGGGTATATATTCATATTTCCAAACTTTCCATATCCTTGCTGCTACTCGTCCTAACCAGTAGGTTGCCATTCATATTTTTTGGCATCTGTCTGATGTCAAAAACTTCTACAACCAGCTGTACAATAAATGGCCTTTTTCAATGAAAATGTAGTCTTCATTAGTATGAACTATTTTATCAAGGGATAAAAAGATAGAGGGATATCTGATTGCTTGTAACTTGAAATGGCATTGGCAACGGCAACTCACAAAGCATGACACGAACGTTGTGTGGTTGCAAGATATTGCTGTGTATATAAAATGATGAGAAGCAAAGCATATCACATAGAAGGGATGAAATGAGAGACTTTATCATTAAGCTTCTCATAAAATCAGCACAGCTCTTCCTGAAAGCTGTAATCCCACACACGCTCAGGGAAAACACCAGAGACGTTGTGACTTCTCATGTGATTTCTCAAGTGGGACAAACACTGCCATCTCATATGACATAGAGTTTCCCTTCCGTTCTGCTGTTTGCACAACGAAAAACCAACAACGCTCTAATTAAATTAGACTTCAGCTTCAGAGATGCAAGAGGAACCGATGAAGAGGGAGAGAAAGCAAGCTGACCTCATCAATGGCTCTGAGTGACCTCAAGTGTGTTTGAGGTCTCTCGACACACAGGTCAATACAGGATTGCCATGACATCTGTTAGTCAGATTTGACTGAAGTCTTCCTCTCAGGGTCATATAAATAAATACTGTTTTTTTTTCTCATAGTTCTCCCAGGAGAGAGTCTTAATGAGTTGCTCTGTTTTATTCTAATTCATTATAACCAGCACACACTGATTTTAATTACCTACAGCACAGCACCTCCAGCTAAACAGCCACCTCAGTCCCTATGGACGATCCTCAGTCTCAGGCAGTCTTGTGACTGCGATTGCAGATTCACCAGAGACAATTACAAGACACCTAAAATGCAAAAAAAGAGCCATTTCAGCCACTAAAGTTGATGCCTTTGTCAGATACTTTAAAGCTGGGTCAAAATGATTGGGTTCTACTTGCATTGCATTCTTTTAAGGCCCTGTATACACTAGTGCATTTTCGTTTTAAAACGCATAACTTCTGCTACAGTTATGCCTGTCATCTACATTACACCGGCGTTTTCGAACCTCAAAAACAGAGACTTTTGAAAACGCTGCAGACCCCGTTTTAGTTTGAAAACTCTGGGGTTGTGTTTCAGTGTAAACGGACCAAAACTGAGACTTTTAAAAATGATGGCACGGCTGCCCACATTACGCTACCTGAACACGATAATATCAGAACAGGGCTGCATTTCCCAAAAGCATTGTACGCCTAAGTTAATCGCACAGACCGTTGGTGGCTATTGTATTACAATGCTTTTGGGAAACGCAGCCCTAAGCCGTCTCTCTACGCTTCGCTGACACCTGAGCCAGTCCAGTTACTGGCCACTTGGAGCAAGTACACGCGAGGACACTGGCTCTACATGGAGATTTTAGAATCTCACAAAAGTGTTGGGTGTCGCCCAGCCTGCAGCTCTGCAAATGTCTGTTAGTGAGGCGCCATGCGCTAAAGCCCAAGAGGAGGGTACACTCCTAGTGGAGTGTGCCTTTACCCCTAGTGGGCATGGCAGGCCCTGAACCTGATATGCCAGGACAATGGCGTCCACTATCCAGTGAGACAACCTCTGCTTGTAGAGAGCCTTCCCTTTCTGCTGCCCTCCGTAACAGACAAAGAGCTGGTCTGAGGTCCTGAAACACTGCGTCCTGTCTACGTAAGTGCGAAGGGCGCGTACTGGACAGAGCAGTGCCAAGGCCTCCTCCAGGGGCAGCGCTTGCAGGTTCACCACCTGATCCCTGAAAGGAGTGGTGGGAACCTTGGGCACGTATACAGGCCGGGGTCTTAAGATCCCGTGAGAGTTAGCCGGCCCGAATTCCAGGCACGCTTCGTCAACCGAAAATGCCTGCAGGTCCCCTACCCTCTTGATAGAAGCCAGGGCGCCATTTTCATAATCAAGAGCGCCACTTTCATAGAAAGGTACTTCAACTTGATGGACTGCAAGGGCTCAAAGGGAGCTCTCTGCAGGGCAGATAATACCACTGCGAGGTCCCAAGAGGGCATCTGTAGAGGGCGAGGTGGATTTAATCTCCTCGCCCCTCTAAGGAACCTGCTGACCAGGTCGTGCTGTCCTACCGTTACAAGTCCACCAGGTCATGGTGTGTAGATATTGCGGCCACGTAAACCTTCAGGGTGGAGGGAGACAGCCTTCGCTCCAACCCTTCATGGAGGAAGGAGAGCACGGACCCGATGGGGCATTTCCTGAGGTCTTCTTGGCTGTGTCGAGGGTCGCCGTGTCGAGGGTCCCCTCGGTCAGGGAGTAAAACCAGCGGCAATGGGAAGAGTCGTGGGAGGCAAACAGATCTACCTGTGCATTGCCGAACTGTTCCCAAATCAGCTGAACCGACTGGGGATGGAGTCTCCATTCCCCCGGAAGTGGCTGAAACTGTGAGAGCTCGTCGGCTGCACGATTCAGGTCTCCCGGGATGTGAACGACACGAAGCGACCTCAGATGCTTCTGACTCCATAGGAGGAAATGGCGGGCAAGTTGCGACATCCGGCGGGAGCGTAGACCACCTTGTTGGTTGATGTACGCTACTGTCGCTGTGTTGTCTGAACGGACCAGTACATGTTTGTCCTTGAGCAGGGCTTGAAAGCGGTGCAGGGCTAGACGTACGGCCATCAACTCGAGGCAATTGACATGCCATAGGCACTGGGGTCCTTTCCAGGAGCCCGCGGCAGCATGTCCATTGCACATGGCACCCCAGCCCGTGGCAGAGGCATCTGTTGATACAACAACATGCCTGGAAACTCATTCTATGGGCACTCCGGCCCGTAGAAAGGTGAGTTTCGACCACGGGGTGAAGGTTTGACGGCAGGCCCAAGTGACTGGAACCCAGAGCATGCCTTGTTGCCATGCCCATCTCGGGACTCGATCGCGAAGCCAGTGCTGAAGCGGTCTCATATGAAGCAATCTGCCATATGCCATATGCCCCAGGAGCCTCTGAAATAACTTCAGTTGAACCGCACTCTTGCCCTCGAATTGGTGAAGACAAGTCAGCAGTGCGCTCGCTCGTAAGCTGTGCGTACATGGCGACCAAGTTGATTTCCATACCGAGAAAAGAGATCCTCTGCACGGGGGAGAGTTTGCTCTTTTCCCAATTGACCCAAAGGCCCAGACGGGCGAGGTGCCGGAGCACCAGGTCCCTGTGTTCGCAAACCTGGTCTCGAGAGTGAGCTAGTATCAGCCAGTCGTCGAGATAGTTCAGGATGCGAACCCTGTGTTGCCTGAGTGGCACAAGGGCTGCCTCGACGACTTTCGTGAAGACGCGAGGAGACAGGGCTAACCCGAACGGGAGAACCGTGTACTGGTATGCCTGCCCCTCGAAGGCAAACCGTATAAACGGTCTGTGTTGAGGAAGAATGGAGACATAAAAAAACCACGTCCTTCAGGTCGATCGCTGCAAACCAATCCGATGGACGAATGCATTTGAAAATGCGTTTGGCTGTCAACATCTTGAATGGAAGCCTGTGAAGGGTTCGGTTCAAGACGCGCAGGTCCAGGATTGGTCGTAACCCACCGCTCTTCTTGGGTACAATGAAGTAGGGGCTGTAGAAGCCGGACTTCATCTCGGCTGGAGGGACAATCTCGACCGCACCCATGGCCAGTAGGGTGTCGATCTCCGCACGCATGACAGGGGCATTGCCACCCACCATGGTATAGCGGACTCCCCAAAACCAGGGAGGAGACCGTGCGAACTGAATCGCATAGCCGAACCTGATCATGCGAGCGAGCCAGCTGGACAGATTGGGAAGCTTTAGCCAGGCTCCCAAAAACTGAACCAGCGGGGTCATGTGAATGACAGGCGTACCCACGATGGGGCAGCAAAGTGGAATGACCGGCCCAGACATGGGAGGCGTTGGAGCATCCTGAGGTGTGGGCGGGGTCGTGTTCCGCGCCCTGACAGAGAAGACCATGGAAGGACCAGTGTTCCACTGGGGCCTCCTCTGACAGGGGTCTGGCGACAGAAGGGGATGAGAGAGGCGAGGCTGTGCGTTCGCACACTGTCATCCGCGCCCTCTTGGGGCTCGGAGGTGAACATGTCAGATCTTTAACCATGAATAGGGTGCCGCCGACCATGAGGCCAGCGGCAGAAGGGGAAAACCAAAGATTCTCCCCCAGCCCTCCACCGGCAGAAGGAGTGGTCCTGTTACCATCTCCTGGGAAAGAGCTGTGTTCACCTCCGAGCGGCCCGTCTCAGGAGCGCCGCTTGGCCTGCCGTTTGGCCGGCTTAGGGGCTGGGTGGCCTTCCTGCAACCTCCTCCATGCCCTGGCCCGGGTGGAGGCTGCTACTGGGGCCGGGCGGGAGGGGCGGGAGCCGCAGGAGGGCAGTCTCGACGGGGAGCAGGCTGAGGCATCTGTGCTGGCGGCTGGGTGGAGGCAGCAGCGGGCCGCCGGGGCAGAATATGTTTGATAGCCTCAGTCTGCTTCTGCGTGGCCAAGAACTGTCAGGCAAAGTCCTCGACCACCCCGCCGAATAGCCCAGCCTGAGAGATAGGGGAGTTGAGAAACCGTGTTCACTCAGCCTCCCGCATATCTGCCAGGTTGAGCCATAAATGACGTTCCTGGACCACAGCAGTGGACATCACCTGACCGAGAGAGCGTGCAGTAACCTTCGTCGCCCGTAGGGCGAGGTCGTTTGCCGCACGCAACTCTTGCATAAGCACAGGGTCAGCATTGCCCTCGTGCATGTTTCTGAGTACCTTCGCCTGATGGACTTGAAGGATAGCCATAGCATGCAAGGCAGACGCGGCCTGGCCCGCAGCTCTATAGGTATTAGCCACCAAAGTAGACGTAAACCTATAGGCTTTAGACGGATTCTTTGGGTCACCACGCCATGTCGAAGCGCTCTGAGGACACAGTTGCATAGCAACAGAACGCTCAACAGGGGAACCCCAGTGTACCCTTTCACCACGCCACCGTCGAGAGCAGTGAAGGCGGAAGAGGTTGTCGAGCGATCGCGAAAAGTCAATGGATACTTCCACGATTTCGCCACCTCCTCATGCACTTCCGGGAAGAAGGGCACTGGCGGCTGACGGGGGCTTTCAGCATGGGCCGCCCCCAGATACCAATCATCCAGCCTTGAGCGCTCGGGACATGGCGGAGGGTTCCACTCAAGCCCGATGCTCTCAGCTGCCCGGGCAAGCATGGCTGTGAGCTCCGGATCAGACTCGGGCAATGCTGGGACTCCTGAGGGAGGCAGCACAGCCGAATCCTCATCTCCAGAGGAACCCAGCCCACCATGTGATGCGGCGATCATGGTGTCATCCGCCGGCGCTCCGAATGAGACGCTGGGCCCAGGACGGGAAACACCAGCGCCTTCACCCGGCAACACCACGGGTTGCAATGTGCTAGAAGGGGGTGTGGCCCGAGGAATATTTGTCGGGTTGGCCCACACCGTCACCCTCAGATCTCCCTGACCACCAGCCATAGTATCCCCTCTCGTGGAGGAGATAGAATTGGGTGTGGTAGAGGGGACCCTCCCTCCTAGATGGAGATCATGGAGTCTCGATCGCAACATTGCGATGGTCATGTTCCCGCAGTGGGAACATGCGTTTGAGACACATTTACACTTGTACTCTCATGCCAAGTGTGGATGAATAGTCATGTGATGTGCGTTTTCGGTCGTGCAGTGTAGACAGAGATCAAAATTAAAACGCCGTTTTAAAACGAAAACGCACTAGTGTAAACGGGGCCTAAGAGCAAATTAGGGTACTGGCAAAACACCTACTGTATAATGACACTATTAAAAATAAAGGTTCCAAAAAAGGGGGGGGGGGGGGGGCGGGGGGGTTGCAGCATTTTGTGCAATGGAAAGTTTCCATGGATGTTAAAGGATTTTCATGAAACCATCAATGTCAATAAAGAACAATAAAGAATAGTGTATGACGAAATTAGTCAGAGTACATGGCTAGTTTTTAATGGCCATCAGTGGGCTAACTGGACTATGCTAATTACCCAAACCTTGACTCTTTTGTTCCATGCGGCCCAACTGATTACACAATAGTAATCGTCTGGTAATTGACACCCATTAACTGGAGAGTTACTGAGCAAGGCACTCAACTTGCTTCAGGGTATTGTCTCTGGAATTATACTATAAATAGCTTATAATAGCTTATTAATTAGCTATAAATAGCTTTGGATAAAACATACACCGATCAAGCGTATGACAAGTGAAGTGAATAACACTGATTATCTCTTCATCACGGCACCTGTTAGTGAGTGGGATATATTAGGCAGCATGTGAACATTTTGTCCTCAAAGTTGACGTGTTAGAAGCAGGAAAAATGGACAAGTGTAAGGATTTGAGCAAGTTTGACAAGGGCCAAATTGTGATGGCTAGACGACTGGGTCAGTGCATCTCCAAAACTTCAGCTCTTGTGGGGTGTTCCCGGTCTGCAGTGGTCAGTATCTATCAAAAGTGGTCCAAGGAAGGAACAGTGGTGAACTGGCGACAGGGTCATGGGCGGCCAAGGCTCATTGATGCACGTGGGGAGTGAAGGCTGACCCGTGTGGTCCGATCAAACAGACGAGCTACTGTAGCTCAAACTGTTCAAGAAGTTAATGCTGGTTCTCAAAAATAAGCTTAATTTTCTATGAGATCTTTTTCTGGAAAGAAATTAATACTTTGTAGAAAGGTGTCAGAATACACAGTGCATCGTAGTTTGTTGCGTATGGGGCTGCATAGCCGCAGACCAGTCAGGGTGCCCATGCTGACCCCTGTCCAAGCCTGAAAGCGCCAACAGTGGGCACGTGAGCATCAGAACTGGACCACGGAGCAATGGAAAAAGGTGGCCTGGTCTGATGAATCACGTTTTCTTTTACATCACATGGGTGTACGTCATTTACCTGGGGAACGCATGGCACCAGGATGCACTATGGCAAGAAGGCAAGCCGGCGGAGGCAGTATGATGCTTTGGGCAATGTTCTGCTGGGAAACCTTGGGTCCTGCCATCCATGTGGATGCTACTTTGACACGTACCACCAACCTAAGCATTGTTGCAGACCATGTACACCCTTTCATGGAAACGGTATTCCCTGGTGGCTGTGGCTTCTTTCAGCAGGATAATGCGCCCTGCCACAAAGCAAAAATGGTTCAGGAATGGTTTGAGGAGCACAACAACGAGTTTGAGGTGTTGACTTGGCCTCCAAGTTCCCCAGATCTCAATCCAAACGAGCATCTGTGGGATGTGCTGAACAAACAAGTCCGATCCATGGAGGCCCCACCTCGCAACTTACAGGATTTAAAGGATCTGCTGCTAACATCATGGTGCCAGATAACACAGCACACCTTCAGGGGTCTAGTGGAGTCTATGCCTCGATGGGTCAGGGCTGTTTTGGCAGCAATATTAGGAAGGTGTATCTACTCTACAGATACACCTGATCGGTGTATCTACTAATTATGACAAGTTTTTTTTTTATGTGGAGCTCTGGTTCAAGATGTAAGATGCAAAGCAAATCAACACAACAATTCAGAGTGTTATATAATTATCATTACACAAAAAAAAATTAAAATGAGACCTGTTTGTACAGTTTAGTAAAGAGATTTTTGGGTGGAAAATATGCAGAATTTTCATAAAAATAAGAAAAATCATAATGCAAAAACTCTAATAGCCTGAGGAATGTCTAACAATCTCAAAAATAAGCTTAATTTTCTATGAGATCTTTTTCTGGAAAGAAATTAATACTTTGTATTCAGAAAGGATGCATTAAATTAATCAAAAGTGACAGTAAAGATATTTATGATGTTACAAAAGATTTATTTTGTTCTTTTGAACTTTCTATTCATCAAAGAATCCTGATGGTATCATGGTTTCCACAAAAATATTAATCAGCACAACTGTTTTCAACATTGATAATAATAGGAAATGTTTCTTGAGCATCAAATCAGCATATTAGAACGATTTCTGAAGGAGTAATGACGCTAAAAATTCAGCTTTGCCATCACAGGAATACATTTTAAAATATATTCAAATCACAATATTCTTGTTTTTACTGTATTTTTATCAAATAAAATAGACTTCTTTCAAAATAACATTTAAAAAAGACCTTACCAACCCCAAACTTATGAAAAGTAGTTTAATTCTTATTTCCTTCTTTTGATTTAGTTGTGAAATATGACGTATTCTTTACAGGTTTCATGATTTCCACCCTCAAATATCTCAGTATCTCAAATATCAGTTGTATCTGCTTCTATGTTGTGCGTCATTCAAACAAGTGATAATATCTTCAGCTCTACAGCGACGTTTCCCTTATGAGATTGTGCTGCTTATTAATGACGTTAACATTGTAATTTACAACCTGAACTAATTGTATGGTATTTAAGAGTGCAGATTTCTAGATTTCAGAGGTTTTGTACATGTCCTCTAACAGACTGTAGCCTACAGGAAGGATTAGTTCGGTAAAACAGATCGCTGGTAGAGCATGCGGCCATCCCCCACTCATGAGAAGAACAGAGATGTGGGAAGACAGAAGGAAGAAAGGCTTGTCTTAACTGCCATGTTCTAGAGGCAGTCCTGAGGGACCTCAGGGAGTCTGTCTGGGCCTGTGTGGACACTGCTGGAGCTGAAGTCTTCTGTTGTACTTGCTCTAGGAGAGGTGATTTAGTCTCCGACACCCACTCGTACCAAAAACAAAACAAAAAAATCTTTCTTTCCCCATCTATCCTTCGCAGTCCGTCTCAGATCTATATGTCGGATTAGCTCTAGCCTGTAATAGAAATATAGAGCTAATCTGACATATAGATCTGAGACGGACTGTGAAGGATAGATGGGGAAAGAAAGATTTTTTTTTGGTACATGAGTTTTAGAGAGTGAGTCTTAGAGACTAAACCACCTCTCCTAGAGCAAGTACAACAGAAAACTTCGACTCCAGCAGTGGATGAGGCATGTAAGCACACAGAGAGAGATGGTTCCTTCCTTTAGCACTAAGTACAGCAGAGAGAATCAGGAGGTCACAAATTGAATTAGACCGGAAGAAAGTGCCAGGCCTGGACCTGCAGGAAACAGTACTCCAGAGATACACAATTACTGCTTGTTTGATTTAATGTGTGTGTGGCAAGAAGTGTGTGTCATGTGTATCCATACTTATTTATGTGTTCTATGCTAGTGTTACATCATATACGGCCAATCACAGGTCATACATGTGACATCCTTCAATGTAAAAAAATAACTGTTTTGCAACCAAATGTCAGAGAAAACAAATGGTTAAAATCGGAATAAAATCTATTGATTTTCTAAACGCATGTTTGTGAACAATTCATTTGTTCATATGTTTATTTTGGCCTGGAATTTTATAATCAAAATGTCATATTTCATCTTCGAGTCAGTGAAATTGACTATTGGCATATTCCCGACTTCTCCAAACATTTTGTCTGCTTAAACTCCGCCCCTTTCTTACCATTGACAGCAAACTCACATTCAAATCTGCCTCCATCCAAACAACCGATTGATAGAATTAAGTCACCACCCTACTTTTTTTGTTCAATATTCAGTTACACTCAAATGTGTCACAATTAAGGTTGGGTACCATTAACATTTTAACCGGTGCCGGTACCCAATGATACCTTTTTCCGGTACTTTAGGGATGTTTACCTCAATAACTGTAAAGAAACTGTAAGTCATTTATAGAAGTGTTACTGACATTATGCCAGAGCTGCCTTGGTTGCTGTCTGCCATTGTCTGTGATGTTTGTATACTGTAATATTTACCCGTTAAAAAATAGTAGGCTACTAGCTACTTAATTGAATTCATAAAAACAACCATTTTAATATATTTTTTTAAATTTCATATAATTTCATATAATATAATTAATTTTAATTTATAATATAATATATATATATTTTTTTTAAATTTAATTTTCTGGTAATCAAATGAAGAAATAAAACATTAATTTAATTTATCTTTTAATCATATGAAATTAAACAAACTTTTTTTTGTCAAACAACATATATATACTGTTGAAATTAAAACATGGAAGAAAAATTGTGATTATTAGTTAAAAAATACAGTTTTAATAATAATTTATTATTATTACATTAGTGTTAGTATTATTGTGTTAAACCAAACTTTTATTTTGACGGGTTGCCGTGAAGACCTTTGAGTGTGTTTATGATATGACGATAGTTTTTCTCAAATGAAACGGTAAAATGCTCATGAAGTGGCTCTCAGAGCGGCTCTGGAGATGAAGTTACATGCATTCATGTCCTCATATGAGACGCCAAAGATGGAAACATGCGACCGTCACGCGTGCTTCAGTGTGTGTGTGTGGTAAATTAAACCACACGTCTGCGCCATTCATTCACACAGAGACATGCAGGACATGCAGGATTCGTATTTAAATAGTCTTTTTGCAGTTTAATATTCACAGACACTAGTCTATATCACCAGATGCGTTCTCAAATTTGCCACCGATTGATTTAATGTGAATCGGTACTCGGTAGTACCGATGTAATTCGGTCGGTGCCCTTAAAAGTACAGAGTTCGGTACCCAACCCTAGTCACAATATGGAAGAAAAGGTCTGTCGCTACTTCCAGTGTAAAAAAACAAAGCATAAAAAAATCACACACATGATCAAAAATTAAAAAAATAGTGCTGGCCCAATAGGAGAAGTGGTCAACCTTTCTGAATCTCCCTCACACCGGTCCTGGGCCCTGGGCCCTGGGCCCTGGGCCCTGGGCCATCAATTAATGTTGAGCCCTGAATTTTTGGCCATAACCTGGATTCAGTTCATTATAATGACTGTGCTGAGCCAACCGCTGAAATTCTCACAAAAATCTATACGTTCTGTAGAACCGTGGGTGTCTTGAAAAAAAAAACTCAGACTCACTCTTCAGCAAACCCAAATGTAAGGTGAGTCGCTTTACATGCCTTTAAAGTCACCATGAAATCAAGATGGACAATTCTTGTTTTTTTTATGGAATATTGCAGTATTTATTATAAATGATTTATCTGTGCACATCATTATTTTTTTTCCCCCTTATAATCTTTAACCCTCAAAATAACTTCCCCTCCCTCTTGCAGTGACATCTCTTCTCTGATTCCGTGTTTACTGGTGTGAGGGCAGGACAACCTGTCACTCACATGACATCACTTGACATGCCCTACTTTTTTTTTTTTTTGAATCCGTTTCACTGAGATATACATCACAACAGGGAAGACAATTCTATAGCAACTTCTGTTTTATGCTGACCTCACTTTATCACTTTCTGTTTTCATGGTATCTCTGATCTATCTGTGTATTCAGTCTCTTTACAGTAACATGCAGTTTCACACACATTTCTGTCTATTTTAACTCGTTTCCTCATTGAACTCTTTGTTATGAAACAAATAACTTTATGCTCTCTTATGACCATTCACTTCAACAGGGAAAGACACCTCCCACATCCAACTTCATTTTTCTTCCATTTCATATCTGTCTTGTCTCTAAATGGGAACTCGTCGGGAACACATCAGTAAATACGCCCATGTGTGCACAGAGGTGACAGTAATTGCTTGTGGTTTTACAAGTGTTCCAGGCCGGGGAAACAACGATCATACGAGTGCCGGGAGCGCATCTTTGGCCCGTGCGGCGGCAGTAGAATAGGATCGTGATCCTTGGCTTTGTCCTCTGGCTTTCCGCTGAGCCTCTGTGCCGTGTCAAAAAGGCCCCAGGGCTGAGGACGATAAGCCAACTCCAGGGACACGGAGTGGCATATGAGCCTCTGAGTCAAAGAAGCCTCGTCCGCCAGCCCTCCTTTCGCCATCTGCCCTTCCTGGAAAGGTTAAAGAGGACTCGAGCAGGAAGCATTGATTTCAACGATTTGGAGACCGGTCTAGTTGGAAAGGATTAAGGAGATTCCTGCTGCTCGGGCAGTGGCAGGGCTAAATGAAAGGTCTGGTTACTGTGTGTTTATGGCCATGTGTTTGATTTTCTGTGCCTAGATGCAGGTGAACGAACCCCGCTGCTAGATTTTTCTCTACCTGAGGAGAGTAAACACTCACACTTGCCAGTTTCTTTCTCTACTTCGGGTTCAGTGTGTGTGAGCGTGTGCGTGGGTGGGCGTGTTGGTGTACGGGTAGGTGAGGTTAAGAAAGATTTCCATAACAGTAATGATGCTTGTATGTGCCTGTACAGTGGAGAGGATATTTCTCATGTGGATTGTGCATGAGTTGCTCGTGTTTAATGGAATAATTTATACAAAAACTGTGTTCCAAAGCTTGCGTTCTTCTGCAGAACATAAAGGACTCATTTTTGTTCAATTACAATGAACAGGGTCTCAAACAATGATTCATCAATAACTTCCATACTAAAATTCTTTCTAAATTGTACTTTTTTTAAAATGCAGGAACAACTTAAAGGTACAATATGTAACTTTCGCCGCTAGAGGTTGCTTATTCAAAACAAAGCCGTAGCTTGATGATGCCTTGATTTCCCAGAGCTTTTATTATGCCGCAGACGACCGCTTCCGCTTCTTCTGGTCATGCGTATGTGGGGTAACGCAACACTGTTTTATCATATTAGATACATTTGAGTGTGTTGAAAGTTTTGTTATAATATTACTCTGTGTTGAGCTGTATAACAATGATTAGTTTTCTGTCGATGAATGTATCCAAACAGTTGCTCACCTGTCTAATAAAACACATAATATATTAAAGCGTCTTTGGTGTTTCCATGGTTCCTACAAAATAAAACCGGAAATTGAGGGTAACGCGGGCATGGACATGGTCCGTGTCCTGGTTAAAATTGCTTATTTCTCTGGATTTAAATATTCTTAGAAACATTTGGGATAAGTACACAAGTCAACAAAATATATAACATTGTTGTAGTGGTTTCTGGGTATTTTAATCCAAAAATCCTACATATTGTGCCTTTAAACCACACATACGCATAAATCACATACTCTAGATGGCCTTATAAAGGCATTAAGATGTAATTGTATATTGATTTCATTTTTATTCTAGAAAATATGCAGATTTAGCTACAGCTGGCTAAAGAGAGGTCTGTAATCTGTATAAAAGGTATTTATTGTGTTTTTTATTTTATTTTATTTATTGTGTGTAACTAGTTTTGACAATGACACACTTGGAATGCTCGAGGATCTTGCTGCGCATGATTTCCTGATCTTTAGAGAGCATCATATGTTTGCTGAGAGTGACAAAAGGCTGTAAAGGAAAGATTGTGAGGAAAGCCCTTATATTGGTTTGGGCGTGTTTTATTCAAATGACTAACCTTGAGGACACATTTACTCCAAATTCATTAACATTAGAACCAGGTTAAGAAATAATTTATGTGGATGCTTGTTTTGTGAATTAGGTGGAAATTTGTATTGAGAAGTTCTCCTCCATATAAATATAAATAATCCAAGCAGGTATTAGTGACACTAATTGTGTGATATTTTTGGATGTTCAAATACTTTTTTTCTATCCCAGTTTAATATATAGTGTCAACTGTACACTGTAAAATGCACTTTTAATGGTAAAAGACTAAAACTGCTACGGTGAAAATATTGGTTAACAGTAAATTTCCTTACAATATACAGTGAAAAAAAAAATCCAACAGATCTTAATGCAATTTTACAGTAAAATGCTGTTAAATTTACCGTTTTCGAAAGTGAAAAAAAGAACATAATCATCTTACAATTTACAGCAAATTCCCAGAATTCCCTGTGTGAAACTTCACATTTGATGATTTTTGATTTAAATAATTAGTTTTATAAATAAATTGTAGTTTTATCAGTTATGTACATTAGGGTTTTACATTACATCTTGTTTTGTTAAAATAATGTTTATTGCAGTTAGTCGTGTGTTGATGGTGTTTTGTATTTGTGTCCATGACACTAAGTGCACCTTCTACATGTTAGTATTTATCTAAGATTGTGGAAAAGCTACTTGTGATGAACTTTGATTCATCACGTGGTTCACGTTCATTAACACCTGTGATTTTATGGTGGCTGTCAATATATTATAAAGGTACAAAGCAGATTTTAGTACTTCAGTAGGTTGGTATATTAACATTATATCATTAACTGAGTTCCTGTGGCGTTCCTGTGACTAGACATCATCAAATGATCACTGAAGTTCTTCAGGGTTTAGTACTTGGACCTCTCCTCTTCTCCACATACACTACATCACTGGGACCGATCATAAAGGCACATGGTTTCTCCTGCCATTGCTATGCTGATGACACACAGCTCTACCTTTCATTTCAACCAGATGATCCCACAGTAGCTGCACAAATCTCAAGCTGTCTGGCGGACATCTCGGCATGGATGAAAGAACATCACCTGCAGCTCAACCTGGCAAAGACTGAGCTTCTCATTTTCCCTGCCAATCCGACTCTACAGCACGTTTTAACCATCCAGCTAGGTTCATCATCAATTACCCCATCAAGGTCGGTCAGAAATCTTGGAGTAATCTTTGAGGACCAACTGACCTTCAAAGACCACATTGCAAAGACAGCTCGGCCATGCAGGTTTGCACTACACAGCATCAGGAAGATCAGGCCTTTCCTAACTGAGCATGCAACACAACTTCTCGTCCAGGCCTCTTGTCATTTCCAGGCTTGATTACTGCAACGCTCTTCTGGCTGGACTTCCATCGTGTGCAATCAAACCTCTACAATGATTCAGAACTCTGCAGCACGTCTTGTCTTCAACGAGCTCAAAAGGGCCAACGTCACACCTCTCTTTATCTCTCTGCACTGGCTACCACTCGCTGCTTGCATCAAGTTCAAGGCATTGATGCTTGCTTACAGATCTACCACAGGCTCAGCACCCTCCTACTTCCACTTGCTCTTACGAGTCTACATCCCTACCAGAAGCCTATGAACGGTAAATGAGCGATGGCTCGTGGCACCATCACAGCGAGGCACAAAATCAATCTCCAGAACATTTTTGTTCACTGTTCCTTGCTGGTGGAACGATCTCCCCGCCTCCATCCAGAATGCAGAATCCCTGACAATATTCAAAAGACAGCTGAAAACTCATCTCTTCCGTGAGCAGTAAAGGGTGTCGCACCAAAGGACAACAGAAATAAACACTTTTATAGTGTTTCCAAAAAAGTTAAATATTTGAACAATTCTGAGACAAAATCTTACCATGTGCACATGTCATGGGCTTCACAGTAACATGACCTCGAATGGGGTCCTTCAACTAATTAAACTTGTCAGTGGAATTGCCCGATTTAAAATCAGGATATGGTGTCACACTGGAGGACATGGTTTTCAGTGACAAAATGTATCAAGTTTACGCTTTTAGAAATATATGGATGAAAAAAAATGATTGTCTTTTACTAAAATAGACACTTGTAAAATGATGTCTGAGGTATTTATTAACATTTGTATGCTTTTCTTTTTAATTTATAAAAGTTGTAATGTACTGAACCATGCTTGAGACAGTCACACCACAGGACAATTTTGAGATTTGGCTCAAAAATTAAAAAAAATCTAAAGACAAAGCCATTTACTGCATTTTAAATGATGACAATTCTAATTAAAATCATTTTAATCTTGTGTGAAAATGCCATGTTATGTCAACAACCCAATTGTTTTTTTTTACTATAAATTTAAGTTATATTCGTAAAAACTAAATTGTTGCTACCATATTTTTTTTCCACAGTAATCCTTTGGTAACAGTTTTTTTTTTAACCATAAATTTCAAATTGGTTGCCCTAAAAAGTGCAATCACTGTGGCACTATCAGGACATTACTATGTACTATGTATTTTGACCAGCCTGACCTAGCAAAATTGGCCAATGGCGTGAATTTAGCTATTCACTATTTAAATGTGGTAGGTGAGGGGAGAGCGTTCAGGAAATCAGCTTAAAAACAATAATAATTTCACCATTCCATTCAGTGCTGGTAGATCCACAGACATGATCACTTCACCTTAAGATTTCTTCACAATTAAATGATGGATCTCCACAAGGTGTAAACCAACCCTCTGTATGTTAATCACCACTGATATTCAGTGCCAAAAGTGCCTGTTCCCGGATGCGTACATGGGGCAGCACGGTGGAAATCGCTGTCTTTCCGTCTCATTAATTTCCCTTGCAAACAGAGATCCGGCAGGTCCATGCCTCTTTAGTCCCATACATATTTAATGCCCTAGGGAAGAAGATGCGGAGGGCCGGATTCTGCTCCCTCTGCAGTCGCCATGGCTTAGGCAGTGAATAAAGCGCCCTTACAAAGTCACACTGTCATGCTGTCAAGAGGGCAGCTTCTCGCCAAAATGTCATTATCTCCCCACTTGTGTGCAACAATGCGCAGGCCACGAAGGTGAGGAGGCGAGCAAACACACATGGAGAGGGAGAAGAAGTGGAAAAGACGCTTTGAAAAAAAGGGAAAAAGAGACAAAGAGAGATATGATTGTTTTCCCCCGAAATATAATTTCACTTCAAGAAGCGCAGGGTCATTAAACTGACATTCCACAATTCAAACACAAAGTGCAGTGCTTGTGCAAAGGTCACACGAACATAAGAATAGATTTGCAATTCAGATTGTGTTAAAAGGCTGCCGGCAGAATCCGATTTTTATATCATTAGGACGACTTGATTCTTCCAACAATTTTTACAGTCTGCATTTTTGTCGCTGATTAGCTGATGAAAAGGAGGACAAAAGAAGAGCTGTGATTCACACACAGCTTACAATGTTAACACACACACACAAAACAACAAGGTATCAATTCCAGTCATTCTCTGTAGACTAAGTATTTAGTATGTTGATTACAAATGTCTCCTTGTGAAAGGATTTTCAGTGCATTATTGTTAAATACAAGGGTTTTTTATGTACGCAGATCACAGAAAATATTCTCATCCAAGCAAAAATGAACTGTTGTTTTCAGATTGAAAATAAAAAAAGATTCTAAGGCCTATAAATTATCAACATGATCAAAACTTTGCTGAGTACACAAAACCTGTTGTACACAATGTTCTACATGCCTTCTGCCATCTGAGTTTATACTTTTTAGCAAGCACAAGGCCATTTTTTATGATTCTAAAATGGCCCCCTTCAGGTTGTTCAGTCTTTTTGCTGTGAAATCTTTACACTGTAAACTGAACATGTGCAGCTGTTGCTTTAAGGAGGTATTTCTACCTGATTCTACCTATAAAATCTAATTTTGTTGTTGTAACCTAATTCAATCAGGTTTATGTAACATAAAATAAGGGAATACTGTTTTAACTTAATTGAGTTGACCCACAATTTCCAATAAAGCTCAGGATAGACACATTCGACACGTGCACTACGACTGCACCAGACCTCTAGAGGGCAGTATAGTCATGACTCGTGTCCGCTACAGGACATCTGCTCTGAAGTTGAAGTTAAAAATGAAGTTTTCTTAATTCATGTGTTAAAACTACATGAATAATTTTTGTTGACAACTAACTGGGCTGCGTTTCTCAAAAGCATTGTGAGCTAAGTTGATCGTAGAGACCATTGGTGGCAATGGCTCTATGATCTACTTGGCTTATGATGCTTTTGTGAAACGCAGCCCAGTTAGTTGTCAACAAAAATTATTCAGTGGATTTTGTGGTTACCATTGTGCTGAAGAGCGCTTGTGCTTATGCTGTTGGCACTCAATGTGCTATGCTAATGTCAGTATACTGACACCAGTATTTTATTAGTGGTTCATTATAAACATTGTGTATAATGATGAATGACACTACTTGTTAGAAAATTCAGAGTAATCAAGTTTATTAATTTAAAGAAAATAAGAAAATATTAATAAGATATTAAATAAGAAAATATTAACGTAAATAGAGTAAATTAAGTTGACCTAAACCAATTAAATTGTGTTGACCCAACAAGATTTATTTTGAATGAACTAAATTAAATTGTGTGTAAAATTTAATTAAATTAAATTAAGTAAGGTAAGGATAATGAATTATTTTTTGTGTGTTTATATCAAGGTGGAAAAGGACTTTCATCATATAAAACAAAAAAGATCATATCAAAGTTAAGTAATTTTACCTTACTGGAGAAATCAGGTTATATCTACTGACAGTTATGCTTTTAGTAAAACCTTCAATTTCAAATTGGTTGAATTCAGTTATAAACAGTAATCTTACATAATTTATTTCCTTTCTACAAAACCAGTTATTGTAGATGTTATTACATTACATTTTCTAAGTTGAACTGACTAAACATTTTGTTCAGTGTACTTATTTTTATACTGTTATATTGTTAGTAATAATTTTGGACTGAAGCAACTTATTTGATTATCCATAGATAATTTTGTTAAATGTGAGTATCAAATATGATACATCAGGCTTTTGAGGAATGTTCATTTGTACATCTCTCAATCATCATCGTATTACATTGCATTATATGTTTTGGCCGCACAATAAAAACTAAAGTATTTTATCTTACATTTTGACCATATCAATATCAGAAACTACACCACATTTTATATGTTTGGGCCTCTGAATAAACCTGCTATGTTTCCCTCCTCGTGTATCTCCATATTCTCATATATCTATATCTATTCTCTTATATCTTATACTATATGAGCCATAAAAGTCTGATGTATCAAATGTGATACTCAAAAAATAACACACATATTCAAATATTCAAACTTTTTTTTAGGTTGTCTAAAGATTTACTAAACTGTTCCATTTAAAAAGAGGCTTTATGTGAGGCTTTACAGAGTTAACAAATTCAAGACTCTTCTAAAGCTGACCTGAGACAGACCCTCTGACAAAAAACCTGCTCATGTTCAAAGGAGGACACCTGGGCCCCTTCACATCCACTAGCAGCTGTCAATCAACATCAGTCAATCTGAATCATTCTAACCGACAAAAAGCCTGGCAAGAACAAGTATGTCTCCACTAAGCGTTCTTGTGAAATAGTAGTCTTGTTTAGCCAGACGTTTGACTAACAGCTTAAGATCTGGTACACATTGCAGCGTATTCTGGCCAAGAACCACCCACTTACACAGGAAGAGACTTTATGATTGACATGTAAAGTGACCAATCACAATTTGTTTTGTTTATACCTCCTGTATAAGAGTATAACAGAGTTATTACACTATAATAATAGATAATTGATGGTTGCACAGAAAACACTATAAAAATAACGGTAAAGGTGTATAGACTCTTATCAGAATTTATATCCATTTATTAGATTAATAAATACAAATTATTTCACAGCTACAAGGAAAACTAAGTAGAATATACTGGATATTTCTGCTCGTGAATATCTAGTTACCCTGTAAACACGACTTTTTGCAGGTGAACTGATAAAAAAAACACACATATGGATGTTGCTTAAAGCTGGCCAATCAGATTAGAGTTTAGTAGATTTGTGTGCAGTATGCATCACATGGTCAGTGAACGGACTGTGGGCGGCCCACGCAGCCTCAGGCTGAAACTAGGGTAGAGGTTTCTCTCCTCGTTTTCTTGTACTTTCCTTAACTCCCTCTCAAACATGCATGCGCACACATTTAGACAGATGGAGGATTATCAATCTATTTCCTACAGATAGTTGCTGTTCTGCTTTTGGACTGGGATATGGAAGAGTAATTTTGGGTAGTGTCTAAACAATCTATGGATTAATATGGATTATGCATTGGATTTGTCTGCCATCTGAAGTAGTGTAAATAATTGGTGAGAGCTTTAGTATGCAGTTTGAGCATATTCCATATTAATGCTTAAGTTTTATTTAAAAACTAAGACATGGTATATTAATATATTATATTATTTTGAGTATTTATTAACCCTTAAATGCATAAATGTTTTGCCAATCATTATTACATATTCAGGTCTTTAGCGACCCGAATCTATATCTAACACGGATGGATCTCTAACCGCCACAATAGTATAAAACTCTTCTGATATTTTAATAACAATTGCAAAAGAATAAAATAAAGCATATTTAGTTTCCTTTTGGAACTTGAAAGGGTTCAATTTGAGCAGATGCTTTTTACCATCATCGCTGTTTTCCCCAGTACATTCATCAACTGGCTCATATTCGCAATCTCAATCATCTCCTCAAAACTTTCATTTTCATCAACATCTTCAAAATCAATATTTAGATCGCTGACAGCTTCTTCTCCAGATCCACCATCAAGTGACAGTGACACTAATATTTGATTGCGTTCAGTACTTGCTTTGCAGTAAATCGCTGAGCCATTTCAAGTTTTGCTGATGATAATTCCTATTTTTTTGTTTTATGCCTGCAGTAACTATTAGTAAAACATCACGTCATCATTGTGAATCAGACATTGCCACCTTGAGGAATAGAACTGCACTTATTGAGTCCTCAGAGATTCAATCATTGTTACGCAGAAGAAAAAAAATACTTACACTATTACAAATCACAGAAAAATTAAAGCCACACTTTAGTTTGGGGAACACATATTCACTATTAACTACAACGTTTGACTCCTAATAAACTCCTAATTTACTGCTTATTAATAGTTAGTAAGGTAGTTGTTGTAGTGGTTAAGTTTAGGTATGGGGTATGATTAGGGGATGTGAATATGGTCATGCAGAATAAGGCATTAATATGTGCTTTATAAGTACTAATAAACAGCCAATATACTAGTAATGTGCAAACTAATAAGCAACTAATTAATAGTGAGCATTGGTCCCCAAACTTAAGTGTTACCAAAATTAATTAGTAAACAGATATAATTTTATAATTTAATTTAGGTTAATACAGCATTCCAGGCAAGCTAATAATCCTCAATACATTAACAACTCTAATGCAAAACACATGTGGATCATCATCATCATCATCATTATTATTATTACTATTATTTAATGACAATGCTATGCTGTATCAAGGAAGGCTGCCACTTAATACATTTACTTAGGTAATTTTAATTTTAATTCTATTTTATTTTTTAATACAGTAAAACCAACAAAGACTCAAAGTTCTGCTGTATAGTCCATATAGTCAATCCCATGTCCACAAAAATACCCTTTATCCATGACTATGTTCACAATATAGCATGTTCTCTCTTTTTGCTTAAAGGGAAATTCTTTAAATTACTGTAATTAACTACTTATTTTAGCATCCAAAACACAGCAACATTGTATTTATTAAAATAATACCAATTCTGCAATGTTCAGCCATGGACAGCATGTTTAAAAATGTTATACAGTATTGCAGCACCTAGAAGTAAATACAGCTTTAATTCAATATTTTAGACTGTTACTAGGGAGAAAATGGGTGAGAAATAGGAATTGTTGTTGTGATTATGTGTTTTATTCATTACTATGAGCTTGTTTCAGCACCACGGACAGGGACCAAGCCACTCTCACCTGTAAACCTTAGCAAAACTATAAGTACATAAATAAAGAATGCAAAAGAGAGAGAATAGAGAGAGTAAGAAAATAAAACAGAAAGAGAGAGATGCAACAATCTGCTGCACACTCACTGAAACAGTGTGTAATGTACTTTACAAAGTGTCCTGCAGTAGGTTTAGCAGGACATTTTGCCTTTGTTTTCTCATCCCACAGCACAGGAAATATGAACTCAAAAACCTTGACATAGCTAATCGTTTGAGAATGACATGCTTCATATGTTCTTCTTTGCATTGGCGGCTGCTCTATTAAGAGGAACAGTCCTATTTCATGCATGTGCAACAGCAATGTTATTCAACGCCATGACTGAAGTGGAAGAGGAAAAACACCTGAACAATGACTAGAACAGAATAGCCTTCCGCGGATTACACAGAAAAATAACTGCTGCGCTATTAACGTTATTGAAATTCCATAAAGCACTGCGCCATCTCCCTCTCCCTCTCTCACACATGCAATCTTTGTGTTGTTCTATCTCTTTCCAGATTGCAGGACACCTAGAACCATAAATCTCAGACTGTTTCAAATGAGAGGACATGTCCTCAGCTTCGTCCTTCCATACTGAGGTAATTACCAACTATGAGAGCAACCCCTGTGGACAAAAGCCTCTTAAACAAACCTAAGACAGTTTTCTGCTTTAAGGTGGTCTCCTTTTTGCCTGGCATGCTGATAGTGCCCAAAACCAGCCCAGAAAACAGAAAGGCTGGAAGACTAGTCTAACCAGTTTAATTACATTTCTTATTAGCCAAGCTATTTTGTTGATTAAGTTAGTAGAGTAGCGTTGACGCTCACTAAACCATTACATTTACCATAATAATATTGCAAAAACAATAACAACACACAAAAACACTTTAGGTAACAAAAGGAACCACTGCATTCATGTACCATGTTTCTCTTTGAAATACCATTTGCATGCTATTCCAAGGTATATGAATATGGTATATATCGTATATAGTAATATGTCACTACATGATAAGTACTATGGCATAACCATCTAATATTGTACAACGGTATTCCCACATTTGCCTGTTTCAACTAGTGCTGTCACGTGGGCACACTCACACTAACTGGCAATATAGTATTCCAATTTTAGGATTTTTTTTTAATAATAAAAAATGTATTATATAAAATTATCAAATTACATCTGACGATTTCTTTTATATGTTATATTTATAAAAATATGAGGTAGCTGAAATGCAACCTTTCCTAACCAGTAGCATTCAGTTTAGTTTGGTTAGTAGCTAGATTTTTGAGTAGCTTGCCCAGCACTTCTTATTTATATCATGGATCATCCATTATAGGTTATGCGCTTTAGTGGATTTGCATAATTTTGATACAACTGAGGAAGGAATCACCTGCACACACCACACAGTAAAACATATTGTTGAACTTGTGCATTCAAGGTGCCAAAAAGAATCCACCTCTAGTTAATCCACAAGTGCGCGCGCACAGCGTGTATCCGCGCGCGTTCTCGCACGCAGATGACAAAACAGCGGACCGTACACATGTAGTGCTTTTTCATACGCTTAACGTGAAATAAATGTGATAACACACAGTATACACACGAGCTTATGTTACAATCAGTCAACAAACAAACCAACACCAAAGGGAAAGGCAGCGTACGCCTACCGTGCACTCTTCCATGCATGTCCGCACCGAATATACATCCGTTTCATATTTCTGAACCAAAAGCTCAAACTCTTGGTATTTCTCCTGAGCTCGTCGGTCGTAGCGTTGGTAAGCCTGAACGCACTGGCTGCATCCCGACGCATCAGCCATGTCCAGGCTACAGGTCAAATTGTCCGGACTCGTAAACCCGTAAAACAAATCCAAAAGCGAGTAGGAGTTACAAAAAGAAAGATAGAAATCGCTCAGGTTCCACTCGGAGAGGCCCGAGCACACGGCTTCCGCCTCGGCGAAAGTCAAGCAGTTTTTGGAGAGGCTGTCAGGATGACAAGTTTCAAGTCTCCACAGAGGTTTGGTAGAATTGCCTATAAAAATAAGACTCTGCTCACTCTGATGGCTGGATGAAAGTGTATGGTTCGTGTGCTCCAGCCGTTTGTCTCGCGTCTTCGTCAGTTTCGCCTCGGCGCAGAACCACAGATGATCAGAGAGCAAAACGGTGATAAACAAAAGAGAGGCTAAGGACAGTCGCCATCTCTGGGCCCTTTCCGAATCGGTGAATAATGGCTTTTGGTCCTCTCGGGGTGCGAAGCAGATTTTTAAGCCGTCATCTTGCTGCCGACACGTCCAAGCACCCCTGGTCATATTTCAGGAAAGAGCAGCACTGGCCGACTCCACCGCGACGGCTCCTCTGCCACAAAATGCATTGATTTTTAATGTTTTCCTCCCGTTAAACAGCGCTCCCGGCAGCTGTATCCGACTCTCTGGGCTAGATAAAGCCGCGCGCGGTCATATCTCCGTTATTCCGCATGGCTCCCCGGAGAAAAAGCGCTTTCTGTGTGACAACATGCTTCCTCTGTTCCCGAAGCTCCTGCCTGTGTCCCCGTATCTCCTCAAGGGAAGGAAAGACGCTGAACGAACTGCTCTTTCCCTATCTGGGCGGATTTCCTTCGATCTTCTCTGCTGTTCATCATCACCATCATCATCATCTTGGGTCCTGTGTTAAGTTGCCGCCATGTTCGTCTTGAAACACTTTTTGGGGAGCTGGGTCATTTGCGTCATCTCCATCCTGGCGCAGTAACACAGATCTATAGACTACAGGCGATGGATACACGCGCGCGCGCGCCCGCACTCACACGCATACACACACACACTCACTCACTCACTCACCTCACACGCACTGGATGTGTCAATATGAGAGATCACTCATAATACATGCACATTTATCCCGTACATGTTAGATTTTAAAGCGGGACACCCCGTTGTCATTCCCCGTGTCCACATTCATGGTCCATTCATCTTCAGCAACCCGTCAAACGTTCCAGTCAAAAGCAATCCGTTCATTACAAGCACCGAGGAAAATAAACGACGCAGTGTGGACGTTTAAAGACGCGGTGGTGCTAAATAACATCGTTTTTGCGATGCGTAATGTCCTTTAAATGCGCAAAGACGGGAGGAAAGGATGTCACAACATGTTGCGTGAAGGAGAATCAGCGTATGACAGAGATGAAACGACATTTGTATGTCTCGTTCATCCCGTTCAAGCTGAAGTTTATTAGTATGCAGCGTGTAACTGTGTGTAAGGAGCCGGGCACAGGAGAGACATCTGGGCGTCAAAGCAGCACGTTGGAAAGCGTGCGCGGAAACGTGAGGCGAATGTGTGTGAAAGATCGGAAAAGAGAAAGAGAGACAGATACAGTATATTTGTCCTCTAACAGGCTAACCTTGTGCGGCATGGCCCTGTTTGATCCTACATTTCCAAGCAAACAAAGTGTGCGTGCAGTGCACAATCACCACGCGCTTGCCTTCTGCCTTGCTGTCAGTATCTGGGTGCTGAACGTGAGGAGAGAGGCGAGGATGGCATGTAAATCAGTGCTTTCATTTGCATCCTTAAAGTAGCCAAATCACTGTCAGGTTGAACTGCTTGGAGTCCTTTCCTTAAAATAAATAGGAAAATTAGACGTTTTTTTTTTCCTGATATCAAAGTAAAAATATATATGTATAGCCTATATGTCTCTGTATTATTATTACATTTATTTAAATATTAATTTATATTATTTAAGTATTAATGAATATTAATGAAGCAAAAAAAATTGGGGTCTGGCCCCCTTTATAATTTCAATGCCCCAATTGAACTCAAAACCAAAGGTTAGCGTGTCTTACAAAGTAAAATGATTCTACCAAATGATGATCTTAAAAAAAAAAGAAAAGAAAATGATCCAGTAGTGTTGCTATGGTAACTATAAGGGTATAATTATCACTTTATTATGGATTTACATATTAAAAACATATCACAAAAACAGTGTTTTGTTTTAAAACTGAAATACGATGGTTGTCATTTGGCTAACTGCACTAGGGGCAGCACAAGACAATTCAAGTTGCACAAGATGAACCTCAACAGATCTTCATCTAAATATAAAGGAAGTCAGAGGTTAAAAAGCCCCAAAGCCTGAGGCAAAAGCCCCCGGGGGCTACAGGTTTTAGCATGTGGACACCATATTTCGCTTTCCTGTGAGGGAATATACACTCACCTAAAGGATTATTAGGAACACCTGTTCAATTTCTCATTAATGCAATTATCTAATCAACCAATCACATGGCAGTTGCTTCAATGCATTTAGGGGTGTGGTCCTGGTCAAGACAATCTCCTGAACTCCAAACTGAATGTCAGAATGGGAAAGAAAGGTGATTTAAGCAATTTTGAGCGTGGCATGGTTGTTGGTGCCAGACGGGCCGGTCTGAGTATTTCACAATCTGCTCAGTTACTGGGATTTTCACGCACAACCATATCTAGAGTTTACAAAGAATGGTGTGAAAAGGGAAAAACATCCAGTATGCAGCAGTCCTGTGGGCGAAAATGCCTTGTTGATGCTAGAGGTCAGAGGAGAATGGGCCGACTGATTCAAGCTGATAGAAGAGCAACTTTGACTGAAATAACCACTCGTTACAACCGAGGTATGCAGCAAAGCATTTGTGAAGCCACAACACGCACAACCTTGAGGCGGATGGGCTACAACAGCAGAAGACCCCACCGGGTACCACTCATCTCCACTACAAATAGGAAAAAGAGGCTGCAATTTGCACAAGCTCACCAAAATTGGACAGTTGAAGACTGGAAAAATGTTGCCTGGTCTGATGAGTCTCGATTTCTGTTGAGACATTCAGATGATAGAGTCAGAATTTGGCGTAAACAGAATGAGAACATGGATCCATCATGCCTTGTTACCACTGTGCAGGCTGGTGGTGGTGGTGTAATGGTGTGGGGGATGTTTTCTTGGCACACTTTAGGCCCCTTAGTGCCAATTGGGCATCGTTTAAATGCCACGGCCTACCTGAGCATTGTTTCTGACCATGTCCATCCCTTTATGACCACCATGTACCCATCCTCTGATGGCTACTTCCAGCAGGATAATGCACCATGTCACAAAGCTCGAATCATTTCAAATTGGTTTCTTGAACATGACAATGAGTTCACTGTACTAAAATGGCCCCCACAGTCACCAGATCTCAACCCAATAGAGCATCTTTGGGATGTGGTGGAACGGGAGCTTCGTGCCCTGGATGTGCATCCCACAAATCTCCATCAACTGCAAGATGCTATCCTATCAATATGGGCCAACATTTCTAAAGAATGCTTTCAGCACCTTGTTGAATCAATGCCACGTAGAATTAAGGCAGTTCTGAAGGCGAAAGGGGGTCAAACACAGTATTAGTATGGTGTTCCTAATAATCCTTTAGGTGAGTGTATGTACACTATGTTCAATATATATTTACTCTCTCAAGGTCCTACATCACAGTTCTCACAACACATGCCTTCCAGAGTCTTTTGTCAGCTTAATGTTTTGGGGGGTAAAGATGTATTTTCAATATTTTCTCAGTTTAACGATCAACAGCAATGTGCAAATACCTAATATACAATTACTTTTAAAGGGGTCATGACAAAAGAAATCAAATTTGTCTTGAACTTTTGAAATGTAAGAGGTCTTTGTACCATTAAAACATCCTGCAAGTTTCATAGCTTAAATTTATGCAAAATTCACTTTTATAAGGTGTTTGAACAGAGATGTGTGTCCACAGTGTGTGTAAACAACCAGCCTATAATGGTAAAAATCCACCTAATACTTTTTTTATAATCCCCATAAATCATTAACAATCTCTCCAAACGCGTGGTTTCAGATTTCCCCCTACTTTCCCCCTACTTACGTAAGAGTAGGGAAGCCACAACTGGTGACGATCTGCCCTATTAGCAAAGACACAGCACTGAGTGAGAAGCACAGAGTCCGCCATTTCTGTTTACTCGCTGTATCAGCTAGAGATTTACAATGTCTGCTGCCAAAAAAAAACACATTACAAATGTTCTGTTGTTGGATGTACCAATGAACATAAGAGTCTCCATAGACTCCCGGCAACCAAGCCACGGACGCCGTGGTTGAATTTCATTTTTCGAAGTTTATAAAGTCTTATACATAGACCATATAGACCATAGTTGGCTCGATAAATGTTACATGTGTTCTGAAGAGAATACACATTTAAACAAACATGCTTCAGTCTAGGATGGTCAATCATACATTTGGGAGTATGCTCGAGCTGTCACATCCGTCTTTTCACCTTTATTGCAATACAGTATGTAAAACAAATGCAATAGCATGTCATAAAAGCAAGATGACAACATAAGTTATAACCGTAATTAAACTAAACTATGTTCTATCTCCATGCAGCATACACACCGATCAGGCATAACATTATGACCTAATATTGTGTTGGTCCCCCTTTTGCTGCCGAAACAGCCCTGACCTGTCGAGGCATGGACTCCACATCACACCTGAAGGTGTGATGTGAAGACCCCTGAAGGTATCTGGCACCAAGATGTTAGCAGCAGATCCTTTAAGTCATGTAATTTGCTGGGGGGGGGGGGGGGGGGGGGGGGGGGGGGGGGGGGGGCAAGTCAACACCTCAGACTCGTTGTGCTCCTCAAACCATTCCTGAACCATTTTTGCTTTGTGGCAGGGCACATTATACTGCTGAAAGAGGTCACAACCACCACGGAATACCATTTCCATGAAAGGGTGTACATGGTCTGCAACAATGCTTAGGTAGGTGGTACGTGCCAAAGTAACATCCACATGGATGGCAGGACCCAAGGTTTCCCAGCAGAACATTGGCTAAAGCATCATACTGCCTCCGCCAGCTTGCCTTCTTGCCATAGTGCATCCTGGTGCCATGTGTTCCCCAGGAAAGCGATGCACCCAGCCATCCACGTGATGTAAAAGAAAACGTGATTCATCAGACCAGGCCACCTTCTTCCATTGCTCCGTGGTCCAGTTCTGATGCTCACGTGCCCACTCTGTTGGCGCTTTCGGCTGTGGACAGGGTTCAGCATGGGCACCCTGACAAACTGCGATGCACTGTGTATTCTGGCACCTTTCTATCAGAACCAGCATTAACTTCTTGAGCAATTTGAGCTACAGTAGCTCGTCTGTTTGATCGGACCACACGGGCCAGCCTTCGGTCCCCACGTGCATCACTGAGCCATGACCCTGTCGCCGGTTCACCACCAAATGGGCATAATAGGTCCCCTTAAAAACATCCTCCTCACAATAAACAAAGTATTTATTTAATCAAGCTCCAAAAAACGGCTTGTTTGGATATTGCGGGATCTGTGACATCATACAGATACAGGCAAATATATCTGCATATGACTGCCTCCAGAGCAAGACATCGACGAATAATTATCGCACCCTAGGCTCCGCCCACTGGCATTCAGTCGCTTAACGGCTGACACCTGTCTACACCGGATGTGAGTGTCACGTTAAAAGCAAATAGAACCCATTATAATCACTGACGTTGTCTACACTGGATACAGTATACAGATAATCGTTTTTGAAAATAATCGTTTTTCCGCGTATATGTATTTAAAACACCTCAAGGAACATAATAAATAAAAATAAATAACCAATTGTTATTGTCGATAGGGGCGCAACTGTAGTAAACGCTCCTATGGGTCGTATTTCAGGGAAGTGACAAACGACCTATATAGGCATATTGGTTGGAGGACATGTTGAAATTTTATTATGGATCAAATCAGTTTTGCAGTGCAGTGCATAAAGACAAACATGTGTTTAACTTTTTTTATTTTTTGGGCAAAAAATACAATTAAAAGAGCCCCTGGTGGCCTTCAGCCCCATTGTACCCTATGACCCTTAATTGAGTTTGGGATGGAACAAAAATATGACTTGTTTGAATGTTGTTGCACATGCTATTGTCAGTGCAGCTCCCATAATGACCAGATTATATTACTGATGAACACTACTGAGGAAGTGCTTATCACTCATTAGAGAAAATCAGCTGGCAGAGCAAGAGGAAATTCACATGGAAAGATTCACATGGAAAATAATGAGGATTAACATTGCCAAGAGTGATCATCTGTCGCCGATCTGAACAGAACTCCCCATCCCAATTGTGTGCAACAGTTGGATTAAAACTACCTTCATTTTCTCCATAGAGAAATTGATTTTTAATTATTAATTATAAACCTTTAAAGACAGCCTTACTGTGAGCTACGAGGTTGTTAATCGATAGTATTTGCTTCTGTTGAAGCTGTCAGCCCACATTATTTTAACTTAATTTTAAAATAATCGTGTTTAACAGTGAAATTTATGATGAAAAACTACATTATCCATGACGCTGTACAGAAAATTCCACCAATCAGACTCAAAATAAGCTAAAAATTGCACCTTTTTGTGTCTTGTGTTTGTGTTGTTAATGTGTGATGTGATTTTTAAACATTGATGTGGATGTATCTATGTCACCAGTGTCAAAGACAAATTTCCGCTCTGTGACAAACAGAATGGACAATAAAGTTAAACTAAACTAAACACGCCAAGAAATATCTTTAGCCCCGCCCACTCCCATGAAACACCGCAAATGACATAATCTAGTTGGTCTCTCAAAATACTTAAATATTTATATTGTATACATGCATATTTTGGAATAAACTTAAAATATAGAATGGTTTTCATATATAATCAACATTTTTAAATTAGTAGTTTTTCCATTGTTTTTAATTCGATTATGCTGTTCGCAATGCTTCATGGGATTGTAGTTCTTTCCCTCACTAAATCTGTTAAGTACACAGTCTTGTACTTGATTTATAAATAATTTTTTGGGACCCACTTTATATTAGGTGACCTTAACTACTATGTACTAACCTGATAAAAAAAAAACTGATAACACAGGTTCATCCGGGTAACTGAAGCCAGCGCTGTATGCTTGCTAGGAACAGGTTTTGCATTTGGTGAGCTAATAAAATATTAAAACTCAAATCAATATTTTGTGTACAGTTATTTAATTATGTAATGCGGGTATCGCAGACTCGCTGTCTTTCATACAAACGCAGCTGCTACCATTTTGCGACGATTGTTTTGTACACAGTAATGGATTATAAGATAACAAACAGGTAAGATTTTAAACCAGCTTCATCTCAAATCCATATCTCTTAATTATTTATATGGTAAAATATTGTGTAATAAGTGGTATGACTGTACCGTACCCCTTAAATGTCCGTATAGTTTGAACTTGCCACTTTCTAGCAACTGCTCTCTCCTTGGAAGCTTTGCATTAAAGAGCTAATATAATATTTCGACTCAATGTTTCATGTCTAATTATTTACTTGGCAAGTAGCCGTGTAATAAGCGGGATAATGTACATCCAGCCGGTTGTTATCGCAGAATAAACCCCTTCAGGCTGATGCAAGATCACCCTGTCAGGGTTTATTCTGTGATAACAACCGGCTGGATGTACATTATCCCTTATTTAATGAAGACGCTTTTTAATTCCCTATGGAGAAATAAATGTAAAAAATACTTCTGGAATAAATGCCGCTGTTGCACTCTATACTTCATGGACCGAGTTGGAATTAAAAGGACCAACTTAAATAGAAGGAACATCTCTCTTCTGTAAATATATATTTTGTGACGAAAAATAGTAGCACAAGTTAGTGTTCACCCACTAGTCTCCTCTGGAATCTCATCTATACCCCGTGGAACAGTTTCAAATTGCCTGTTCTTCTCCTTGAATATTTCCAGCATTCTCACACAAGACTTTCAGCATACTCATCAAAAGATCTAAATTATGAATTGTGAGACAAGCAGGGGTGAAATTGAGCACCGTGTCTGCATAAAAATCAAGACGATGAGCAGTACCTGTAGAGCTTGTCTCTATCTTAATTTTGATGATTTTATGGACTTATCATCATAACATGGTTTCGGTCTTGCTGTCGGCCAATCAATAAGTTATGGCAATGTTATCCTGTGTCCAGTGGGCAGTAAAAATCTAATGATATAACAGCTCAATGAACCCCCTTCAAACAAACATTCTCTAGAGGACCAGCTATTTCACTAGCAGGCAGTGCAAACAGTGATGTGCTGCGAAGGAGGAGGGCAGTTCCCCCTTACCCATCTGTCACAGTTGCTCATTCCCTGTCAAACTTTAATATGGGAAATCAATGTAATGATCCCAAGGAACACCCCTCTTTTGAGCAACTATTCATTTGCGGCATTCTTTTTTTATTTTTTTTTTAGATGACCTCAGGTTCACCTTCCATCGTCATAGCAACAGAGTAACCCATAAGACCTGGCAGAACACCCTGAGGGTATATAGCGCTGGTGTCATTTGTCAAACAGAACCAAGGATCCTCTAGTTTTGTGGACTGCATTTGTGGTTGGCGCAATTGTAGTGGAATAAATGGTAGTCAGACATATTAAGTGAATGAGATGATTTGCCCCACAGGCAATCTCTGCCTAGAGCTTGATTTCTGCCCGAAGAGAATGAAATATGGCAAAGCATCTCTAACAATTTACTAGAGCATAGCAAAGACATTGATCTGTTCTCCTTAAAGGGATAGTTCACCAAAAATGACATTCTATTAAAGGTATAGTTCACCTAAACATGAAAACTCTGTCATAATTTACTCACCATCTTGTCATTCCAAAACTCATAAAACCTTCATTTTACAAGAGATTGTAAAAGTAACCAATATGAATCAAGCAGTTTAATCCAAATCTGAGAGGATTAAACCGAAAAGACTTGAATGCTTTATATATAATGAATAGATTTAAAGTGCCCCTATTATGTTTTTTTTGTATATTCCCTTTCATGCAATGTGTAATAAAACTGTTTGTAAATGTAAACGATCTGCAAAGTTGTAAAGTCGAAAGTGCACGATAAATAGTTATATTCTCCCAAAAGAAAATCGACTCTGACGGTTCTACGTCACTAGAAAATACATTTGCATAATGCCCGCCTATGTTGTACATTGTCCGCCCGCGAACAACTTGACACACCTACAAACGTAATTTTACTGACGACTGCTTCTCAAATCTCGGAGTTCAACGCGGGATTCGCAAACCAGTTGCTCTTAAAAAATGGGACAGCACCCAGTTTATTTGGACCAACTTGCTCCTCAGAATTACAACCTGTAAGTATGATTAATTATTGATGTTTATATTTTCTACCCAGGTTCGGGTTGAATAACTAGCTCTTCCAATGTTTCATCATCGGATTCGCGCTCGGATTGATATGGTAAAATCGACAAATCGACATTGTTACTGTCTTCCCTGTTGAAAAAAAAAACAGCATGGTGGTTAGGTATGTTTTGAAGCATGGCAGCTGGTTTGAGCTGGTTTATGCTGGTCCTTAGTTGGTCATGAGCTGGTTTAAACTGGTTCTGAGCTGGAGCTACTTTCTTAGGACCAGTTTAGGACCAGCATTTGACCATCTTAAACCAGCTCATGACCAGCTAAGGACCAGCTTAAACCAGCTCAAACCAGCTGCCATGCTTGAAAACATACCTAACCAGCATATGCTGGTTTTTTCAACAGGGAAGACAGTAACAATGTCGAAGTTCAGGTATGGTAATGGGCGTTAGCTTCAGAAAACACGCTCTGTAAGCGGTAGACCAATATTAACAGACTGGGCCAGTCAGAGCAGAGCAGGCTCATGGAAAGGAGGGATTTAGAGAGACCGATTCATCCAACGAGTCGTTTGAGAATCATTGAACAATGTGGTGATGTGCAGTGTATTTTAAGAGAAAATTAATGGGTTTTCTGACCTTTGATGCATGTAAACCTGTTGTAGGAATTAGCTTTAAATTAGCATAATTGGGGCATTTTAACTTTAAACAAATATTAAAAATCATATTTGTGGATCATCATTGGATTTCTTTATGAATTTAGTTTTAATGAATTAATTAAGTTTTAATAAATGTTTTATTTTGATTACATTTTATGAATTAAACAACTCATAAACATACTTTATCAGTAGAACATTTTTTAAACGTTAAACGTGAAAGTATTATGCAATCATTTAAGGCGTTTCTCCTTATATAGAACCTTTTTGGCATAAAGTGTTCTTTAAAATCGACTCAAGAACCCCAGGGTTCTATATAGCAACCCCATTTGAATCTTTTTCTCTTTAGAGTGTAGTTTTTTTGACATGTGAGAACCAATGGATTTCTTTAATGATCTCTTTTTGACTCATTAAAATTTTGGTTGAATGGACTTTCATTGGCGGGATAGAAATCTCTGAGGTTTCATTAAAAATATCTTCATTTGTGTTTCGCAGATGAATGAAAATCTTGTGGATTTGGAACGACATAAGGGTGAGCAAATGACAGAATTTTCATTTTTGGGTGAACTCATCCTTTAATGGAGCAAGCATGAGCTGTGATACTAGACTGTTACATGTTATACTGTGCAAAGAGATGAGATATTACACAACAACATTTGTATAGATCTGGTAGAGACTGAATCTTGTGTTGTGCACATCATGGTTTTCAGTTATTGTGTTTATGTCTCTTACCGTTCAGAAGCACACAAAGGAAGCCTGAATCAATTAAAGAGCCGGGTATCATAGGGGGTTTTGTAATTAAATGCGTTGTGAGTCTCAGGGTCCTCGCACCGCCCCCGAGGCCTGTGTTAAATGAATGAGTAGATCATAGAGTTGATAAATGAATGTGAAATAACATGGTGAGGGACAGGACAGGGCCACTGACTCACTGCTTATAGCACAAATATTAAAAATGTCTCATTTAGTTGACCGTTGACCGAAAAATGAAATTTCATTTCAAACCTGTGTGACTTTCTTTCTTCTGTGAAACACAAAGGAGATTTTTTTTCACTGTATGAAAAAAAAAAAAAAAAACAGCTTGGACATGTTATCTCCTTTTGTGTTCTGCAGAAGAAAGAAAGTCATACAGGTTTGGAATGAATGGGAATGTCGGAAGCCTCATGCACAACAGACGCTACAGCAATGTGAAAGGTAATAGTGGATGGTCGTATGGTGTTTGCATACGAGTTTCGGAAGTTATGAAAAACTTCACAGCTTTAGGAAAATGTGTAAACGAGAGTAATGTGACAAGAGATTATGAGAGTTTTGAACTTAAGTAATCAGTTTTCTTGATAATGATTAATGGTGTTCAGTCACACACACACACACACACACACACTTCAAAAAAATTCAGTGGCTTAGTAAATATCACAGTAATAATTCACTTTATTAACTTTATCAAATCTCTGAATATCATTTACTCGATGGTTTGAGTTGAACATACCAAAATAATTGACAAAAATCCAACAGTAAATTTTGTCTAAAATTAATTTTTTTTCACTAAAAGAATTTAGTATTTGACTAGCCAATTATTTATTTAAAATATACTTAATATATTTGTGAAATTTCTGTCAAAATATTTGATAATGGAGAATTAAACTGATTTCAAGAACCACAAATATTACTTAATTCAAATCAATATTATGAATCTTTAACACACACACTTAAGTTTACTCAATTACATTTTTTTCCAACTGCTTACACACAAAATCTGTTCATGTCACACGATTTTTGAAACCCCTCACTCAAAGTGCAAAACTACACACCAAATCTCCAAAACCATAAGCTATTTCTCAGCCTTTGACTTTCAATTGCATAAAACACTTTTTTCAAAACGCTAAACACAATTCTCTACCTAAAACACAAAAATCTAACAGGAAGTGACTTGCTTTCCTTTTCCAAACACAACCAATCAAAATGCTACACTTATTCACCAGGTCACACACACACACTCCTCACATGTGCAAACACTAATTGCTCAACTGATCACTAACCAATCACTGCTTTACTGTAGTATAGGCCTATAAATAGGTCAAAGGTCAGATTACCTGTTTTGAACAATGGATGCTAACAATGGACAGAGAGCAAGAGGAGTAGGAGGGAGAGGCAAGGGACAACGAGGACAAATTCAAAGACGAAGAGTTGGAAGAGTAGGAGGAAGAGGAAGAGGAGGACGAGGGCAAAGAAGAGAAGGAAGGAGAGCCATCTCTGATGAGATTAGGGCAACACTTGTTGATCATGTGATCAACCACGGTTTGACCATGAGAGAGGCTGGACTGAGAGTCCAGCCCAACTTGAGTCGATTTACAGTGGCGTCCATAATTCCTTAAGAAATGAGAACAGGCATGCAACTCTCTAATGACTATTTTAGCATTACAGTAATGAACTGTTACAGTTTTTGCCTATTGCTTCAACACTTTTTGCAAAACTTCGGCTCATTGTGTCAAAACTGTACACACAAGACACAACACTGGGAAATAAACTATTCACATCTATGTCGAACTGAAACTCTGCTATCAAAACCTAACAATCCTTTGTCAAAATGTCATGATGACAAAAATGATACACACTTGCATCATATGAATACACTTTCAGATTAGCAGCAACACACTAGTGTACTTTATATAAAACACTGCAGTCTTTAATTTTCACTGTTTTTATTCAGTTCATCAGTTAGCATTCTGTGAAGCAATGCAACACTTACAGTTTTGTTCTTGTTTTTTCCAACAGAGGTTTTCACAACAACCAAAAATGAAAGTACTGAAAGGTTGCAAATGACATAAACTCAGTACTGTACATCACAGTACTATACTTCACAGTACAGTAAATGCAGTAACGCAAGTACAAAAATAAAACAAAATACACTACTGTAAATACAGAAAAACAGGCCAATTGTGCGTGGGTGGGATTACAGATCCTGCCGTCTGTTTGGGTCTGGCCACAGGATCTCATCAACGTCACAAGCGATATTTTCTCCTGCTAAGCAACGGGGAAAATAACGCCTTGTGTGCCGAATCCATCCATGGATTGACGTTACCTCAGTGTCTCCGCATGCCTCTTCCATTGCCTGTAGAAGAGGCATGCGGCCATGTGGTCGGCAGTCATATACGCGCCATCTCCAAGCGGAAAAAAATTATTCTATAGGGTTTAGAAATGGCGAGTAAGGGGGCAAGTATACAACTTCAAATTGATCATGGTTAGTGAACCAGAGCAGCCCGGTGGAAACTAACATTATCCCAGACAACAACAAACCTGGGCTGCTCTGATCTGTCCTGTATAGCTGCATCATGAATTGCATCGAGAAACGTGAGTATGTGTTGCGTATTGTAGGGACCTAGTTTGGCATGATGGTGTAGTAGCCCTCGAAGGCTTATGGCGGCACACATTGTGATGTTTCCCCCACGCTGCCCCGGTACGTGCACAATTGCCCTTTGGCCAATTATATTACGACCCGGTCGTCTACTTTTGCTGAGGTTGAAACCAGTCTCATCAATGTAAATCAATTCATGAGGCTGTGCAGCTCCATCCATGTCCAAGATTTTCTGCAACAAAAAATGCATAGCATGGATGGCTGGCATTACTCAAAACACACAACTTCACATACAGAACCCCCCCACACACCCCCACCCCAACACACAAACACACAGGTACCCGTGTCCCTCTCTGCATGTATCTATGTGGTACTGATACAATGGTACATATTCAGCTATTACTGTACTGGATTACATAAATACGGTATTGTAAATGTAAAGGACTGCAACACTTACCTGTACATATTCTTGTCGAATCCTTTGACCCTGATACAGTTCCTCTCAAATGGGACCTTGTACAATTCCTTCAATGTGATTTTGTGCTTTACCAAGACACGTCTGATCATCTGATTTCAGGTGTGTGTCTAAGTGTTTTCAATCACCCAATGTGTTTTGTATTTTGAATAGATGTGTTTTCCCAATGGTACCCATGAGATTTCATTTATGAACGAAGTGTCTTATGTATGAAATAGTGTGTAGTGTGCAGGAGCAAGTGTGTTGCAGAATTGCAACTGAAGTGCAAAGCAGCACTTTTGTTTAAGGTATGGTTACACTGTATTTAAGGTATAGTAACAAAAGCTTCAAGTTTTGTAACTTTGGTCTAAGCTTGTGTCAAATTGTAGAAAATTATTCAGATTGTTCACATGCACAGAAATATTTGTAGATACACACACATGCTGTTGAAACATTTATTTTTTTAAATTTTCACCAAACAAGTCAGTGCAACATATGCACAGCAGATATATTTACATTGGACTGAACAAAAATATGCTCACAAAAAACAGTAAACTGAAAAAGAAAATTGCATCCTCCCTCTTCCTCTTCCTCTTCCTCTCTCTGCACCTTCTTCCATTGCTGTTGTAAAAAAAAGGTGCTCACCTGTGGTCTTTTCATAGTGCTTACATCCTGATTGAAGTGTTGACCATTAACCAATGAGGTGTTTGGCCAGGTGGCACATGTATTGGCCAATTAGCTCATGTAGTGTCATTTTGAATGGCAGTGTTTTGAAATGGCAAACATGTGACTTTATGTCAGATTGTTGTGTCTTATGCAGAGAACCGTGTTCAGTGCATTTAAAAAGTGCCATTTTGAATTGCAAAATGTGTGTAAAGCAGAAAATGTGTTTAGACTTTAGGAGACTTGAGTAGAGGTTTTGCTCTCTGTGTCAGTTTAAATAATTGTGCTGTGCATGTCATTTTAGTGTGTTAGCAATTGGAAAAAACTGTAACTGTACTGCATTAAATGAATGAGGTTGGTTATCATGCTGTACTACATTTTTTTTGTAAATTGTTTACAGTTCCTATGCTGAACACATACTGTGTTTGAATTCTGTACAGAGTGAAAAGGCAAAGACATCATGGAGGATGAGGACGCTTGTTTACAGATGTACAAGAGACTGCAATTATAAATATGGTTTTGGCCAACAATGCAATTAGGATTCGAGAGATGAGAGCGCATATCTTGAATAATGACACCATATTTAACAACATCAATGCTGTAAGCCTGTCGACCATACAACGCATCCTCCAATGGCACCAAGTGACGATGAAACAACTTTACAAGGTGCCATTTGAGAGAAACTCTGACAGAGTCAAGAATCTGCGACATGACTTTGTAGAGGTATGTATGCAACACTACTTCCAGTACTTCAGACATACCATATTTACTCATCTGTATATCCTTTTGTCTGTTACAGAGAGTATTGGAGATAGATGCCCATGTAATTCGCCATGAATTTATTTATTGGCTTTAACCTCACCAAAACCAGGCGCCGCGGAAGAAATGTAATAGGACAGAGGGCAATTATCAATATCTCTGGACAGCGTGGGGGTAATATAACTATGTGTGCTGCCATCCCTCAAAACGGGGTCCTCCATCACAATGCCACACTGGGTCCGTACAACACCGGCCATATGCTCACTTTTCTGGATGCAATTTACACAATGCTTGTCCCTGATCCAGATCAGGAGCTGCTAGATTTGTGGTTATATGGGACAATGTTAGTTTTCACCAGGCTGTTCTGGTCCAAAACTGGTTTGCCACCCATCCACAATTTGTAGTTTTGTACCTACCCCCATATTCACCTTTTCTAAATCCCATAGAGGAATTCTTCTCAGCCTGGCGCTGGAAAGTGTATGATCGCCAACCCTATGCCCGCATGCCGCTTCTCCAGGCAATGGAGGATGCATGTGGGGACATAGAGGTTGCCTCTGTCCAAGGTTGGATACGCCATGTTAGGAGATACCTCCCTCGATGTTTGGCAAGAGAAAACGTATCTTGTGATGTGGATGAAGTATTGTGGCCAGACCCAGCCCAGAGAAGAGATGAAGTGTAGCTTAGCACTGGTGACTGATACATTTTATTCAAGACTCTTTGATGAATAGAAAGTTCAAAAGAACAGCATAGAAATCTTTAAAACTATTATAAATGTCTTTACTGTCACTTTTGATCAATTTAATGCATCCTTGCTAAATAAAAGTATTAAAGTCAGAATGAAATAAGATAAATAAGAGATAAATTTAATCAACAACAGAATATCAAGTATTATCAACAATCCTTTGAATGTGTAGTGACAGAATCATGAAGGTACATGAACAATGTTCATCTGATCGTTAGCCAGCTCTCCTGGTGGCAGAGCCTCAGAATGTTGTCGGTTCTGTTCACGGCTCGTGGCGAACTGTGCTGCTGTAATTTGTCGGTGCATGAGACAGTGAGCGTTCAAACAGTGCTTGTGAAAGCTCAAGGCTCAGCTATTTACTTCTCGAGATCTGTGGGAAATATCTGAGGTGTGACTTTTGACCTGCCATCCTCACAGCTCTCAAACACACCCTCACAGCATCAACACACGATTCCCCCTAGTGTTTCACATCACAGCTTTCAATAACTAAATCACAAGTACATAAACACACCGTCCTGACCCTGTCAAGTCAAGCCACCTTTATTTATATATACAATACAGATTTATAGTGATACAGTGATAACAGCAAAAGTGCGCATTTCGGCTGCTGTTCAGCGGAAGTCAGTTCAGTGTTAATTATTAATTATTAAATTAGTTAATTTCATCTATAAAGCAGTTCTGCAAAAAATGATGTCATCGTACAGCTCAGTTCGTCATCCAGCCCTGGGCTGCAGTTTATCTAGAGGAGCGATGTAGCTGCTGAGTTCCTTTCAGCTGCACAGAGAGAGGAAAACAATAAATAAATATAAAACATGTTCAGATGAGGCAACTAAACATAATGGCCAGGGACCCATAGTGATCCATCCAGTTCTGTGTGCGGGTCAATGAGTATTTGGTTAGGGTTAGTATAGGGTTTAACCCTTACATGCATGAATGTTTCACCAGTCATTATTACATATTCAGGTCTTTAGCGACCCCAATTTATATCTAACACGGATGGATCTCTACCTGTTGCGATAATATAAAACTCTCCTGATGTTAGAGTAACAATTACAGAATAATAAAATAAAACATATTTTGTTATCTTTTGTAGCTTGGAAGGGTTCAGTTTGAGCAGATGTTTTATACCATCATCACTGTCCTCGCCAGAGCTCATTTCCCAGTACATTCAGCATCTGGCTCATATTCACCATCTCAAACATATTCTCAAAACTATTATTTTCTTGTTATCTTCAAAATCAGTATTTTGATCGCTGAAAGCTTATTGACCAGATCCACCATCAAGTGATAGTGACACTAATATTTGATTGCGTTCAGTATTTTCTCTGCAGTAAATCACTGAGCCATTTCAAGTTTTGCTTATGATACTTCCTATTCTTTTGTATTCTGCCTGCTGGAACTATGAGTGAAACATCACTTCATCGTTGTGTATCAGACATTCTCATCTTGTGGGGTCTGTGTATCTTTTGGCCATTTGATTTTCCTTATAGAAACGGGCAAAGTGTATGTGAATTTATATCTACACAGAAGAAAGCCCTGTCTAGGCTCTGCCCCGGTACGGGTTGTGTCGAGCCATTCGTTAGTCTGGTTGTTTGATGAATAAAAGATGAAATGTAGCCGCAATACACGCATTAAGAAGCCGTACAGCTGTAGCAGTGGAGGACTTATTCTGCTGTGCGGAACTGAGGAAGAACTGATGACGGAACAGTTTGATCTTCGGCTGACCAATCAGCAGAAAGGGGCATATAATTTACGTCCACTTCTAGAAATCGAATATTCAAGCGGTTTATTCATTTTTCTATCTCTGAACGAAAAACGAAAAATCAAGCTGAATTCTTGTTTTTTGTTTGGTTTAAAAACTAAAAAAAAAACGAAAAAGGAGCCGTTTCTTGTTTTGTAATACCTGTTTCTATAAGGAAAAATCAAATGGCCAAAAGATACATGGACCTTGTGGAATAAAGGTGAATTGCACTTATTCAGTCATCAACGATTCAATTATTGTTGTGCAGAAAAAAATATACTTAACACTGTTACACACCTCGGGTCGTTTGTGACCCTATACAATTTTAACAGAAAATTAATGGGAAAACATACATTCTTTTATAAAAAAAAATTTCTGGCTATATTGTTTATAATGAATTGATTGAGGAATACTAAGAAGGTTGATGTCTAACTTTAAAAAAACGAATGAGGAGGAGGGTAGTGAATGATGTCCCAGGTCACTAAAGACCAGAGATATGCATTTAAGGGTTAATGTATGTGGTATGTTATTTTCAAATGCAATTGAGCATTAACCTTTTAGAGCCACTCACTGGACATTTAATTTTCAAACTGTCATGATACATACAACAACCAACATAATGAAACGTTGCCAGATTCACGTTCTTCTGATTTGGATAAAACTGAACATGCTTTTTGCACCACTTACTGGAGGTTTCGCTTTGAGAGTATCGCAAAACGTGCAGGAACCAACGTGATATTTTGCAAAAATGTTGCCACAGGCATGTTTTCCCAATGAGCCTGGGAACTTGGTACATTTCTAAGAACTTGGTACATGTTTTTTTCTTTTTAACTAGATTTTTTATTTTCATTACGATACAATGAGATGCACTAGTGGTCAGCACTGCATGAGGAGCTGATGTTCTCGGGCTGCCCAGCCTGAGGCTTTGGAAGCCTGTCTGACGCCCCGGGGCACTGACCCCACTCACCCGCTCTGTAAACCAGTCCTGCCTAGGAGTATTTGAGACTGTACACCATGACAGGCTAAAAATATGAAACAATCAGAAACAAGTTTTATCACAAATTAAACAGCCAGTTTCCTGATTCAATAAATACAATGTAAAAACTATGTTTATTTCTGGTGAAAATGCCAAATGTTCACATTTGTTGAAATCAATTTAGGGATGCCAGTAAAGCACTTTAAACTGAACTGAGAGAGAAAAGGACAGGCACTTTTCAGTGCTGAGACATAAAATGCTGTGCAAGTCTGGTTTCCCTTGTTAGAGCAGGTGTCACCCCTCTGTTTCGTGTCAATTGGGTCTTTCACTCTCTTTGGTCACGTCACTGTCACTTACACCCACAAGCCCGTCCTCCCTCTTTATGAACTTGAACATATGCTGCTCTCCAGCATGTCTGCCCACATGCCCATTTCTGCTTCCACTTCCCTGCCCTGTTATAAACATACTACATATGAATATCAGCACACACGTACACACAGCACCCGCGACACCTGAAAGGTGGCCAATCAACAACATATGTGTGTGGGGTGTGCCAATGCCAAAAGGCGTCTCTTTAATTAGCCGCCTGCTGCTTTCTGGCAGTGAGGTGATCACGGGAAAGTGCCCGTGTTCACGTGTCCCCCATCTGAGCTTCTCACTGCAGTCTGGAGTTTTCTCCTTTTACGACAGACATGAGTCAGACCCACCAGGAGAGTTAGTGATTTGCAAACACGCAGCTGAGTAATGCTGAGACGCCTGATGGAGGGGAAGAGCCATAATGTTTGTATCAACTCATGCAGTGCATTTATAGTGTGACTGTCATACAAAATACTGCTCTAGAATGAGTGGCGCACACTGTCAACATTTTTTAGATTAAAGTTGCGATAGCCTTTTCTTCCCTATAGAGGCTATGTATTTACGTCACTTTCCCACCGGAACACTCCTACTCAGCCGGGACTGAGTGGCAGAAGAGCTGCTGCATGACTGGATTTAATAGGGGAAACTGCGAAAATGTGAGTAAAACAAACAATTATCAGTTTAAACTAAAGGTTGGACTCAATATAGTGTTCCTTACAACTTACCAACGATCCAGTTATCCATGGATATTGACATGCAGCCAAGAATCGTGTTTCCAGACATTTATATGTGCCTGATTTCGACACCATGGAAATACATAAAGCAAATTTGCCTGTGAACGCTTTATATAAATACAGTATAGGTAGGTCTAAATCCGGGTGATCACTTATATCAATGTAGTTTCATATCGTCCAGCCCTATAGTTTTTGTCTGTGTTTATTTAAAAACATCAAATTTAGGCAGAATATACGATGGTAAATATTTAATTGATGAGTTGTCAATACAATATATATGGTATGATTTTACCCCCAAATTCAACATATTGAAACACAATGATAACTGCAAATCAACGTTTCTCTGCCTGGAGTTCAGTTGTTTCTGTGAATTGCAGCGATCTCTTTTCTGTAGCTTTCGGCAGTCTGTAAAAATATACCTTAGATTTCTTGTCAAATCTGTTTGTACAGTCAATCTCAAAGCTTTTCCTCGTTTTAGATGTGTTTTGTGTGTTTTTAGCGGCATTCACACTGAAAATCAATGCTGCTTCTTAGTCTTTTTGCCACTCAGTGGGCGTAACCGCAGCGACTCTGGCCGATAATGACATCATGTGCATACCCTGTATTGTGAATTATATCCGAGTGAAACGGCTTCTTGAATAAGAAAAAAGATGTAGGGCGGGACTTGATTTTGTCCATCGGGAATTGGTTGGATCATTGTGGTTTGCTATTGCAAAGTGATATCATATGATTGACAGGTTGATCCCGCCCTCACGCCAGTAAACACATCATAAAAGAAGAGAAAAAATGTTGCTGCAAGAGGAAGGGGAAGCTATTCTGATGAAAGATTACGAGGGCACATGAATTAAAAAATTATATATTAATGTGCATGGATAAATCATGTATAAAAAAAATACTGCAATATACCATAAAACACACACACACACACACACACACACACAAGAATTGTCCATTTTTGACTTCATGGTCACTTTAAGTAAGTGGTATCAACTTTCTATGCAAATAAACCTTAAGGTGCGTTTACACAAAGCATCCTATATATAGGATATAACTATAACGATAACTACACTCACCTAAAGGATTATTAGGAACACCTGTTCAATTTCTCATTAATGCAATTATCTAATCAACCAATCACATGGCAGTTGCTTCAATGCATTTAGGGGTGTGGTCCTGGTCAAGACAATCTCCTGAACTCCAAACTGAATGTCAGAATGGGAAAGAAAGGTGATTTAAGCAATTTTGAGCGTGGCATGGTTGTTGGTGCCAGACGGGCCGGTCTGAGTATTTCACAATCTGCTCAGTTACTGGGATTTTCACGCACAACCATATCTAGAGTTTACAAAGAATGGTGTGAAAAGGGAAAAACATCCAGTATGCGGCAGTCCTGTGGGCGAAAATGCCTTGTTGACGCTAGAGGTCAGAGGAGAATGGGCCGACTGATTCAAGCTGATAGAAGAGCAACTTTGACTGAAATAACCACTCGTTACAACCGAGGTATGCAGCAAAGCATTTGTGAAGCCACAACACGCACAACCTTGAGGCGGATGGGCTACAACAGCAGAAGACCCCACCGGGTACCACTCATCTCCACTACAAATAGGAAAAAGAGGCTGCAATTTGCACAAGCTCACCAAAATTGGACAGTTGAAGACTGGAAAAATGTTGCCTGGTCTGATGAGTCTCGATTTCTGTTGAGACATTCAGATGGTAGAGTCAGAATTTGGCGTAAACAGAATGAGAACATGGATCCATCATGCCTTGTTACCACTGTGCAGGCTGGTGGTGGTGGTGTAATGGTGTGGGGGATGTTTTCTTGGCACACTTTAGGCCCCTTAGTGCCAATTGGGCATCGTTTAAATGCCACGGCCTACCTGAGCATTGTTTCTGACCATGTCCATCCCTTTATGACCACCATGTACCCATCCTCTGATGGCTACTTCCAGCAGGATAATGCACCATGTCACAAAGCTCGAATCATTTCAAATTGGTTTCTTGAACATGACAATGAGTTCACTGTACTAAAATGGCCCCCACAGTCACCAGATCTCAACCCAATAGAGCATCTTTGGGATGTGGTGGAACGGGAGCTTCGTGCCCTGGATGTGCATCCCACAAATCTCCATCAACTGCAAGATGCTATCCTATCAATATGGGCCAACATTTCTAAAGAATGCTTTCAGCACCTTGTTGAATCAATGCCACGTAGAATTAAGGCAGTTCTGAAGGCGAAAGGGGGTCAAACACAGTATTAGTATGGTGTTCCTAATAATCCTTTAGGTGAGTGTATATAAAGACAATGACACAGTGGAACGATATCGTTGGAATCACTTTCAGAACTATTATTTTCCAGTTGGTGAACAATAAAAACTTTGGTATCCAATCAAAAGTCACCCAACTTTAATGAGTTTGAGCATTTAAAGTGACAGACGACAAAACTGCAGTGCATGCTTACAGTAAACAGATTGTTACGTTTTGTTTGTGAGGTCGCTAATATAGTTATCGTTAGTTATCCTTATAGTAATCAAATAAAGTTCAATTTTCTTTCATTCATGGTGAAAGAAAAATTGTCTACCTATTGACTGTAAAAATAGTCCTCACTGCTTCGTTTTCACTTGTTAAAAATTGTATATGTTGTCTACACTGATTAAGTTCTATTGTTCCCTTTATTTATGAGGCTTTAAATTGTTTAATATGCTCCTCATCCTTTCTATGTGAATGGTGCTTGTGGTCTTGAACTATTGAAGACAGCAGTACTAATTATATGAATGCTTATGAGACAAAAAATATATAGTCAAGAAACACCTCAGATCAGCACACATAGACCTCAAGATTTGGCACATAAAGATGCGACAAGGACAACAATCCATAAACAAATCATTTTGCTGAAGAGGAACAAGCTCATGCCGAAAACAATGTAAATAAAATTCAGTTTGAAGCCATTATCCTTGCCTTTCCCTACATGAGAACATACAATGCATTATAAGGTGCATTGAAAGGTATAATTAATGCATTGAAAATACTTTTATAATGCATTATAATTAGGCTTTGGGTAAAGTGTTACTGAACTGCCCAAAAACTGAGTAATTGGTAATTTTTTTCAGCATTATTTACTTGATCTAAAAATCATTTACAATGACTGTGGCTTTATGTTTGATTGAGATGCACCTGCTCCACACAGGCTCTCACCCCAGGCCTCTTGCTGGTGGATGTGGCATGCTGTAACCTGATCACGGAGCCTTTGATATGGAACCGACCTCCAGATGAGCTCAACCTTGATCTACAGCTGCAGAGATGCTACATGAAAGGACATGGAGTAGGATGGTGGTGGTGTGTTTGCAGAGGCCTCAGATGCACTCATACAGGCACACCTACACATACAGCTACATGTCAGCATTTTGTGAAGGTTATTGGGATTCTGTTCAGAAGTGCAAAAGTTAGATAGTCTAACTGTCAGACACAGCAAAACAACTGCGTGAATATCCTATATAGCGATAAAATGGACAGATCTAGTGCTAAACAGAATGAGCCAGGTGTTATCTGCCTCAGTGACTGTGGGTGAGAATCTCTATACAAGTTCCCACAATCATGGAATACACGGAACAGTGTTGGAGAAACTCACTATAACAACGCTTTCAGTAGCTCATGTGATTTTAAAAACAGCACAGGTTTTCTAACATGTGGACTTTGCTAACGAATAGCAGCGTAGCGTGATAAATCACTGCTACAATAGGGTAATATTTAATGTCACAACTAAAATGTACTCTACTCTCTCAAACATGAAATTTTGCGCTCATTACGTTTGGACACTTTACATAAATGATTATCAGGTTGTGTACGGTACGCCATATTCTGTAATCTCTGGTGTCCAAGATAAACTTTTGCCAAACATACAATGATTGTTTATATTGTACACACAAACAGATGTTGGGTTTCCATGTTTTATGGAGACTTTCCATTTACATAATGATTTTTATACTGTACAAACTGTATATATTATCCCTTCAGGTCATTGACCAGAGGTCCTGCCGTGTAGTTCTGGGCTGATCCCTCACCTTCCTCATGATCGTTGATGCCCCACGAGGTGAGATCTTGCATGGTGCCCCAGACCGAGGGAGATTGACCGTCATCCCTATTATACTAACCCTATCCCTAAACCTACCCATCAAAGAAAACTTTCTGCATTTTTACATTTTCAAAAAACATAATTTAGCATGATTTATATGCTGTTTTCCTTGTAGGGACCAAAAATATGTCCCCATATGGTCAAAGATTTTTTTTTGTATTACCATCATTTTGGGGACACATAATGTAAGGATTACCTGAAACACACACACACACAGACAATTTATTTATTTTTATTTTTTTGTGACAAACAGAGCAAGGCAGGTCACTGTGACAGTGGAAATGACTCACTGTGCGTCTCAATCAGCTCCCTCGTTCAGTAGTCTGGGCAATGATTAGGGAATAAGTCAATGGGCTGACTCCCTGATCAGTGCCCTGACTACTGAACTAGGGAGCTGATTGAGACGTACCCTCAGTCTCCATCTCTTTGAAGGACTGCACCTGTCACAAAAACTCTGAAGATCCAACGTGATTTTGTTTCTCATATTTAAATTTTGATGCCTTCTTACAAGGAATATTCCACATACGGGCTGCCACATGTTCTGTAAAAAAAACAAAAAAAAAACAAAAAAAAACTTTAAGCACCTTAAATAGATGTCTGATAAAGCTTAAAGTCTGTTAAATCTCCACTGAGGTTTGATGTTAAAAGACACAACAGATGTTTTGTGTAGCTGATGATTTGTATTTTACTTCTACTTGATCCATGTCGTCAATAAAGTTGCCAGTAACTTTTGTTTTTATCTTTTTGCTAAAGCCGATTTTTTACCTCCATTCGATATTTGACGAGTGATAATTTTGAACCTGTGTATATGTAATGACTTTTATTTTCTTTAAAAGCTGTAAATGTGCAATTCTTCATTTTCCAGCAGTATCTCTGCCCAACTGAGAAAGTGAAGGTCCACCCAAGGCTTTTCTGAAGACGCTTTAGGCTAATTTGTAATTATTTTTCGGTTTACAGAATTCGTAACAAATTTGTATGAACTGAAGACTAGGTTTAGGAGTGGACCTTCATGTGTCAGGGTTATTTTCTGTTTTGTCTTTGTTTTCATTGTGTTCAGTTTGTGTTTGGCTGTTTTCCTTTGATCCAGTTTTCCCATGTGTTTCATTGATTCATCCTATTCATCTGTCCCTCGTTAATTAACTTGTTAGCTCCTTTGTTTGCCCTGTGTATTTAAGTTTCTCAGTTTCTGTTAGTTTTTTGTCCTGGATTGTTTAACGTTAGTGTGTTTCTCCTCGTTGGTTCTCCTGTTTATTATCAGTTTAAAAGACTGTCCGAGTATCTCCTTCATCGTGCGCTTCATTACAACCACCCACCCACCTTTTTCTAATTTGTATTAATCAAATCATTCAGATTCATATGAAATCGCCAACTCATAAAGTAGTTATGTTTTATCATGAGATCATGTTGGCTTTAGGATGACATTGTGACCTCTTTTATCACTGACTGGTTAACATTTTTTGATGCCCTGATTTCTGATCGATTTATTTTTACAGGACAGACAAACAATTTACCAGACAAACGGCCATAATTGTTAGTTTTAATAGCAGTCTTTTGAAACCTATTGTTCTTGACAAGTAGTATACTACAGTGTTTGAGTGATGTATAAATGATCAAGCATAAACAGCTTTTAATGTTCAGCTAATTCAGCATGTATACTGTAGATGATTTGAAGCCATTTAGGTCAATCATATAATACGGAAGGCTTCATCTCTTAAGCAGTTAAAGTGATTACATTGCGGACACATTTTCCATGAATGCGTGTATGCATGTGTGTTATTTGACAGATTTGTGTGTACACACATTTAACACTCATTGTAAATGCATTAGGTGTTCTCCCTCAAGCACACATGTAGACTACACATGCCAGGATACCTACGACCTCATCCAATCAAGCCCTTTAGGCTCTGAGGATCTCCTATTGGCTGTTGTGTGGCTTTAGGATGTTGTGATTGGGTCGATCAATAAGAAGAGGGGACAGAAGTGAAGGCTGAAAAAGCAGAGATTACTCTCAACCTCAAGAATTTCCTCCCCTCTTGTGGCCTTCCTCATCACTTGAATGCACCAGGTGTCTGTCTCACTGATGCAGCTTGACGATTTGGCCTAGATTCCCACAATCCAATCAGGACCCTCTTCTCCCTGACTCTGGTTTCAAACAGGGAGCCCACGTTGATGCTGACAGCTCTCCATGGTTCCCAGAGGAGGTCTGAAATAGTTATTTACCTAGGTCTGAGTGGAGAATCTACGGCTTTCTGATCTCAAGTAACCTCAGTATCTGAGAGCTGTCAGTTTGTGTTAATGATTTTGCCGGATATTCTGTGGTTGAATGTCAATGGATTTATTATTCTATCATACTGTTCTCCTCACGCACTAAACCTGCCCTCTGGCAAGAGTTCATCCTGTGTTCATCTGTGATGTGCAATATACAAAATAAAAAAGAACAGTTGAAGTCATGTACGGCATCAGAAGGAGACTGTTGTCTTATTTTCATTTAGAGATTGAATATATGCGTTTAGAGATGTGAAATATTTTTTTGCCTTGCATAAAATTATTCCGCCATTTTGAGCTTTTTGATAAAACCTACTTTTTCAAACTCCTCCTAGACCATTTGTCCTATTAACCCCAACTTTGTATGTATCATCTAGAGACCCTGAAGACAAAGTTATCAAAATAATTTGGATTCATCAAATGGTTTAAAAGATATAGTTTAATAAGTGTATGGATCCATGGCTACAAAATTAATTGGCTTAAATCTTCTAAATTGTTTGAAGATTTGACTACAGATGATAAATGCAAATTGTGAATTAGTCTAGTGGTTTAGGGGAAGATCGAAAAAGAAAAAATTGGTAACTCAACACGTTGTATAAATGTTGTCCACACGAGGGAACCACAGGATAAGAATTTTTTTTTTTCTATCAGTTTCCATCTGTTTGAATGCTTGAATCCAAATTTCATGGACACATGGACATGGATTCATGAAATTATGATGCTCGGGGTGCTAACAGCAAATTTTAAAATACCAGCCATTTGTATCAACTTGATTCAGAGATGAAGGCCGTAATACTAATGTTGTCCACTATAGGGAACCACAGGATACCATTTTTTCATCAGTTTTAATGACGAATAAATGTACAGGGCTGCGTTTCCCAAAAGAATTGTAAGCCTAAATTGATCATAGAGACCATAGGTGGCAATTATTCTACGATCAACTTAGGTGCTTTTGGGAAAAGCAGCCCAGAACCAGTTCATTTGTAGTGCACTGACAACATGGTTTTATATAATTAGTTTACAAAGTGATGCTTATATATATATACAGTGGGGAGAACAAGTATTTGATACACTGCCAATTTTGCAGGTTTTCCTACTTACAAAGCATGTAGAGGTCTGTCATTTTTATCATAGGTACTCTTCAACTGTGAGAGACGAAATCTAAAACAAAAATCCAGAAAATAACATTGTATGATTTTTAAATAATTAATTTGCATTTTATTGCATGACATAAGTATTTGATCACCTACCAACCAGTAAGAATTCCGGCTCTCACAGACCTGTTAGTTTTTCTTTAAGAAGCCCTCCTGTTCTCCACTCATTACCTGTATTAACTGCACCTGTTTGAACTCGTTACCTGTATAAAAGACACCTGTCCACACACTCAATCAAACAGACTCCAACCTCTCCACAATGGCCAAGACCAGAGAGCTGTGTAAGGACATCAGGGATACAATTGTAGACCTGCACAAGGCTGGGATGGGCTACAGGACAATAGGCAAGCAGCCTGGTGAGAAGGCAACAACTGTTGGCGCAATTAATAGAAAATGGAAGAAGTTCAAAATTACGGTCAATCTCCCTCGGTCTGGGGCACCATGTAAGATCTCACCTCGTGGGGCATCAACGATCATGAGGAAGGTGAGGGATCAGCCCAGAACTACACGGCAGGACCTGGTCAATGACCTGAAGAGAGCTGGGACCACAGTCTCAAAGAAAACCATTAGTAACACACTACGCCGTCATTGATTAAAATCCTGCAGAGCACGCAAGGTCCCCCTGCTCAAGCCAGCGCATGTCCAGGCCCATCTGTAGTTTGCCAAATGACCATCTGGATGATCCAGAGGAGGAATGGGAGAAGGTCACGTGGTCTGATGAGACAAAAATAGAGCTTTTTGGCCTAAACTCCACTCGCCGTGTTTGGAGGAAGAAGAAGGATGAGTACAACCCCAAGAACACCATCCCAACCGTGAAGCATGGAGGTGGAAACATCATTCTTTGGGGATGCTTTTCTGCAAAGGGGACAGGACGACTGCACCGTATTGAGGGGAGGATGAATGGGGCCATGTATCGCGAGATCAAATACTTGTTCTCCCCACTGTATATATGCCATGGTATTTATAGCACCTTGTTGGCCGACCAGAATTTGGTTCTCGGAGATAATATCCCTCCTCGACGGCTCGCCTTGGATGATTCTGATCAGGAGGGACCTTCTGTCTCAGGCGCAAGGGCACAATATTCCATCCCCGGCCCAAGCTTTAAAATCTTCATGTTTTGCCCCAGAGGGGGACCAACTAAGAGATGCTGGGCTTCCAGCTGATGTCGTACAGACTTTTCTGAGTGCCAGGGCTCCCTCCACAAGAAGAATCTATGCCCTTAAATGGGGTGTCTTTGAAAGGTGGTGTACTGCAGTCCGTGCAGAACCAGTTCAAAGCCAGATTGTTTCAGTGCTGGAGTTTCTGCAGGAAAAGTTATCAATAGGCACGTCCCGCTACTCTCAGGGTATTTGTGGCTGCCATATCGGCCAGTGGGGAAGCACCCTCTGATCAGTCGCTTCGTCCGTGGAGCTAGGCCTCCTGTTAGAGCGAAGGTCCCTACTTGGGACTTAGCCGTAGTCCTTAAGGGGCTAGTAAAGACCCCTTATGAACCACTAGAGTCAGCTCCTGTCAAGCTTCTGACTCTAAAGATGTTTTTTCTCATGGCTATTACTTCCCTAAAGAGAATTGGGGATTTGCAGTCTTTGTCGATTTCGCCATCTTGCTTAGACTCTGCCCCCGGACTGGTCAAAGCTATTTTGCACCCTCACACTGACTACCTTCCTAAAGTTCCATTCTCGACCGTGCACCCGGTAATTCTTGAAGCCTTCTGTCCTCCACCATTCACTATGCCAGAGCAGGAGAAACTCCACTTACTGTGTCCAGTTTGTGCTCTTCAGACTTACGTCCACTGCACCAAGCAAACGACTGGGTGAGGGATGCCATTGCCCTAGCCTATGAGGCGCGCAGTCAAGCTTCGCTTCTAGGAGTTAGGGCTCATCCAGGGTTGCATCCTCCAGGGATTTAGCAAGAGATGCCCCCTTGCAGCAAGTATGTGATGCAGCAGGCTGGTCCTCTCCGCACACATTTATCAGATTTTATAATTTGTATACTTCATACTCTGGGCTCACATGTCCTTGAGTCCACATCCCAAGCTCATGTCTGAGATCTCTCTAGTGTTTGTGCACACACACTACACAAGCTTGAGGGGTCCAGACACTTCCCAGTGCTGTGGCATTGGTATTCTCATTTCCAATGTGTATGAGTATGCAGCATCGAGAGTAGTTTTGAAAGTGAACGTCTCAGATTATTTGACTGTAACCCTGTTGCCTGAAAAAGCGGGAACGAGATACTGTGCCTTAATTCCACACTGGAGGTGTGTCCAGACGTCTCTTCAGTCAAAGTGATAACCTGAAGGCGCACCGGTTTATTTATAGCCTCTCACGAGCGCATTCCAATGACGTCATCGTCAGAGGTTATTTAAAGCCAAGTTCTTGGTGTGTTTGCCACACATACTTCACAATCGGTCAAACAAAGATGTTTTCCCAATGCGTATGAATACGCAGCATTCCGGCCCCGATTTTTTTAGGGAACCCGAGACGTTCGCCTCTCTCCTGTGACTGACCCATGACATGCATATATCCTAATAATATTGGAAACATATTTGTCAAGTTATCAGACGATTTTATTGCTGTCTATTTAAAACGAAGATCATTTTATTTGTATAATATATTTTATGTATAGCATTTCTATAGGATTTATTGACTTTTTCTAGCATGTTGTCCTTAGCAATGTTACAAATTGTTTTGTGTAGTATTTTTGCAGCATTATTATATATACCTCAAGCACACATGTACAACTATATACATTGATCCATTCATCCATTCTTCAAACCAATTTATCCTCTGTAGTGTTGTGGTGTTGCAGTCCATCTTAACATCCCGGGCCACAGACAGAAATATATTACATGATTAAAATAATTTTTGCAGGCTGAAACAAGTGATTTCCTTTGGAAGTTAGTTGTCCCTTTTGACACCAGCATTGCTAACCTGCTTCATCAAACCCAAACTATCATCCACGTGGGCCATTGCCACATATCATCCATGCTTGGACCCTGATGACCGTTGCTTGCGGCTATATTTTGAAATGTATTTATTATCGAAATTTTCTCATCTTTTGACAATATAATTGTGTTTCTTTTTTTCTAAATATTTCTTTTTCAAAGTAAAAATAATCAATAATAGAATCGTAAAGGAACTTCATTCATTGAGAAGAATCTGAACCAGAATTTGTTAAATTCTTTATGATTTCCCACTCTAATCTTGAATGAATAAAGTAAAAGCTTATGTTTTTGTTTTTGTCAAGCCTCTTTTACACCTGACATTGTCATATATTTTTGTTGATCTACAGTATCAAAATTGCACTAGACGATTTTGTAAATACACCCAAGACATACAGGGTTGTGATCAAATCACTGAAACCACATTCAGAGGTGGTCAAGGACGGATTCTGACTACATTCGATTAAGTGTGAATGAGCATGCATTTTCATTTTCCTCCAAATAATATGTCAAGTCAGATAAAACGCATGTTCATGCCAGGTGTAAAGTGGGTCTTGCTATGTGCAAGATTGTTTAATTAATCTCCAAATAAAACTGTGGAACAATTTCTCATCTATCTGAACACTATATCTGTGCTTGTAATTGTGGAGGTTGACTTGAATTAATGAGCCATCCACTCCTTACATCTCATGATATGATTTCTCACACCTTCTCTCATGATTTCCTCTCTGCATCATCCTATCTCTCTGGTACCACAAGGAGTCGTAGCTGTGGGTCAGATCTCTGATTCCTGGCCAGATGGAGGGAGCAGACCCCTGTTGGAGCCAGTAGAAGCTCTTGCATAAACAGCAGAAGGCTGGAGCTCCAGGGGTTCTGGGGCTGAGAGAGTGTTTCAGAATCCCGGTCGAGAGGCCTGGATCCCAGCCCAGATCCCTTGCTCACCCCTGTCTCCTCCACTGGAGATGTGGAATAGTGAATGCATGCCACCCAGAAATGATCACAGACTGTGCAAGAGTGAATACATTTGCACTTGCCAGGTTTCTAGAGAGGTTGGAAAAGATACTGGGCATAAAATGAGATTTTTTTAAGAGTGCAAAATAGAGGTTGTTAAATAAAATAGCTATTAAATATCATAATAGCCCTCATGGAGCCCCGTTAGCTCTTAATATGAAATTTTTTCATCACTGTCAGATTAATTGATGGAGGCATATTCTGTAATTATGTTTTAATGATATGGATATATATTATTAAACACCTGTTTTTCTGTGGTCAGAAAACCAGTGATTCAGACCACCATAAAACCTGAAATGAAGACTGCTGCTTTATTTACAATGAAATTATATACAGTATTTTCACTGTAAATAAAGCTTTATAAAAATATACATTTTAACAAAATAAAATAAATATGTGTGAAATGTAAGTGTGTGTGATATGGAGCAGGTCCTCATGGGGGCAGACATGTTGAGATCATGTGACCAGCTAAATACTACTTGCTTTATCTCTGTAACTGCCGACATCACTAATAAATCATCATAAGTCACAGAGAATGCCTCAGTCATTCTGCATTGACATTGACCACTGAACATTTTGTGTAATACTTCTTCCATACCACTAGTGAACCTTTAACAGAATAAATGTATTCCATGTTACACAAAGTATGCATAAAATATACAGCATTACTAGCTTACTACTGTAAGAATTGGTTTTACTGCTTAAGACAAAAAGCTGAGATCCAACGCCCTGCAATAAAACAATAAAACTCACTAATCTGGAGGGAAGATCTCACAGAAAAAGTGTAGGACATCGCCCTGCCCAAACTTCTGTGCCAGATATGATGACTCTTTGAAAATATTTTCATATTGCTTTGTAATTGTGTTTTATATTTTTATGCTGATCAGTTGTGTACCATGGATTCTTGTTTAATTATTTTTATTTAAGTTCTGTCTGGCCAAAATAAATGTTAATCTTGATTTATTCTGTATCATTCTGAAATCATTATTTTAGTAGTGACCAACGAGGAGTAAGTAGGTATTTCCACAAATCTCTCTGCCAGGACAGATCATACCGAGGACCCAATGAATGGAGCATGGAGCACATCATAGGGGCAATCCGATTTATCTATCACTGTTATTAGCAAGTTGCAGCTTTCATGAATATTACTAAAATTACACTTGTTATGAGTAAGCGTGTGCGACCTGACAAGGTAAAATAGTCGCTCTGCATCCTCTATAATATCAGAACTGGCTAATTTGTGTCCGTGAGCTAATGTAATTCGCGAACGTTAAGTCTCTGTGCGATACCGGTTCCCATGGTGGAACGAATATTTGAAAATAAGAGATACTAAGAAAAATCGAAAAAAACGATCTAAATTAAATCACAACTAATCTTATGATCAGCTGCTAAGTTACAAACGTAAAAAAAATGTAACGAAGTCACATAAAATTGGAGTCAGATTAAATTATTCATGGAGTCAGAGTTAAAATTAGATACTCACATTTTAATAAATTAAGTGAACTTCACAGAAACGCTGAAAAGGCATACACGCAGAATTCCTTCAACCACGCCGTTGGATTCCGTTGTTGGGCTGACGGGTGGAACTTACAGTACTAAAATTTCACAGTCAACTTAAAAGCTGAAGATGAATTTATTCTGAGTAACCTAGACTGCCACAAACCCTATACTGACTCCTCCCCCCACCCCCACCCCCCCTTCCTATGAAGCACTGGGATTGCGATCAAGTCCTGCTTGGCATGGAAGACTGTGTTTGGATTCTAAAATGTATTTGGATTCTTAAATGAATTAAAATGTATTGACGCGTATGAAAAGTGAGTGGGAGTCCATGTAAGGTCTCTGTGTCCCAGCTGGACAGAGGCCAGATAACCTCCTGTCCAAAAAAGCGCCAGTATTTATTCATTATGCAGTCTTCAGAGTGACCAACACTTTTCCTCCTCCCATTCATTCCTAACCAGCCCATGATTCCCTCTCACTGTTACAAATGCAGCCTGCTCCTGTCAAAACTCACAATGAACATAGCTGCTTATTTTCCAATTAATATGAATGCCATCAGCATCATGCAGGTTGGAGCTGCAGAGTTGGTCATCAATATGACTATAAACATATTTCAAATACGGAAGGAGGACAGTTATTTATGGAAAGAGCTAATCACTGAAGCAGAGCTATGTACTTACTGTGTGTGTGTAATATGGGGACAACGTGACCTGCTGTAGTCCCCCACTCTGGTCAAATGACACAACTGTCAACCGCTCACTGTGCAGGTGCTTTTAACCTTAACCCCTAAACCTAAAGAGAGCACTCACAACCCAAACAAACCCAGCAGCTCTTATTCATTAAAATGGATTGCTCATAAACCACACACACACACACACACACACACACACACACACACACACACACACACACAGTTATTCTGCAAATGAAATGAATTCTCATACTGTAAATTAAAACTCTGTTCCAAAGCCTAAGTGAGCTGTTTGGGCAGCATTTTAAGACATCATGAGTACGCTTTTGAAGTAAAGGCTGTTCTAATCCTTACAACAAAAAAAAAATCAGATATATTTCAGTGCAGAAAATATAAATATATTTTTTGGTTTGTTTAAACAGTGAAACGTCAAAATATATTACAAAATGTACTTCAAGGAACAAGAAAGAACATTTCCAATCTTAAAACACATTTTGGATACCAGTACTGGTAAACAAAAAAGGTATTGGTAATTTTCTGGCAGGCACTATTTGTTAAGTTTAAGTTTATGGACATTTCCTTTCATCCTAAGGCATAACACAATGCAAAGCACAATTGAACATGAATGTTCTGTTTTAATTTCGTTTTCACTCTGTTTCCTCTGTTCCCGTTTTCCTTTGTTCCCTAGTTAGTCTCCTTGGCTGTTAAATAGTTCTATCACATCTTTTCTGTTTCACACTAATTACTCCCCATGTATTTAAGCCCTGAGTTTTTCTAAGTTCTTTGTCCATTAACATCAGTGTTTATGAGGTTGTTTTTATATTACTTCTACGATCTTTCCCTGAGTTTGTGGAGTGGGTTCTGGTGAACTTCGGTCCCCATTCACCATCGCCCCGCTCCAGACCCAGAGCCCAGCCAGCTGTCCGCACTGCCTAGCACGGACTTCATGCTTGAGCCCACCGCAGACACTGAGCCTGAGTCCACCACATAGAAAGTCATACGGACAGTCTGACCAGTTGCGAGAGCTGGCTACATCATCCGTACCTGTTGGGTTGCTTGTCGAGATCGAGGGCATGGAGGGAAGCCCCGCCCCCTGACACTGTGGATGGGTTGTGCCTAGCCTCTGGACATTATTTAGAGGAATTGGAGGAGGTAATTTACCTGATTCTCCCATCCCTGCTGGTTCCCCCAGCTCAAAGTCTCCTGTGACTCTGCTGGTCCTGCCCAGCTCTAAGTCTCCTGTGTCTCCTGAGTTCCCACCCAGCTTCCCTCTCCTATAACTGCCAGTTCCTCAGCCCCACCTCCGCTGGTGCCCTTCAGCCCCTCTGCTCCTCCTCTGACACCTCTCCACTGTGTGGATTTACCTTGGGTCTTCTGATCTCCAGTTCCGCCCAGTAAAGACGATCCCCACCTCCAGCCGCTGATCCTGTCATTCCACCTCGGCCTGTCACCCTATCGGCTACGCCTTGGCTCCTTCCTCCCTCAGCTCCACCAGAGACCATCATCCTTACGGCTTCACCGGGCTCCCTCATCCCTCAGGCTTCGCCTTGGTCAGACGCCATGTACGCCATGTACTTTCAAACCATCTGTTGCACTCTGTCTCTCCACCCCTTTGGCTCAGTCTGGCTCTGCCTTCCCTCTGGCTCCACCTCAGTCCTCAGTCCCACCTCGGACGCTCATAACTGCGGCTCCGTCTCAGCCTCCAGGACAATCGGTGTAGTCCAGTCTCACTGGCTCTCTGTCTGCGCATAAGACTCCACTTCCACCGGCCTCGTCTTAGTCAGTCATCCCCCTGGTGTCATAGACCAAGGCTACATTCAGACTGTCAGTCCAAATCCAATTTTTGTGAATATCCGATTGAAATTCGATCAGATTTAGCAAGTCTTAAAGGCAAAAAAATCACATGAAATGCGTAATAAAACGTAAACGTCAGACGTTGCTATAGGAAACATACTGAAAGACACTGCCGAAACAAGGTTGTGTTGTTGCAAAGTGCCAGACGAGCAGAATAACAATAGAATAACAAAGACATTTTTTGAAACTGGCGGAGATGACAGCGTGGAATAAAAGCGTGGAATAAAACCACTCATACCAGCCTCCTACATTTCTATATCCTCGATATCCTGGAAAACGGAAAAAGAGCAGCATGGACACACAGATCGCATTTGAACAGTTGCGATACACAATGTGGACGTCGATAATTTTAGATTAGATTCCAATCGTATACACAAATAATCAGATTTGGACTGACAGTGTGAACGTAGCCCAAGACTCCACCATGGCTGGGCCTTTGTCCTGGCTGCGCTCTGGGTCCCCACCTGGCTACTCCTGCCCCTGGCTCCTCCCACCGTCATATTTGTTTTTAATCTGTTTGCTCTGTTCCTTTTTCCTTAGTTCCCTAGTTAGTCTTCTTGGCTATTCTATCACACCTGTTCTGTTTCACACAATTACTCCCCATGTATTTAAGCCCTAAGTTCCGTTGAGGATTTAATAAATACTGCTTTGTTCCTTATTCCTTTGTTGTGCGCTTTACTCCAGCCACAGCTGTGACAACAGTACATTGGTCCCTATTAGTAGAGTGTATATTTAGTGCTAATGTCACACTCCATTCATTATTGTTGCTCCTTTTGTCAATGTGCTTAGTGAGATTTAGCCCTTGTGGCAATTAACCTGGTCTTGCATGTACTAATAATTGAAATTTTACCCAATATTTGTGTATGCTATGTGCTTATAGAGCATCACTATTATCTTAGCAACATGCTAATGTCAAACTCCACTGAAATTTCCCAAACTCCATTTGGGAGCTTCCCATGTGCTTTGTGTAGAAGTGGCTACATTTTTTTTATGTTATGAGATGCTGGAGAGTGTTCAAAATTGTCCACTTATGAGGTTACAATAAGCCAGCTGCCCATGTAGACAACATATACTGTAGCTCAGTTGGTTTTGGAAAAGAGCCATAAACTTATTGGAGAGAATATCTCAAAAAAGTACAGCATTGTTTACATTCAATTGTGAGACATCAATATTACTAAACCACACAAGATCAAACAGCATTTTTCTTGCTCTAAACACAGGCATCGGCACAGGCAGAGAGTGTAAGGCTGGGCAAGACTTAGCCTTCTGATGGCCACGGACTTGAGACTAGCATGAATTTTACTCACTCAAACCACTGACTGCTGCTTTTAGGGAAAAGCTGCCCATAACTGCTGGTCTAGAATCAGCTTTCTCCGTAATAATAGCTTATTGGCGAAAGAAATTTGGTGTGGTTTCTATTTACAACGGGTTTTTTGCAGCGTTGCGGAATGTAGTCAATCACAAACATATCTGGTGATTTCTTAAATGCAATGGCCAATCAGATGTCTTTAAAGGGGCATTTACACAACACTGTTTTCAACTAAAGAACGAAAAAAAAAAAATGTATGCGTTTTGGACGTTCATGTACACAACAATGGCATTCTGGGGGCCTGAAAACACAGTTTTTGAAAACAATACCATTATCGTCTCTGTGTAAACTACAAAAACACGAATTTGTGAAAACTGACGCCATGCACATGTGTATTATGTGTTCCATCTATAGGTGTGTAGTGTTTCTTTACAAAGTGACTGGACTAGCATGCATAATACAGCATTTTCGCGGATTTGTGTGGACAGGGATTGTTTTGACAATGTTGTCGGTTGTACGCAAAAAAACTTCCGTATTTAGTACATCATTGTCATGTAAATGTACCCCAAGTTAGAATCCACTCACCTTTCAAAATGTAAAACAAAAAAAATCACAGAATAAGGCAGAAAATATATTTTATAGTTTCTATACTGTAATAAAGGCTTTGCCAATTAGCACTGCATTATTCACATACTGTATTGCTATGAAAATACCCAGAGATGGCCTGAAAAACACATAAACCATATATTGTCGCCATCGTGTGTTTATTGTCTTCACGTTTCATGAGTCAAAACATTTCAGCTTTTTATTCAGCTACAGCGATAGCTGAATGCCTTTGTCCATATAAGGGACTTTCTGGAGTCACACTTTCTGCATGAGGGCGCCCTCCGGCTTCAAGTAAAAATTTGGGTATTCACACTGGCACATAAAAACCTTATAACTTATAACAAACAAAGTGTAGACATTAAATCATTGTGCAGTCATCTTAATTGATTATAGCGGAACTTTGTGAGATTGCTATGAATTGAGATGAGTAATAGCTTTTTAGTGATTAAAGATGGAGCGCTCTTTGCACGCTTTATAGACGATGTATAGTCCATTTAGAATTGGAATAAAACTTCTGTTTTGCTGCATTAGGTAAGGCAATGGTTATTTCTAATTGGCTGACATGCCAAATCACACATACAGTATGCTTTTCTATTCAAATTTTAGTGGATTGTGAATGTAGCTGCTTTAATAACAAATAATTTATCAGGAATGTTTATGCTGGGATGTGTAGGTTGTTGCTAGGTGACACATAATTTGAAACTATTTCATGACATTCTATTTAAATTTGTTTTTAAAGTGGAAGCGCATCTTATCCTGGAGTTGGTTCACCCTCCGCCTATAGGCATCGGTCTTGGGATTTAGCGTCTGTTTACAGCCGTTGTTGCAGTTTAACTCAGATATACTTCACCCCACTGGCACAAATGACAGTGGGACAGGACACTACCTCACTCCCTCTTTTCCTTTCTCCTGTGCTTTGGGTACTATGTAAATACTTAGCCCAGACAGAGTAAAGCTTGGAGAAAAAAATGTCAAAAGATAACTTCTACAGCTGAAGAAACAAAAAATCTGGGAACATCAAAGTTCAAAAAGAAAATGGTAGATTGTCAGGCGAGCAGGAAAAGTGGTGCAAGAAAGTTATTTAGAGGAGATGAGTAAAGAGTGTCAATAATAGGTGAGAATGAGATTAGATTGTTTTGCAAAGCATTGTGGGTAAGATAAGAAAACAGAGAGAGGGGAGATGTTGGCTCAGGGAGAGTAAAGAGAGCTGAATTATGGACAGTTAGTGCAAGTTTCCAGTGTGGATTGGATGGATGTGTGGACGGATGAATGTAATTCATTAATTAACAAAATCTGAATAGTAATTATGAACAGTACCAGCACTCCCTTTAGTGATCAAGAGGAAAACTGAATCACACACAGGATACTTTTTCATACACCAGAAGACTCAACTGAGTTATATTTAAGTATACCTCTTTTCCACAGTGGTTCACATTCTGGAGCCAGAGCCTGTTCTAGGCCAGGTAAACTGGAGCCTGTCGCAAGCCTGTTTCCACAGACTTGAGGAACGAACGGTGACGTAACGCTGCTAATGTGTTATTTACCTGACTATAACCAGTCTAAAATCAAACAGTGTGTGTCCCAGTGTTTGAACAGGCAATGCACTTCTGTTTTGCTGTTCACAGTAGCGGGAATGATTCTAGCGTACCAGCAGCTCCCATAAACTCCCGGTAAGCTCATTTGTCCTTTTTGGAGATATATTGATGATAAAACCGTTGATTCACTCGCTTTCTCGCATGCTGGGTCTCTCTTGCGTACACAGTTTTATATATTTACATATAAAGAACAATGTAGTGCAATGTTATTACATTGCTCAATAAGACTGCCATAGACAGTGACAGCATTTCTCCACCCCCAGCTCCCCAGCTCCCCAGCTACGTTTGAGACCAGCAAGTTTTTAGGGCTGGTGTTGAAAAAAAAGTTGGGACACTGTACAAATTGTGAATAAAATAGGAATGCAATAATTTACAAATCTCATAAACTTATATTTTATTCACAATAGAATATAGATAACATATCAAATGTTGAAAGTGAGACATTTTGAAATGTCATGCCAAATATTGGCTCATTTTGGATTTCATGAGAGCTACACATTCCAAAAAAGTTGGGACAGGTAGCAATAAGAGGCTGGAAAAGTTAAATGTACATATAAGGAACAGCTGGAGGACCAATTTGCAACTTATTAGGTCAATTGGTAACATGATTGGGTATAAAAAGAGCCTCTCAGAGTGGCAGTGTCTCTCAGAAGTCAAGATGGGCAGAGGATCACCAATTTCCCCAATGCTGCGGCGAAAAATAGTGGAGCAATATCAGAAAGGAGTTTCTCAGAGAAAAATTGCAAAGAGTTTGAAGTTATCATCATCTACAGTGCATAATATCATCCAAAGATTCAGAGAATCTGGAACAATCTCTGTGCGTAAGGGTCAAGGCCGGAAAACCATACTAGATGCCCGTGATCTTCGGGCCCTTAGACGGCACTGCATCACATACAGGAATGCTACTGTAATGGAAATCACATGGGCTCAGGAATACTTCCAGAAAACATTGTCGGTGAACACAATCCACCGTGCCATTCGCCGTTGCCGGCTAAAACTCTATAGGTCAAAAAAGAAGCCATATCTAAACATGATACAGAAGTGCAGGCGTTTTCTCTGGGCCAAGGCTCATTTAAAATGGACTGTGGCAAAGTGGAAAACTGTTCTGTGGTCAGACGAATCAAAATTTGAAGTTCTTTTTGGAAAACTGGGACGCCATGTCATCCGGACTAAAGAGGACAAGGACAACCCAAGTTGTTATCAGCGCTCAGTTCAGAAGCCTGCATCTCTGATGGTATGGGGTTGCATGAGTGCATGTGGCATGGGCAGCTTACACATCTGGAAAGGCACCATCAATGCTGAAAGGTATATCCAAGTTCTAGAACAACATATGCTCCCATCCAGATGTCGTCTCTTTCAGGGAAGACCTTGCATTTTCCAACATGACAATGCCAGACCACATACTGCATCAATTACAACATCATGGCTGCGTAGAAGAAGGATCCGGGTACTGAAATGGCCAGCCTGCAGTCCAGATCTTTCACCCATAGAAAACATTTGGCGCATCATAAAGAGGAAGATGCGACAAAGGAGACCTAAGACAGTTGAGCAACTAGAAGCCTGTATTAGACAAGAATGGGACAACATTCCTATTCCTAAACTTGAGCAACTTGTCTCCTCAGTCCCCAGACGTTTGCAGACTTTTATAAAAAGAAGAGGGGATGCCACACAGTGGTAAACATGGCCTTGTCCCAACTTTTTTGAGATGTGTTGATGCCATGAAATTTAAAATCAACTTATTTTTCCCTTAAAATGATACATTTTCTCAGTTTAAACATTTGATATGTCATCTATGTTGTATTCTGAATAAAATATTGAAATTTGAAACTTCCACATCATTGCATTCTGTTTTTATTCACAATTTGTACAGTGTCCCAACTTTTTTGGAATCGGGTTTGTACATGTAACAAGGACACTGTAAAATAAAGTGTTACAGTTTATTTTAAAATGCAGCGTATTGAAAATCAAAATAAAGCTCTGTAAACACTTGCACTTTTACAACACTATAAGTGTTTCCTATTGGGTAATCAAAAGTTCTACACTGACTTGCAGTCTTCACACCCACTTGAATACTTACGACAAATACAGGAAATATGTCATGTAAGTAGACAAGTTGACAAGTTGTTACTGTGGCGAGGGGGGCGTGGTTTAGCGAAGTCTGTGACGGGAGAGAGAGCCAGAGGACGAGCGGCACATAATTGGGTCAAGTGCAAATGATAAACACCTGTCTCTTGTTTCAGTAATTGGCGTGGAGAGACAGGATATAAGCCATCAGGAAGCGTGGATCAGGAGAGAGACACTCTGGAAGATGTTCGCCGACCCCAGGGCACGCCACTACTTGATCCTCCGCCAGCTGGATGGCCTGATCCAACGACGTAGGACGGTGGCACTGGACCCATTACGCGGTTTTCCTTGGCAGCCGCGCAATAAACTGCTCCAGCACCACTCTGTCTATGATGGTATCGGCGTCGTGCAGCTCGGCCATCGGCCATCTGCGGCAGGCGTCCCGGAGCTGCTGGGCCATCACGAAGGGCCAGCTGTGCTCCCCCAGAGTCAGCGATCTGAAGCGCTGACGATGTTGCTCTGGGGAGAGACCGACCTGTTGAAGGATGGCCCGTCTGAGGTCATCATAGACCAGGAGGTTCGGGACGGGCAGTTGTTGGGCCGCTATCTGCGCCTCTCCAGACAGTAGCGGAATGAGGCGCACCGGCCAGTCCCGTCGAATGTATCACTTCCGCAAATGGCGATCCTGACGGAGATTGCATGGCCGCGGTGTCTTCCTCCTTCCCGGGTTTCGGGCCACCATTGTAACAAGTTTGTAGGTTAGGCAAGGAAGAAGACAGGGGTCGGCTGTTCTGGGACTCGAAACCTTTTTATTATTCTCTGTATAGTCACAAACAAATACGTAACATAAACTTTCATTAATTCTCTTTGGGTTCCACGTCGGTTTGGTCAGCAGTTCCTCTCTGCTTCAGCTCGAGTCCCAGAGTGTCTCTCTCCTGATTCACGCTTCCTGATGGCTTATATCTGTCTCTCCACGCCAATTACTGAAACAAGAGACAGGTGTTTATCATTTGCACTTGACCCACTTACGTGCCGCTCGTCCTCCTGCTCTCTGTCCCGTCACAGACTTCGCTAAACCACGCTCCCCTCCCCTTTTGTTCTTGTCTGTGCTTGTCTGTTAATTAGTTCAGTTCAGTTTTCCTCCGCCCCCAGCCTGTTTGTTTCTATGGTTTCTGATTGTGTTATCCCTGTCACCTGTGTCTTGTTAACTTGATCCTCAGTTCTGTCTATTTAAGCCCTGTGTGTTTCTCAGTTCTAGGTCAGTTCTTAGTTTAATGTTTCGTTGCATGATGTTGGTTGTTCCGTTCCCGAGCCTTGTTCTTGTTCCCTGTGATTTTGTATCTGTAAGTTTTGAGTTTATTGAATAAAATACCGCTACACTTGGATCCTGCTTTCTCCTCTGCTTCAACCACCATCCATTGCAACACAAGTAAAGTACAATGACTGCAAGCATGGGTAATTGGACAGGCCCCAAGACTGCAAGTGTGGGAATTAGGACAGGCCCTTTGAAACTTGTTTGAAATAATCATTGTGTTTGCAATTCCATTTGTTGCCACTAGTGGCACAGAAATCACACAATTCACCTTTTAAACATCACATGCTCTAAAAGTCTGTTAATGGACCTAGAAAAAACATCACATAAGCATATGAATGTTTAATTGACTGCATGACTTAAACATCTCCTTAGATATAAATGAAGACAGAAGAAATAGTGACAGGGTCAGCAATGTCTGGAATGTGCCACAGACCGTAAATCAATATGTTGCTATGGACCTTATGTGCCAAAGAGGCAACTTTGCAGCCAATTTTGTATTTAAACTTCCATTTTTGCGGTAGCTCTGTATATTTCTTTGGCATCGCTGTTGAAGAGTAATTAGCTGGTGAAGTGAATTTACTTATTGTAGAGTAAACAAAAGTTATCATGAGCATTGTAATGTCTGAAGCGGATGTCATAACAAATGTCAGTAGACACGGAAGATTTTAAAATGAGCGGTTCATTCATAAATCCGTAAGATTTTACCTTCATGCTGTGGAAATACAAACCGGAAGACAGATCACAATAAATGTAGCGCTGAAAAGGGAGGGGGCTACATAAGGTCTATTAGAGGGTGATCTAACATTATAACCTTTCACCAGTTGCTGGGTTCTGATTTAAGGAATGGCTGGAGGGTCACAGCCAGCAATCTAGCAAGTTGATGGAAAGCTTGGCATTCAAAAAAAAAATCGAAGTATACTCAAAACTCAGCCCATGCTGGTAAAAAAAGAAACAATGAAGAGGTAAAAAGGAAAAAGTGAAGGGAATGAAAGTGAGAAAATAGAGAAGCAGAAGAGAGGATGTATGGTGCAATGTATTGAAGAAAGTGTGAGATATGAAGTAATAAGACTTAAAACTGTGAGAAATAAGGACTATTTCAAATCCAGGTGCCTCAAACTATCTGTAGATACAGTATGTAGTTCTTCACAGTAACCATCGAGAAAATAGTCTGATGTAAAAACACATGGCACTTTTGCTGTGATTTGAGCTAGTTTGAAGCAGAGATAGTTTGTGTCGTCCTCTTACGAGCTTCATTCAAGACCTTCAACTCACAAGGGTCATGCCCGGACAGCCATTCCTTCACACTGACTGATTTCAAACACTGCACACACACACATGCATCACATCGCCTCAGGCGGCTTCCTACCTGTCACGGTGACCCAAGGGTGATACTAAAAACTGGATCGATAATTCCAGGTGGAAGGAGGTCAATCCAGACTATATATTATTGCAAGTGAGGTGACTGGGACTTAAGCCAGAGCTGTTTTTTACCCCACTAGCGCTGCTGCTGCAGCAGTTGCCAGAGCGCTGTCATCATTGCTAATTTATACTGGATCCCATCTGAGCTAGAGTGGAGTGGTTGACCAACTCTCAGAGGTTCACTGTCTCCTTTCGCATTGGCGCTGTTTATATGGGTTTGGTACTGGATGCCCATGTGTTACAGTGCTGTAGGGTTGAAAGCAATAAGAAAGTGCTTTCTTGCAAAAGACCTTATTATGACACTTCAAAGCAGCATGTGCCTGTCATATGTATAGCGGAGCCAGTGACACTCTTTCCACAAAGCTAATACTAGTGTTCGTGTTTAGTATTTTCCAGCAATGGCAAGACTAAAAAAGTGGCACCTTTACATAAAAATAACCCAGTGGAATGTCTAACATGTCGAGATTAACCCAAACAGGGTTGCTTCATTCCACTGCTACAATGGCAGTGAGCAATGGCACATTGTGACAAAACTAAATCGCCCCAATTTTATCAATTGTGCTGTCAACTTTTTGAAAATAGTTTTTATTCAGCTGACAAGAAATGGATCTTCATCTACAGTAAATCCACTGAACAACTTTTTTATTTTTATTTCTGTAAATGCTCACCCATTGCATTAAAGAAATGTCTTTAAGGGTACTTTTACACAACAACGATGTACTAAAATGAAAGTTTTCAAAACGATCCCCATTCACACCAATCTGCGAAAACGACTAAAATCGCTGTATTATGCATGTCAGGCCAGCCATTAGCAATAGTATTGTTATACACCGTTAATTCTGAAGAATGAATTGCGCTTTTCTATATACGTCAGTTCAAAGTGACCATGTCTGCCACGATGCCAGATACATTTTTTAAAATAAACCTTTTTGCTGATTTAAAGATGTTTCAAATGGGTCTGATGCGTTTTGTGGTCTGCGTCGACTCGCGCATCTGATCCGCATTCCACTCTGTGCTATTGTGTCCCTGGACCGGAGCAGACTGTGTGCGAGCCTGTGCACATATGTATTCTTTTACAGAGCAGACTCGCGCCAAACGTGCACGCTTATAGTATAGACTAAACACATAATACGCATGCGCATGACGTCACCGTTTTCACAGATTTGCGTTTTTGTTGTTTACACAGAGACAATACCGGTCTCGTTTTCAAAAACTTGCACTTTCAAACAAGTCTTTGAAAGTTTGCACTTCCAGGCCCCCGAAACGCTGTTGTCGTGTAAATGAATGGCAAAAACGCATAAAACGTTGTCGTGTAAACGGCCCCTACATGTTTCGTTAGCAAAATTTCCACAGAAGAACAAGCAGATTTTCCTGAATGGAGATTATGAGGCCATGATTGATAAAGGCCAGTGGAGGGAATTTGGCCAGGACACCGAGGTTACACCCCTACTCTTTACGAGAAGTGCCATGGGATTTTTAATGACCAGAGTGTCAGGACCTTGGTTTAACGTCTTATCCGAAGGACGGTGCTTTTTACAGTATAGTGTAACCCTTCACTATACAAGGGCAATGAGATATGAGGAGAGAAAGAGAGGAAGAATCAAAAATTATACCCAGGTTTTTAACAGTGGTGGAAGGTTGAACTAGGAAACCAGCAGTATCAATATTGTCAACATAGAGATGGGATGTAAATTGAGGAGGACCAACTAGAAGTATATTTGTTTAATCAGTGTTTAATTTTAGAAAATTACTGGTCATCCATGCATTTATTTCATCAATACAAGCCGAAATGGAGTTGGTGGGGAAAGGAGTGTAAGAATCGGTTTTACTGCTAAGACAAAAGCTGAAGATCCAACCCCCTGCAATAGAACAATAAAACTCACTAATCTGGAGAGAAGATCTCACAGAAAGAGTGTAGGACATCGGCCTGCCCAAACCTTCTCCCCCTCTCCCTCACCGACTCCCTTCCCTCTGATTCAAGTCACAGAATGCAAATATACCACAGATGATGTATCTTGTTAATCTATTGTTTTTCCCCTTTTATGTGTGGTATCTTTTTAAAGGTCTCAGTGTGATTAGTAAAATGGTCTCAACTTCACTGCTGTCACTGGTAGGATGAGAAAGATTGAAACTTATGAGAATTCTGTTCTCCTTTTGAGTAGTCTCAGAAGATATCTGATCCTCTCCCCCGAAACCAGGTGTTTGTGTTTCAGATATTTACAACCCTTTGTTCTGGTCTGGGTATTTAAGGAAGGGTGGCAGAGCTGCCATTTGGGAACATTCTGTAGCCAGAGCCCCCATGCAGTGCTGCGTTAGTGTCCGAGAGGCACTCACACACACTGTATGTACAGTGCCAGATATAATGACTCTTTGAAACTATTTTCATGTTAATTTGTAATTGTATTTTATATTTTTATGCTGAAAGTTGTGTACCATGGATTCGTGTTTCATTATCTTTATGTAAGTTCTGTCTGGCCAAAATAAATGTGAATCTTGATTTATCTTGTATTATTCTGAAATCATTATTCTAGTATGGATCAATGTGGAGTCCTTTATTTCCGCAAATCTTGTGCCAGAATAGATCAAACCGAGGACCCCATGACTGAAGCATGGAGCGCAGCATGCGGGGTAATCTGATTTCTGACTATTACTGTATTAGCACGTTGCAGCTCTCGTGTCTATTAATCAAATTACACTTTTTGTTGAGTAAGCGTGTGCGACCACATCAAGGTAAAATATTCACTCTGCATTCCTCTGACTAATATCAGAACTGGCCAGTTTGTGTTCGTGAACACGCGACTCGCGACGCGTCTGTTTCTGTGCGATATCGGGTCCCTTGATGAACGAATGTTTGAAAATAAGAGATACTAAGAAAAATCAACGATCCAAATTAAATCACAACGAATCATCAGCTGTTAAATTACGAACGTAACAAATTGAACGAAGTCACATAAAATTGGAGTCAGATCACTTTATTCATGGAGTCAGATTTAAAATTAGATGTTAATAAATTAAGTGAATTTAACAGAAATGCTGAAAAGGCTTACACGCAGAATCCTTCAACCAAGCCGTTAGATTCCGTTTTTGGGCTAATGGATGGACCTTACAGGAGCAAGGCGTTAGGAATGAATGTAGAGCTGGGTGTCATCTGCATAGCAATGAAAGTTAAAGCCATGTTGACGGATAATGTGACCATGTGAAGAATTAAAGTGCAGATCATTTACAACCCTGAGGAGTGCTGTCTCAGTGCTGTGGAGAGTGTGAAAACCTGATTGGAAGCATTCATAAAGGTTGTGTGATGACAAATAGTTGAAGTGGAAGTTGAGCAGCGACCACATTCTCAAGCAGCTTTGAGAGAAATGGAAGATGCAAAATTGGTCTATAATTAGCCATGTCAGAAGGGTCGAGGCCAGGATCTTTAAAACAGGGGTGACAGCTGCAGTTTTGAATTCCCGAGGAACAAAATCAGTACTAAGCAGTTGGGATATGAGAACTGAAATGGGCAATGAAATTACAGAAGCACACATTTTAAGACAGTAGGGGCCGGGTCGAGATGACAGGATGACAAGTTTGATGCCTTGATTAGCTTTGAAATATAGGCTGGGGTGGGAGGGTCAAAGTTAGCGCCAGGAGTGAAGGCAGAGAGAAGGTCCTCTGAGAGGATAAGGAGAGGACATAGACGGGAAGAGATTATATATAGTATTTATTTTATCTTGGAAGTGTAAGAGGGTTAGTAAGATTACTGACTATGGAAAACAGTGTTTTGGGTCGAGAGGAAGCGTTATTAATAAAGGTAGAGTAGTAGCTAAGCAGTATTTAAAGCAGATTTGTATAGCTCAATATGGTCCTTGTAAGCAGCAAAATGCACACTTAAACCATTTTTTTTCCTGTAGAGACATTCAAGGCGACAGACAGTAGCATTTAAGATGCGACGTGCAGGAGTAAACCAGGGAGATGTGTGTGTAGAAGGTACAAGTCTACTTTTAAGGGGGACATGAGTATCAAGGGCTGTGGAAATGGAGCTATTATATTTGGCAATGATATTAATAGAGCTAGTATATTCAGTAATGTCAGAAAAGTGAGTTCTGTCAGGACCACTATCGTCAAAGATGATTGACAATTAGCATACAGTTTGGATTGGCGGTTCCGTTCCGTTCTGGGCAAGAACTCCCTGCCCATCCATGCAGCCTAGCATGGATAAGAGCAGGGAGAGCAGTGATAGAATACATAAATGTATTGCAGATATCATTAATGTTCAATGTTTTAATATACAACATATTTCAAGATGTGATTTTTTAGTCTGATTCGAAGAGGGATCAGAAGGCCAAATCCTGACCACCATATTGAGGAGCCAAGAGGAGGAGCTGGGGATGGAGGAGGGTAATTAGCTCCTGAGCAACGCAATAAGCTGCTGATAATGCTGATAGACCTTATATATGGATGCTGTGATAGGCATTGTATTCCTATAGGTAGACGTGGATCAGCTGAGAGTCAGCTGATGTGAGCTTGACTGACGTGACCTGCCAGAACTAACGCCACGCGTGATTTTGTACAGATGTGGAAAACATGGTTAGATTGCTGACAGGCCCTGGAAACACCACCAGGGCGACATCACAGGCGGTGGAAAACCAAAACTTGTCTTGCAATATGCAAGAATATGATAGCACTCTCATCGCTGATTAACACACAATCAGTGTAGCATGAAGACCTTATCAATCATTTCGAATGGCAGGGGTAAATGACCATCCAAAAAGTACTGTCCACGATAGATAAACGAGGGTGTGGAAACTCACCCGCCAGCTATGTAGAAAGATACAGTAGAGTGGCACGGAGATCGGTAGTCAGCAACAGAGTAGCGTGGGTTGGATGGAGTAGCCAGTAATGAGTTAATGTTGTCCTTATATAATCAACAGTATAAGGTCAGCAGTATATAATCTAAGTATAATTCCAGTTGAGGGGAGAAAGAAATGGTACAGCAGATGCAAAACAAAACAAACGAGCAAACGCAAATCAAAAACAAATGAGCAAGAGGAAAGAAAAAGTTCCAGAGAGAAGCAGCAGCAAGGTGCGCACGGCGTTCTCTCACTGGAAACGGAAACAGCTATTTTTATGCACTGTGCATTCTCTGTTGTCTGAAGTACGAGCTCTACGAGGACGTGAACGCTTTTTACAAGACAAAATCACGTAATTGTGGTAATTACAAAATGGCGTGAACTAGGAGTTGAACGACCTCAGATTTTTGGAAGTCGACTGTTATGTGATCAAAGTCGAGTCAACGTCGACTAGTCGCTGATGACGTCATTAATAAACACACAAGACATGGGAATGCTTTGCAACATGCCACAATTTGCAATTTATTAGCAGAAAATGATACAGATGCTGACAGACAGCTCATAACATGTTGCAACTTAACGGTAACAATGCAACAATAACACTAACTCCCATTTTAGTGCAAAAGAAAAATGATTGATGCATATGTTGGCATAACATAATGACATTTACGCAAGATATAGGCTGTGAGCCTACTCACTGTCACAGTCCTGCTCATTCACGGTTTTTACTTTTCGATCATGGTTTGCGTGTAAGAAGATGAGGGCATAGACGTGAGCTGGATGGAGGCTAGCCCGCTGTCAGCTGATGGTATTCACAGCCAGTGAAAAAATTATCTCGCTTGGGGTGCTGGTAACTGGAACAGCCAAGTAGCTTTTGCAAAGCTTGGCCAAAAGGGGAGAATTGTTGTGGTTGCGGGCCCATCACTGTAGAGTGGTGTCCCGGTTTCCTCCCACTGTGATAGTGTGGCCCAAAAAGCTGGTCAAAATCTTGTTTAAGTTTTTCCCTGTTACTGGCTCACCTTTCAACTGCGTCCTCGCTGTGTACATCACCTATGATGAAAATTATATAAACTATAAATTCACCACATCTGCGCGTTAGAGATGCGCGGATAGCGGTTATATCCAATTAATACAAAATAATATTCCAATTGATTGTGAGTGAATTAGAGATAAATTATTAATATGTTTTAATAAATATTTTTTAAGGATTTTAATAAAGAGACTGAACTCATTTCCTGGTAAAACGCAATGAACGTGCGTCAATTTTGTTTTCAACAACAGGTATATCTCTTCAGTGAAAACCAATTAAGGAAAACATATGCTTTGAGCACATTCTAGTGGTCACTATATAACACACACACACACACACACAAAACTACATGACACTGCTTAACAGATCAGCATTTTAAATCAATTATGCTAGCACAGTTTCATTCAGCGGACCCACGTTTTGCTACAAGTGGTTCTCTCTCATCCCGGAACAGGCTGTTCAAGTGGCTGTTGGCGGCCTCTCTTTTACTCTTCGGGATGGAATGAAGATGTTTGAACCGGGTACCGAGCATACAGATGGATTCCAGTGACTCCAGTTTGAACCGTGTTTCAAACTGCCGTCGAACAGTGTTCTTAAAGGCACATACAGCTGTCATGTCAGATGCTTCGATGCGCAGAGTGGTGCTGATCATGTTGAAAATAACTGGAAAGATGAAAGACAGCCCCACATGCAACTCCCCACACATTATTTCAGTGGCCTTGGCCAAACGTTGTAGCACTGGAATCAGCTGTTCCAGCAGCTCCCACTGTGATGCTCTCATGGCGAGTGACTTTTGGACGGCTGGTTTGGTGACCGTTTCATCTGTGAGCACAGATTGCACCGTGATCCTTTGCTCGAACAGCCGCTGGATCATTACGTACAGTATGTGGAATTCCATTGGCGTACAGTCAGTCTGGAGTTTGTTGGGTCTTATGTCAAGTTGTTTCTGCCGTTTCCTCAGGGCACAAGTGGCCTCCTTGCTGTATCAATAGCCTTTGAAGCATCAGGTAAGACTAAGACAGTTTTTATTGCTAGCTGTAGGGTGTGCCCGGTGCACCCCAGATCTTTAGGATCTTTAGCTCCATGGCTAAGTTCATGTTACTGGCATTATCGTGGACTGTGCAAAAGACCTGTATGCCCCATTCCTTGATTATCTCAGAAAGACGGTCAGCGATGTTGGCTGCAGTATGTCTCTGGCATCATAGACGTAGACAGCACTCTGGCCTTCAGCTTCCATGTGTCAGTGATGTAGGAAGCTGTTACCGTAATGTACTGCTCCATGGTGGAGGTTGTCCACAAGTCAGTTGTAAAGCTGGGGCCACACTAAAAGTTTGTAAAATCTTATAAGAGTTTCAAAATGTAAGAGACCACAAACATGACGATAAGAAATCATAGATTTAACCATTTTGTTCCTCTAGTGTGTGGAGTGCCACGATGTGACCAGGAAACCACGCCACACACTAACAGATTCCATTCACAACCAGAGTCCTGCCTGTGAACACAGGGAATCTCGCAAAATCTCTCGCATCAAACGTGACTTTAAAGTAAACAAACATGGTGGACGACCTGCAAGAAGAAATGGTGGGGGGGGGAAGGAAAATGTTTAGATGAAGTCATGGAGACAGTGTGAACGTGGACTTTACATGTTACAGCGCGAGCTGGAGGTAGCCCGGGTTAAAGTGCAGTATTTCTCTAAAACCTTCTCCGTGCACTGCAGATAAAGGTCGAATGTGTTTGACAATGAAATTCACCAGTAAATTCTCTGTCACAGCAGGATGTTTAGTGAAGTCTCTAACTGACTGCTGTCAAGATGATTTGAATCGTTCCTCACCTAGAATTAGCGGATGCCTTTTCAGATGAGTGTGCATTGCACTTGTACTTTTGTTGTACTTCAGGACGGACTTACATATTTTGCAAGTAATATTTGTACAAGCTTCATCTTCAGTATTTTCACACACTTGATGTACCACTGCTGCTTTGCTGCAATGACCCACCAGGCTCTTCATCTGTTGTCGTCTGCAAAGTGGCCGTGTTGTTAATGTCAAAATCAGTCAAAATCTAGTCGACGTCAAGCTTAAAGCAGCACGGCAGAGCATTAAAGCCAACTAGTCGGTGCAACCCCTAGCTTGAACACACCTTGATTCTGAAGTTCACTCTGTAAATGAGCTGCCACACAGGGACCCTTCCAGACTTTAGAGAGGGGTACTTTTCCCGTACAATGAAGTAAACACCATAGCACGATTCATAGTTGTGGAAACTAATTAGATAGTCACAACAGTTTTGGTCGCACCTCTGTTGTTTGAACCACGTTAGCTCAACAATAGAGTGGTGCAGAGATTATGTATTTTTGTAGGCCAATCTGGAAGTTTGCATCACCCTGGTTCCCGCAACAAAAAACCAATAGGATTTTATCCATTAGCTTTGGATTATTGCAGAAAATAAGGTCTGTGACTAACAAAAGCTTATGATGTTTTGTTTACCGTGTTAATCTTCACAAATTAAAACAATTTTTATGAATTTTGAAGTATAAAAACAATCAGCAGAAGTCAAAAGCTAAACATAGGCTATAACTACACCACGTTGCATGACTTCAACATCACCATATAAGCTTCCGACAACTCTTTTACTCTTTGTTTAAAAACATTTTCCCTGAAAGTTCGATAGTAAGTTATAATAGTTTGCAAGCGCGTGATTATAAACACAAGGCTGTGAAAGTGGACTAGTAAGTTTACCGGTTTACCTGATGATGTTTAGTGTCCCAGACAACCTCTGTAGTGCCATTTAGCCACTTGTTAGCAATCACCTTTTACAAGTAAAAGTAAAACAAAATCACATTGTATTACTGTATTTTATATCGTAGAATAAAATGTGAAAATATTGTGCGCTGTTTCAAGCATTTAACCAAAAACCCATTAAAAAACCCATTGACTTCAGGACGATGGAATTGGAAGTGCTAAAATGCTAACTTGTTTTTGGCCTACAAAAAAATGTCATCCCTGCACTACTCTATATAGGACTGTCGTTAATGACCTCACATGCAGGTGGTGTAGTAATAACTAATGCTAATTAATCGATTCAAGATCGTGATAATGCATTAGTTAATTTATATAAACAACAGAAAGTCGTTCATTTTTTTTAAATCACATTAACATGCAGTATTTCACATGTTCATACTAACAAATAATCAGATAAGTAAAAGTATGCATATTTGCCTTGTTGTCCAAGGAGAGGGCTTCGAGCTCTGTATTTGGCCCGAACCCAGAGTACTTCCCCCGTATCCCTGGCTGTGATAGGAACCCACCGAGAGTGAGAAGTCAGGGTTTAGGAGGGATGCTGAAAACTGTCGAGGATCATAGGAGAGTCGGCTGCGTATATATATATATATATATATATATATATATAGGCCTCCTCTCATGCTGATTGGATAGATCATTTGAACATGCTCCTCCCAAACTTTGTTAATAAAACATCATTTAGCGTACACTTTACTCACATGCATTTGGTTAATTCAGTAGTTTTCTCCACGTAATGTAATTTTTATGACTTGCTACTGTAACGAAATGAGGACTTCTTCACTGTTTTTGTTCCCTGTCATTTTGCTTCATTTGATGTTTGATTCATGATGGGTTCCCTCATACTCTGGGGTTCCTGTACACATTTATGCACATGAATGATGCTGATTGTTGTTGACACGCTAAAATATTTACATTAAAATGTACTGAATGTTAGCTTGCTTATTGTGCCTAAGAGCATGATCTGTTTAAATCCACTTGGCATTTTAACAGATACAATGCTATGCTATAACTACAGCCCGAGAGCTGTAGTTCCAACCACAAATTTGCGACACTGTTCGTTGGAATTATGGTTTCGGGAAACGCCAAATCGTTCAACTATGTTGGTAGAGACGGAACTTGCGACCATAGTTGGCTAACAATGCTTTTGGGAAATGCACCCCAGGTAAAGAGGATATGAATAGTTCATGGCCTTTATGCTGCACATTTCATGAGTATTTGTAGAAGCATACATGTATACAAATGTACACTGTATAAACATTATCATCATCATTCTCCATACAGCTGATTATAAACCATATTGTTATGACTCTGAATGGAGGAAATTATCATAAAATGAAAATAAACACACCTATGAACCCAGCCAGCAATAGCTGTCATTTCACTATCTCTGTAAACTATTGACCCGATATAGTCTGGCTATGAGTACTCTTCTAGCCAAAATAACCTTGAATTTGGTTACATGTCGTTTTTGCCAAATAACTGATATTCCATCATGTAAGCAAATTCAACAGTGATTACAAGGTGTTTGGTTTCATTTCTTTGACATGTTCATGTTCTAGATGATTAGACTATTCTTGGGCTATGGTTAGATGTCTATTAAATTTTCACTGACAGCCCAAATTTTGCCTTGTTTTAGCCTAGGCGTCAGGGCTGTGTTTGGATGGCTATTAGACGTCTTTTAAATGCAAAATTGCATGCTGGGACGTTGCTACAATGTTTGGAAACTGCAAAAAGTTGTTAAATTAATGAGGCAGAAGATCACTTCTGTAACTATATTACTTGGCAGAAGTAATAGTACTTGTAATATAAATTGTGAGTAAAAATTATTTTTAAAAATCCTTATCCAGTAAATGAAAAAACATTTAACTCTTAAAATTTCTGGAAATATAAAATCTATTTTAGTTATAATAATTTTACTTGTTCTATTTATGAATACTATTTTTGTAAATTTATATATATAAAAAAAGTTTAAAAAAAATTTATATATTGTTGTGGGCAGGGCCTTAAAGTCAAAAAGGTTGGAAAAAACACTGCCTAAGAACTATTAAACCTTAGGGAAAAAAGCAAACAATTTCAAGTGTCTTATTAAGCAAGATAAATATACTTGTTTTCTTTTTTAATAAAGGAAAACATGGCCACTTTAACAATATTAATAACAATAATGATGTTCAGTATGAGTCAAAAGAATCACATTTATGTATCTTTTGGATCAAGGGATACTTGAGCTGTACTGATTGGGCTGTAGGCGTATAAGACAAAAGTCGGGAAACACTGCTATAATATTTCCATAGCATTTTATTACAGAAAAAAATGAATTAGTCACATCCACATGCTTAGAAATGCAGACAGATGCATGTGCAACCACAATGACACAGTAGGAACCATGGCACACACGTATCATTTGTAAACAGGCTTATGGGAGATAATGAATGTGATCAGTTCAGGAGCCGAAGAGACTGCAGCCGTCGAGAGGCTGCTCTGCTTCGTCCTCTGTAATGCATGAGAATCCCTGGAGAATCACAGCACAGAGAAGAGAGCAGTGATTACACTGCGGTCAAATCATCTCACTCAGATAGCCATGATTCCATCTCATCACCCTCAGGAACGTCCACTACATCAGAGAACAGGCCTGTTACTGCGACATGCACACACACATACATCACTTTTGTACTAGACTTTCAATGGTGTTTTTGGACAAGGTAAAATAATGGCAATATCATGGTTTTACTTATATGTTAGCATGAAAATAGCATGGCAAATGATACAATTTAATATATTTTATAATGTAATTTATTCCTGTGATGCCAAAGCTGTATTTTCAGCATCATTACTCCAGTCTTCGGTGTCACATGATCCTTCAGAAATCATTCTATAATGTCTAAAGATTTCAAATAAAATGAACTTTCTTCTTTTGAACTTTCTTTTGAACTTTCTATTCATCAAAGAATCAACAAATTATGGTTTCCACGAAAATATTAAACGGTAAAAATGGTCAACATTGATAATAATAAAAACGTCTCAGGTTACGACTGTAACTCTAGTTCCCTGAGAAGGGAACGAGACGCTGCGTTGATGACGCTTTGGGAACGCCCCTGCGTTATTGTGTCTGAAGCACGTATGTCAACTAGTCCAATGGTGAGAGTGAACGTCACGGGTGGGTGACGTCATGACCAGGAAAGGATAAAAGCACATCCGGTTTCGACCGGCGTTAGCTTCGAATAGCTGAAGCAAGTCGATCACAGGGATGCAGGAAGTATGGCCAGGCGACGCAGCGTCTCGTTCCCTTCTCAGGGAACTAGGGTTACAGTTGTAACCTGAGACGTTCCCTTTCGAGGGAACTCGCGCTGCGTCGATGACGCTTTGGGAACGATAATACCCAAACGCCATAATTGCAAATGCCTGTATGTGAAACTGTGGCAACTAAGTCGTAAGCACCTGAGACCCTGGGGCAGCATCCAGGTCCAGGCTGTAGAACCTCACAAATGTGAGCGGGGACAACCAGCCGAGATTAAGGCTTTAGAGGCCGCCATCCCCCTAATAGAATGAGCTCTGACCGCCAGAGGACACGGCAGGCCAGATACCTCATAAGCAAGAGAAATAGTCTCAACTATCCACTTGCTGACCATATGCTTGGAGGCTGGAGAACCCTTCTTAGGTGCTCCAAAACAGACAAACAACTGATCAGATTTTCTCCACAGGGCAGATCTGTGGACATAAGGACATAAGATAAGATTCAGCTTTTCCTGGTCTGGAGCAATAAACGGTGGAGGACAGAAAGCCTGCAGCACGATAGGCCTCGGAATGTTGGTCGGCACTTTAGGGACGTAGCCCTGTTTAGGATATAAAAATGCCTTGGCCATCCCAGGTGCGAACTCAAGGCAGGTGGGAGAAACCGAAAGGGCCTGAAGGTCTCCAACTCTTTTAAGAGACGAAATAGCCAGAAGGAAGACCGTTTTTAGAGTCATAAACTTCTCAGCAACTGATTCCAGGGGCTCAAACAGAGCCCCGGATAGTCCCTCTAGGACTACCGCCAGGTCCCAAGAAGGAACCCGGGTATGTGTTGCAGGCCTCAGCCTCAGAGTGCCACGAAGGAAGCGAATAACCAGCGGATCTCTCCCCAGAGATGCTTTACCAACAGGGATGTGGTAAGCCGCAATGGCCGCTAATTGAGTTTTTACTTCTTGCTCCATTACCAGAGCCTGCTTGGGATGTACTAACGTGAGTAGCACCCCGTTGTAGTGAGGTGGGCGAGAACCAAACTGAATTCTGTAACCTTCTCTATGTTCTGCAGGACCCATTGAGATATATTTGGCAGAGCCTTCCATTCTGCCAGAAAGTCTATTAAGAGTACCAGCCTCTCGAGACTGGCCTCTGGTGTACTTGGAACAGCCACTTCGATGACCTGAAGCATACTGGCAGGAAACACCTGAAGTGACTGTTTTTGAACCCCCCTCAGAGGGTGTGAGTTGCCATACACTCGCTGGAGACCGCTGCGCCACGAGGCACCGAGGGTGGCAGGGTTGGCAGAACGGCCCCCTGAAGGCACCGAGGTGGAGTGGGCACCGTATACTCCACTCCACTCCATGCAGAAACGTTCTATCTTTGTATTTAATCTCCGACAGGTTGAGCCATAAATGTCTCTCAGTAGCCACCGGTGCTACCATATACCGCCTAATTGCTCTGGCGGTCTCCTTGGTGGCCCTGAGAGACAGATCTGTGGCCAGAAGAAGTTCTCAAATCTCATCGGGCCCTACCCCCTCGCTACTATCCAGGTCCCCCAGCAGATCAGCCTGATAAGCCTGTAAGATTGCCATGGTGTGCAAACAGGCTCCAGCCTGACCTGCTGCCATATATGCTTTTCCCACTAAGCTGGAAGTTGTTTTAAGGGCCTTCAGGGAAGATGCTGACGCAGGGCACAGATAGCTAGCTAGCGTCTGTTCTGCCCTGGGCATCGCCCCATAGCTGTATTCTTTCAGCCCCTTAATATCTGAATATACATGAACTTGGGGACTGAAAAGACGGGAAGAATGTGGCTTATTCCACGATCTGGACAGCTCACTGTGCAGATCGGGAAAGAAAGGAAGGCCCTGTGATGGAGGTGATACACTGGGAGACAGGAAGCGCTCGTCTAACTTGCTTTTTCGGACGAGCGCCCCTTTTCTCGCCCGGCCAATCAATGTTTAATTTAGCCACAGCCCGAGTTATCACCTCCACCAGCTCCTCATACGCTGGGGAAAGAGGTGGCGAATCCTCTTCCCCCTTATTGCTGTCCTCAATGGTCAGTACATCTACTTCCTCGGAACTAGAGCACTGAAGCATTGGGCTCGCTCCCCGGGCAGAAGAAGCCACTGGGCGGGCTTCTGACACCAGCGAGAGAGCACTGGATCTCCTGGATGAAGGAAGAGAAAAGGTGAGGCCCGTCTCAATCCCCTCCGAAAGATCCAACTGCGATCCCCAAGACTGCCTTCTCCGTGCTGCCTCAGCAGCAGCGGGTCCGGAACCCTGAGGATCGCGAGCCTGGCCACTTTCCTCGAAAAGTGGCAGGCGGGAGCGGAGCGTGCGGAGAGGAAGCCTCTCACAATGTGGGCAGCCTCGAAGGCTGACATAGCATGCTCCTCTCCCAAACACTGTACACATAAGTCGTGTGTATCCCCACCTGTTAAATAGCGCAGGCAGGGAGAAGCACACAACTTAAACTCTTTCGCCACAATTCTTTAAACTGAAGGACAGACAACAATAAATATCAGAGACAGTTTCAACATAGAGTGCTTGCTGAGGCACAGAAGCTAACGCCGGTCGAAACCGGATGTGCTTTTATCATTTCCTGGACATGACGTCACCTGCCCGTGACGTTCACTCTCACCATTGGACTAGTTGACATACGTGCTTCAGACGCAATCACGCAGGGGCGTTCCCAAAGCTTCATCAACGCAGCACGAGTTCCCTCAAAAGGGAACCATTGTTAATAATTGATCAATAATTGAGCATCAAATCAGCATAATTAGAATGATTAGGAGGAGTAATGATGCTGATGCTGAACATTCAGCTTTGCCATTACAGGAATAAATTACATTTTATATATTCAAATAAATGAATATATTCAAACATATTTCTTTAAATATATTCAAAGAAAATTGTTATTTTAAATAGTAATAATATTTCACAAATTCACAATATTGTTGTTTTTTACTGTATTTTTCATCAAACAAATGCAATCTTAGTGTGCAAAAAAAACATCTTAATTATTCCAAACTTTTGACTGGTTTATGCTTTTGTGCATATAAATGCAAATTGATTTGATAATTTGCATAAATATCAAATCATGAGGGTGAGTAAATGCAATATCAATGTGTGTAAATCAATATCAAATCATGAGGGTGAGTAAATGCAAAGACAGTCATACAGTACATTTTTGTAATGTGTAATGTATAACAACAGGCAGCTTTTTTACATAAGGAACGCTTAAGGTTTTAAATGATTTTATTTACATATTCCTAATTAAATACATTCATTGCTGATGATCAACCCAACCCACCTCAAAGAAGATTCTGATACTATTTATACATTTAGATTTTTTGAAAAGTTATTGATCAGCTTGAAGAGGAGAAAAAGTGATGCTCATGTCCAGGGCCGCATTAAGACTATAAGGGCCCCCTGGGCTTGACCTCTTGAGGGGCCTTAATTCACCAGAAATTCTACCAACTATGCTGCATGATTAATTGTTAAAATTCAAACACCCACGCGATTCCTAAACATGGTGAACTAGAGCACGTCTCATAAATGAACTGAAACTCAGTGTAGCCTATAGGATACTTCCCTCACAGACATATGTCTATAGAAAGCCTGAAATATACTTTTAAACGAAACAATTCAAAACGAAAAGAAATAGGCTACTCTGATTATGAGTAGCTTATCACCTAGATATTATCACATAGAGACTGTGTCTGTTCCACGAATTAGTAAATACAAAAAAACATCAAAACCATTCAACGGTAAAAATTGAATTGATGTCCAACAAATAAACAACAGATATAATACAGATGATCAAATGATAAAGCTCGGGCTGCTGAATATTCGATCCCTTTCCTCAAAAGCGCTTATTGTTAATGATATGATTACAGATCATAACCTAGATGTGCTGTGTTTGACAGAAACCTGGCTAAAACCTGACGATTACATTACTTTAAATGAGTCCACCCCCCAAGATTATTGTTATAAACACGAGCCACATCTGAAAGGTAAAGGGGGAGGTGTTGCTGTAATTTATAATAATATCTTCGGTATTACTCAGAAGTCTAGTTTCAAATATAATTCCTTTGAAGTTTGGTGCTTTATGTAACGTTATGTAGTGAAATTGATAAATCCCGTTTGACATTTGTGCTGGCTACTACTGGTATACAGGCCACCAGGGCACCATACAGACTTTACCAGAGAATTTGCTGATTTTCTATCAGAGTTAGTACTGGCTGCAGATAAAGTCCTAATTGTTGGTGATTTTAATATCCATGTAGACAATGAAAAAGACGCATTGGGATTGGCATTTAGAGACATTCTAAACTCTATTGGAGTAAGGCAACACGTGTCAGGACCCACTCATCGCCGTAATCATACTTTAGACCTAATACTGTCACATGGAATAAATGTTGATACCATTGAAATTCTGCAGCAGAGTGATGACATCTCAGATCATTACCTAGTATCATGTACACTTAATTTAGCAAAGGCTGCAAAGCCGTCCCCTCGCTTCAAATATGGCAGGACTATTACTGCTGCAACTAAAGATTGCTTTGTAAATAATCTTCCTCATCAGTTTCATCTCCTCAGCATCCCAGATAGCCTAGAGGAACTCGATGTTGCAAACTATTGACTCTCTCTTTTCCAGCACTTTATACACAGTTGCTCCCCGGCGCTTAAAGAAGATTAAAGAAAATAGTCCAACGCCGTGGTACAATGAGCACACCCGGGCCCTTAAAACAGCAGCCAGAAAAATGGAGCGCAGCTGGAAGAAAACAAAACTAGAAGTTTTTCGCATTTCATGGAAAGAGAGCATGATTGCATACAGAAAGGCCCTAAAAACTGCTAGATCTGCTTATTTCTCGACTCTCTTAGAAGAAAACAAACACAACCCTAAGTATTTATTCGATACAGTGGCTAAATTAACCAAAGATAAAGCTTCAACTTCTGATGTTTGTAAACAGCACAGCAGTAATGACTTTATGAACTTCTTTACTTGTAAGATTGATAATATTAGGAAAAAAATTATAACCATGCAGCCGTCTACTACAGTATCACATCAAACAGTGCATTGTAGTGTTACTGAGGAAAAATTACATTCATTCACTGCTATAGGAGAAGAAGAATTGGCTAAACTCGTTAAATCATCAAAATCAATCATGTATGCTCGACCCTATACCGACTAAACTACTAAAAGAGATGCTTCCAGAGGTCATAGATCCTCTTCTTAATATCATTAATTCATCCTTGGCATTAGGATATGTACCGAAAACTTTTAAGTTGGCTATTATTAAACAACTTAAAAAAACGCAACTTGATCCTACAGAATTAGTCAATTACAGGCCAATCTCAAATCTACCCTTTCTGTCAAAAATACTAGAAAAGGCAGTGTCCTCACAATTATGCTCCTTTTTAGAAAGAAATGGTATCTGTGAGGATTTCCAGTCAGGATTTAGACCGTATCATAGTACTGAGACTGCTCTCATTAGAGTTACAAATTATTTGCTCTTATCATCTGATCGTGGTTGTATCTCTCTGTTAGTGTTACTCAATCTTAGCGCTGCATTCGATACTATTGACCACAACATTCTTTTGAATAGACTTGAAAATTATGTTGGCATTAGTGGAATTTCATTGGCATGGTTTAAATCATACTTATCTGACCATTATCAGTTTGTAGCAGTAAATGAAGAGATGTCACACCGATCACAAGTTCAGTATGGAGTACCGCAGGGCTCAGTGCTAGGACCATTGCTTTTCACCCTGTACATGCTACCACTGGGAAATATTATTAGGAAGCATGGCATTAGTTTTCATTGTTATGCTGACGATACTCAGCTCTATATTTCTTCACGCCCTGACGAAACTTACCAATTCACAAGATTAACGGAATGCATAGCTGATATAAAAAATTGGATGACTAGTAATTTCCTGCAACTTAATTCAGAAAAAACAGAATTTTTAATCATTGGACAAAAAAACTCCACAAGTAGTAACCTAGAATACTGTCTAACGCTCGATGGCTGCTCTGTCAAGTCCTCGTCGTCAGTTAGGAACCTGGGTGTGCTCTTTGATACCAAGCTCTCATTTGTAAAACTGCATTCTACCATCTTAAAAATATATCTAAATTATGGCACATGCTTTCAATGCAAAATGCTGAACAGTTAGTTCATGCGTTCATGACCTCAAGGCTAGATTATTGTAATGCTCTACTGGGTGGTTGCCCTGCTCGCTTAATAAATAAACTGCAGCTTGTCCAAAACGCAGCAGCTAGAGTTCCCTTTCGTTCAGTCACTCCGAGTAACGTCAGTGACTGACGAATGGGGGTTTCGCTTAGAAGCCTATCATCTTCGAGATCTAGAAAACGCCCAATGGCAGCGCCAATGCCATGGGCATGCGGAATTTGCATAGCGTAACTCCGCCCCACAGCGTGGGTATATAAGGAAGTACGCTGGCAACATCGCATTATGTTTCTGCTTCGGAGCCAAGAGCATCTATCTCTTCACTCCTTAAGCCTTTTGAGTATATCGTCAAGCTTCTTTGAGACGAACAGCTTTCCAGTCGGTGTTGGTGTTACGGCGCGTTCCAGCGAGTGTTTACTTCCTGCCTGCTGATCTGTGCAGTGATCTGCATCCAGCTGGTATTCGTTCCCTGGGCGCTTCGGCATCGCTGTGAAGCTCCCTCTCACAAAAGAGCTCGCATGTGGCACGTCTTTTTAAAGACGGTTTGCCCGTGCACTTCTGGGTGCGGTCGATCTCTGTTGCCATCTGATGGGCACAATCGCTGCGTGACGTGTTTGGGCTTCAGCACGTTCACACTGCGGGAACATGACCATCGCGATGTTGCGGTCGAGACTCAATGACCTCCGCAAGGAAAGAGAGTCCCCTCTGCCACACCCCAATCTACCGTCTCCGAGAGAGATGGTACTTTGGCTGGTGGCCAGGGTGACCTGAGGGTTACGGTGTGGCATAACCCCGACGATCATTCCTCGGGCCACACCCCCCTCTCGCACATCGCTACCCGCGAGTGATCGGACTGAAGCAGCGGGACCGTCTGCGGACGCCCCGTGTGTTTCGTTCGGCGCTCCAGTTGGTGATGAGATGTCGATCGCCGCATCTCAAGGTGGGCTGGAGTCCTCTGGGGATGAAGATTCGGCTATGCTGCTGCCTTCGGGCGTGCCAGCATTGCCCGAGTCCGACCCGGAGTTGACAGCCATGTCATCTCGGGGGATGTTTGGTCTTTGGGTGTGACGCGTCCTGACAGCTGTTGGGCCCCGCCCCCAATTACTTTCTCTCCCGGGATACATGAGGAGGTCACGTGGTCCTGGAAGTCCCCGTTGTCTTCCCGCGACCGTTCGGCGGCCTCCTCCGCCTTCTCTGCCCTCGATGGGGCCGCGGCCAAGGGTACACTGGGGTCCCCCCTGTTGACGCTCAGTTGCAATCACGGTCGAGACTCAATGACCCCCGTATGGAGGGAGAGTCCCCTCTGCCACACCCCAGTTATCCTCTCCACGTGACGGGATGTTTGGCTGGTGGCCAGGGTGACCTGAGGGCTGCGGTGTGGCATAAACCCCGACGAGTATTCCTCGGGCCACACCCCCCCCTCTTGCACAGAGTGCTTCAATGTGGCGCGGTGATCCTAAGCACCCCTCCAAGGCCTGTAGTTCTCGTCTACTCTGGTGGCGAGGGACTGCAGAGCTGCGGGGCAGGCCGCCGCCTCTCAGCACGCCATGGCCATCCTTCAGGTCTTCCAGGCCAGGATGCTCGTGGCATGCACGAGGGTAGAGCTGTCCCAGGGCTCTTAATGAGCCACGTGCCGCCACCGACCTCGCCCTCCGGGTGACGAAGGTGACCGTGCGCTCCCTGGGTCAGGTGATGTCCACAGCTGTGGTCCAGGAGAGACGAGGCTCAGCCTGGTCGATATGAGAGAGGCTGAGCGAACCCGGTTCCTCAACGCTCACATATCCCAGGCCGGCCTCTTCGGCGGCACGGCCAAGAACTGCGCCCAACAGTTCTCGGCCGTCCAGTAGCAGACTAAGGCCATTAAACGTACTGCCCCGGCGGCTGTTACTCAGCCGCAGGCTCAGTCGCCTCAGTCTGCTTGCCGCCGAGGGCGCCCTCCTGCGGCTTCGACCCTCCCGCCGCCCTTTCCGGGCCGCACCGTAGGGATGGTCGCAGGAAGGCGCCCCCGTCCGCTCCCAGCCCCGCAGCCCGCCTACGCCAGGCTAGCGGCGCTCCTGACGCGGACAGCTCAGGGATGGGCAGTTCTTCCAAGGAGTTGGTAGCAGGGCCACTCCTTCCCCCGGTGGAGGGCCGGGGGAGTATCTTCTGTTCAGCTGCTGGCCCCCAGGTCAGCAGCACCCTATGTGGAAGAACTAACTCACCCATCCCTGAGCACCCAGAGACCGATGGCAGTGTGCGCCGCCCCCGGGCCACGCCACTCTCGTCCCTCTCTAACGCCAGTCTCCTCTCAGAGCAGACCCCAGTGGAACGCGCGTCCTTCCCTGGTCTCCTCTGTCAGGACGCGGCTGATGACCGTGCCCCCACACCGGGACGCTACGCCTCCCACGTCCGGGCCGGTCACGCCGCCTCGCTGCCCCACCTGGGGTACGTCTGTGGTCCGCACGACCCCGCTGGTGCAGTTTTTGGGAGCCTGGCTAGAGCTTCCCGGACTGTTCCGCTGGGTCGAGAAGACCATCAGGCTCGGCTATGCGATTCAGTTCGCTCAGGCTCCTCCCCGCTCCGGGGAGTCCGCCACACCATGGGGGGCCCAACGCCCCTGTCATGCGTGCGGAGGTTGCTACCTTGCTGGCGAAGGGTGCGATCGAGCCTGTCCCTCCAGCCGAGATGAAGTCCGGCTTCTACAGCCCTTACTTCATTGTACCCAAGAAAACCGGTGGGTTACGACCGATCCTGGACCTGCGCGTCCTGAACCGATCCCTTTCAGGCTTCCGTTCAGGATGTTGACAGCGAAGCGCCTTTTCGAATGCGTTCGTCCAGTAGATTGGGTTGCAGCGATCGACCTGAAGGACGCCTACTTCCATATCAGTACGCGGTCCTCCCATTCGGGCTAGCTCTGTCCCCTCGCGTCTTTACGAAGATTGTCGAGGCAGCCCTTGTGCCACTCAGGCAACACGGGGTTCGCATCCTGAACTTCCTCGATGACTGGCTGTTCCTGAGTCACTCTCGAGAGCAGGTGTGCGAACACAGAGACCTGGTGCTCCAGCACTTAGCTCGTCTGGGCCTTCGGGTCAACTGAGAAAAGAGCAAACTCTGCCAGTGCAGAGGATCTCTTTTCTCAGTATCGACTCGGTCGCCAGGTGCGCGCAGCTTACGAGCGAGCGCGTGCAGTCACTGCTGACTTGCCTCCGTCAAATCAGGAGCAAGAGTGCGGTTCCACTGAAGTTATTTCAGAGGCTCCTGGGGCATATGGCATCTGCAGCCGCGGTAACGCCGCTCAGATTGCTTCATATGAGACCGCTTCAGCACTGGCTTCGCGATCGAGTCCCGAGATGGGCATGGCAGTCGGGCACGCTCCGGTCCCAGTGACTCGGGCCTGCCTGTCTCAACTCGCCCGCCATCTCGTCTTATGGAGTCAGAAGCACCTGAGGTTTCGTGCCATCCATATCCCGGGAGTCCTGAACCGTGCAGCCGACGAGCTCTCACGGCTTCAGCCACTTCCTGGAGAATGGAGACTCCATCCCCAGACGGTTCAGCTGATTTGGGAACAGTTCGGCGACGCACAGGTAGATCTGTTTGCCTCCCACGACTCTTCCCATTGCCGCCTGTTTTATTCCCTGACCGAGGGCCCCCTCGGCACGGACGCTCTGGCGCACAGCTGGCCGCGGGGCCTCCGCAAGTATGCGTTTCCCCCAGTGAGCCTTCTTGCACAGGTTCTGTGCAAGATCAGGGAGGACAAGGAGCAGGTCCTTTTGGTCGCCCCGTATTGGTCCGGCCGGACCTGGTTCTCCGAACTTGTACTCCTTGCGACAGCCCCTCCCTGGTCAATTCCTCTGAGGAAGGACCTCCTTTCTCAGAGACGGGGCACCCTTTGGCACCCGCGTCCCGATCTTTGGAACCTCCACGTGTGGCTCCTGGATGGGACGCGGCAGGTTTGAGTACCCTACCACCTCAGGTGGTGGCTACCATCACTTCCGCTAGGGCCCTGTCTACAGAAACGACACGCCTATGCGTTGAAGTGGAACCTCTTCGTCACTGGTGTTCTTCTCGCCAAGAAGACCCCTGAAAATGCCCGATCGGGTCCGTGCTCGCATTCCTCCAGAAGGGTTGGAACGAAGGCTGTCTCCTTCCACCCTCTAGGTTTATGTGGCCGCTATATCAGCCTACCACGACCTTGTGGAGACGAAAAAGGTAAGTCAGCACGACCTGGTCATCAGGTTCCTGAGGGGAGCGAGGAGACTGAATCCTCCTCGCGCTCCCCTCGTACCCTCTTGGGACCTCTCAGTAGTCTTAAGTGCTCTGTAGAGGGCTCCCTTCGAGCCATTGCGGTCAGCGAGCTTAAGTTCCTGTCTATGAAAAGACAGAGCTCCTGATCGCCTTGGCCTCCATCAAGAGGGTAGGGGACCTGCAGGCATTTTCGGTTGACGAAGCGTGCCTGGAATTCGGGCCGGCCTACTCTCACGTGATCCTGAGACCCCGGCCTGGATATGTGCCCAAGGTTCCCACCACTCCGTTCCAGGTGGTGAACCTGCAAGCGCTGCCTTTGGAGGAGGCAGACCCAGCCTTGGCACTGCTCTGTCCAGTACGCGCCCTCCGTGCTTACGTAGACAGAACGCAGTGTTCAGGACCTCAGACCAGCTCTTTGTCTGTTATGGTGGGAAGCTGAAGGGAAAGGCTCTCTCCAAGCAAGGTTGTCTCACTGGATAGTGGACGCCATTGTTTGGCTTACCTCACGCAGGGGCGTCCATGCCCCCTAGGGGTCAGGGCTCACTCTTGGGCTCTAGCGCATGGCGCCTCGCTAACAGACATTGCAGAGCTGCAGGCTGGGCGACACCCAACACATTCGCCAGATTCTATAATCTCCGAGTGGAGCCAGTGTCCTCTCTTGTACTCGCCTCTACTAGTGGCCGGTAATGGACTAGGCTCAGGTGTCTTCGCTTGCTCGCCATTCCACTCCACGGACTGGATACGTGCGATATTTTCCTCAGGTAGTTTCCCTGAAGCCCTGAGTTCCTCCAGCACTGTTGATGCCGACACCAGTACGTCTGCCCACTCGCTCAGGCCCTCGTGTTGGCTAGGTGCCACCGTGTGCATGGTTCCCCCGTTGGGCGACCCCCACATGTGTATTCCCACTGTAAGTCTCCCTGAGCAGGTGTCTTTCCCTTGGCAAGCCCCTTGCCACCCCTGGGGGTAAAATTCTTCCACCTTCGGCTGGTTACCCCAGAGTTTCCCATATGTAGCCCTGAGCGGGTCATATGTGTTCTTAAGTCCTCCCTACGGGTAGGCATTTGGCGCATACTTCCACCTGGAATATGCTTCCCAGTGTACCTTGGTATTCCTGTGTTAAGTGGGAGTCCTTCGTCCGTACTAGCTTACGACAGGGAGCTCACGCTTACGCAGGGCACTGGATGACAGCCGAGTGGCGTGATTATATTGGGACCCCCATTCGTCAGTCACTGACGTTACTCGGAGTGACTGAACGAAAGGGAACGTCTCGGTTACGTATGTAACCCTCGTTCCCTGAGGAGGGAACGGAGACGTAACGTCCCTCTGCCACTTCCGCTGTACCGCTGGAACAGCCGGGAGTTCAGTCTTGGCTCCTCAGCAGGTAAACATAATGCGATGTTGCCAGCGTACTTCCTTATATACCCACGCTGTGGGGCGGAGTTACGCTATGCAAATTCCGCATGCCCATGGCATTGGCGCTGCCATTGGGCGTTTTCTAGATCTCGAAGATGATAGGCTTCTAAGCGAAACCCCCATTCGTCAGTCACTGACGTTACGTCTCCGTTCCCTCCTCAGGGAACGAGGGTTACATTCGTAACCGAGACGTTCTTACTAGAACCAGGAAGTATGACCATATTAGCCCAGTTCTGGCAACACTGCATTGGCTCCCTATTAAACATCGTATACATTTTAAAATCTTGCTGATTACTTACAAAACACTAAATGGTTTAGCTCCCCAGTACTGGAGCGAGCTCTTAACGCATTATACTCCATCACGTCTATTGCGGTCTCAAAATTCTGTCCAGTTGATAATACCTAGAATATCAAAATCAACTGCAGGCGGTCGATCCTTTTCCTATTTAGCACCTAAACTCTGGAACAGTCTTCCTAGCATTGTTCGGGAAGCAGACACACTCTGTCAGTTTAAATCTAGACTAAAAACACATCTCTTTACTATGGCATACACATAAAAATTTTTTAATTTATATTATTCAAATCAGTTAAATGATTGTTTGCATTTGCAGGTTGCATTAACTAGGTCAGCCGGAACCGGGAACACTTCCCATAACACCTGATGTACTCGTTACATCATAAGAAGAATGGCATCTACGCTAATGTTAGTCTCTCTGTTTATCCCGAGGTTTACTGCAGTCGGCCGGATCCGGGCCGTATCCGGACCAGATGGTGGACCTTAGCCTGGACATGACGAACGCATCCCTAAAGTGTCTGTAGAGACCGTGTCAATTAAACTCCCCCCTGTAAATGCCGCATCGACACGACATCCTCATTAAACCCGTCCCCGGCATGATGACTCCAATCTTTCGAATAATCCTACGAATATCTATTGATCTAATATGACTTCTGACCTGTAATGTTGCCAGAATCATAATCATACACTATTTGTTCGTCGGCCAGAGGAGAACTGGCACCCTGAGCCTGGTTTCTCCCAAGGTATTTTTCTCCATTCTGGCCCTGAAGGAGTTTTGGTTCCTTGCCACCGTCGCCTTTGGCTTTTGGCTTGCTTAGTTGGGGACACTTAAATTTAAACTATATTACTGATCTACCCGCATTGACACTATATGATAATTGAAATGAGCTGGATGACATCACCGTTTTCACCAGAGCGGCTGTACAGCCGAATCAAATTCTGTTGCATTATTTTCCTGTTACCACTGTGAAGCTGCTTTGAAACAAGTGGCATTGTAAAAAGCGCTATATAAATAAAGGTGATTTGATTTGATTTGATTATGTGATCCGTATGACATGTGCATTTCTCTCTATAGGCGCGTCCACTATATGGAGATGGCGAATCAGCGTCATCAACTTCATCTTTTCAGCCGAAACTAACACAAAAAACACTAGTTTATTAATAAACAATTAAAATGTCTCCTTGCTATTTTTGACACATTCATAATAATTACTTTTGCTGGTTATTTGTGGCAAGCTTTATGCATGTTCTTGAGTAAGGAATAGGCTATATTACATTATGGGTTAGAATTATCTCCAGTATAATTAAATTAATATAAATGTGTACTTAGTCGACTAATGGCTTAAATTAACTACTAGTCGACTAGAAAAAAAACTTTAATCGGGGGCAGCCCTATGGGGGCAGCGAGTGCTCATGTCTTAAAGCAGCTAATTTGCGCTGCTCTTGGTAGATTGCGCTGGTCATTATGGAAATGATCTGGCTGCGTCTGTGTTGTTTAATGTGCGCGTCGTCGGTAGATCACGCGCAAAACTTTCCACTCCTATCAGCGCTTTTATGGGATTGCGTTTTCAAGCTAATTTGCCCTGTTTAGTAAATCTGGCCCTAAATGTGTTTAGTTTCATGATAATTATTCACACAGGCCTATTACAGTTTTTTACGATTGCTTAAGCACAATTTTAAAAACAAGGCTCATTTTGTCAAAACACTATACACAATTCACACATCCACACACACAAGTAGCAGAACACCTCAGTTCTTTTACAAAATGAAACACTTCTTTCAAAATTTTACAATAATTTAACAAAACCCAATTTTGACACCGTATGGCACACACATGGTTCATACAATCTGATTCTGTTGATTCATTTACACACTGCTGTTCTCAATCTTAAACACATTTTGAACACATTTAAACAAATTTATACTTTTCTAATGATATAATCTGGGTTTATTTTTTTTCAGAGATATTGTTAGAGTAAGGTATATGAATATATTGACCAAATAGTACACACAAGACCAGTACTGCATATTGATGGAAATATTTATTTCTCTCCACATTGTAAAATCATTCGATTCATTCATGCATTTTCAAAGGTTTGTTTTTTACAGTTTTTTCCAATTGCTAACACACTAAAATGACATGCACAGCACAATTATTTAAACTGACACACAGAGAGCAAAACCTCTACTTAAGTTTTTCTAAAGTCTAAACACATTTTCTGCTTTACACACATTTTGCAATTCAAAATGGCACTTTTTAAATGCACTGAACACGGTTCTCTGCATAAGACACAACAATCTGACATAAAGTCACATGTTTGCCATTTCAAAACACTGCCATTCAAAATGACACTACATGAGCTAATTGGCCAATACATGTGCCACCTGGCCAAACACCTCATTGGTTAATGGTTAACACTTCAATCAGGATGTAAGCACTATGAAAATACCACAGGTGAGCACCTTTTTTTTACAACAGCAATGGAAGAAGGTGCAGAGAGAGGAAGAGGAAGAGGGAGGATGCAATTTTCTTTTTCAGTTTACTGTTTTTTGTGAGCATATTTTTGTTCAGTCCAATGTAAATATATCTGCTGTGCATATGTTGCACTGACTTGTTTGGTGAAAACTTAAAAAAATAAATGTTTCAACAGCATGTGTGTGTATCTGCAAATATTTCTGTGCATGTGAACAATCTGAATAATTTTCTACAATTTGAACTACATATTTTAGTATTATGGCAAAGCATACTAAAGATGAGAGTGCTTTTCATTATGCCCAACAGTGTGTAGTTGATTAGACAAAAATCTGGTAATATATAGTGTGTGCCATTTCGTGCAAAAGTCTGATTTTGATAATGCTATATGTAGTTTTGGTTGCAGTGCTTCATTTCATTTTGAGGTATTTTGCAGTTTGGGTGTGTGGTTTTGTGAATTGTGTTAAGTATTTTGATAAAACCAGCCTAGTTTGCAAAACTGTGTGTTAGCAATTGGAAAAAACTGTATATCTGCTGAGGTTGGGCTGAACTCTCTGTCCAGCCTCTCTCAATGTCAACCCATGGGTACTCAGTACTCATGGTCAACCAAGGTTGCGCGAATCGCATCTGATAAATTTGGTCCCCGTCTTCTTTGTCCACGTCCTACTCCAGGTCTACATCTTCTTAGTCCAATTTGATTTTTCGAATTTCGTCTTACATCTCCCTGAAAACTATCGACAAAATGGGGACAACATCTACTATTCTTATTTTTGGTAAATTAATTAATGACTGGGAAAAAACGAGCTGTTCACGGTCCATTAAAATCCTATTCATTTTATTGGATTTCAGACAGTACATTAAATAATGGCCACTGATGATTGCAGGGTTCATTGAGTGAGAGGGTTTGACTGACACTTCTCGAGCAGGACTTGCAACGCTCGCACGTGCATTCAAAGCAAAGCGATAAGGCAAGGGACAGCCAACGTATTATAAAATGTGGTTACAATATTTTCCGGCATCATCGGGGCCCTCCCCCAGCCCGGGACCCTGGGCTTAAGCCCAGGTAAGCCCGTGCATTGATGCGGCCCAGCTCATGTGCAAGGGAAATGTTCCCTTTATTAGTTAATGCCTGCTCTCACTTCACAGGAGGTCTAATTGCCACTAAAGACATACAGCAATTTCCACCTAATTTATCCCTGGCAGTGCCTACAGAGGGCACCCACACATACCACATATACACAGACTACACAAAGCTGTCAGAGACACACACACAGGGCAGCCCTCTCTGTCAGAGATATGTCCAATTATTACGTCCAGCTGATTAAGCCCCCGCTTTGTGCTCAGATTAGTCAGTGATGATTGACGTGAAGAACAGAACAATTCAACCTCCGAGTCTGAAAAGAAATATGGTTTCCTGTCATTAATTAAACATGTAACTCTCACGCTCACTCTCTCTATCCCTTGTTTACAGGTTTTTGTTCAATAAAATGCTTTTTAGAATTAAAATTTATAGTTAAAATGAAACCTCCTTTAATTACAAACACCAACAACCACAGATTGAAACTAACATTAAAGAACACTAGATAGTGGCAATTGGCAAATATCTTGACGTTATATATATACACTCACCTAAAGGATTATTAGGAACACCATACTAATACTGTGTTTGACCCCCTTTCGCCTTCAGAACTGCCTTAATTCTACGTGGCATTGATTCAACAAGGTGCTGAAAGCATTCTTTAGAAATGTTGGCCCATATTGATAGGATAGCATCTTGCAGTTGATGGAGATTTGTGGGATGCACATCCAGGGCACGAAGCTCCCGTTCCACCACATCCCAAAGATGCTCTATTGGGTTGAGATCTGGTGACTGTGGGGGCCATTTTAGTACAGTGAACTCATTGTCATGTTCAAGAAACCAATTTGAAATGATTCGAGCTTTGTGACATGGTGCATTATCCTGCTGGAAGTAGCCATCAGAGGATGGGTACATGGTGGTCATAAAGGGATGGACATGGTCAGAAACAATGCTCAGGTAGGCCGTGGCATTTAAACGATGCCCAATTGGCACTAAGGGGCCTAAAGTGTGCCAAGAAAACATCCCCCACACCATTACACCACCACCACCAGCCTGCACAGTGGTAACAAGGCATGATGGATCCATGTTCTCATTCTGTTTACGCCAAATTCTGACTCTACCATCTGAATGTCTCAACAGAAATCGAGACTCATCAGAACAGGCAACATTTTTCCAGTCTTCAACTGTCCAATTTTGGTGAGCTCGTGCAAATTGTAGCCTCTTTTTCCTATTTGTAGTGGAGATGAGTGGTACCCGGTGGGGTCTTCTGCTGTTGTAGCCCATCCGCCTCAAGGTTGTGCGTGTTGTGGCTTCACAAATGCTTTGCTGCATACCTCGGTTGTAACGAGTGGTTATTTCAGTCAAAGTTGCTCTTCTATCAGCTTGAATCAGTCTGCCCATTCTCCTCTGACCTCTAGCATCAACAAGGCATTTTCGCCCACAGGACTGCCGCATACTGGATGTTTTTCCCTTTTCACACCATTCTTTGTAAACTCTAGAAATGGTTGTGCGTGAAAATCCCAGTAACTGAGCAGATTGTGAAATACTCAGACCGGCCCGTCTGGCACCAACAACCATGCCACGCTCAAAATTGCTTAAATCACCTTTCTTTCCCATTCTGACATTCAGTTTGGAGTTCAGGAGATTGTCTTGACCAGGACCACACCCCTAAATGCATTGAAGCAACTGCCATGTGATTGGTTGATTAGATAATTGCATTAATGAGAAATTGAACAGGTGTTCCTAATAATCCTTTAGGTGAGTGTATATATATACAGTGGGAGTGTGTATTGGCTACTGCTTACTTCATAAGGAATTGATAAAGCAGACCACACAACAATGCATAGTGATATAGCATAAGGAAGACTGTTTTACTTATCTTAGTTGCAAAGCAGTGTGCAGTGGAAGCAGCCAAGCAGGCAGACTGAAGCTGTGTTTAAATAAGGCGCCCTGTTTGAGAGTTGCCAATTGAGTGCATAAGAATTGAATCAGCTGATATGGGCAGGGTTGGAATCAGCTGATAGCAGAGCTTGACTACGTGGTGCATAATGTCCACCACAACAAACAATTTTGCCACTAATAGAGTTTGTTGGTACCTGTTTACCAAGGAGACAACATTATCAGTGCAGAACATGTTTTGATAAATGATAAATATCACTTTTGAAAAGAAGTTTTTTTTTTTTTTTTTTATCAAAATGTCTGGAAATAATGCTAGATATTCGATCTGTAATGTACAGTAGCCAATTTTGTCAAATTATGCAAAAAGTATTTTGGATGCATATGATAGATGTCCTATCTAAAATATAAAGCCAAAGGCAGTAGACAGAGGGAAAAATCCATTTCAAGTTTTTAAGAGCCCTCTAAAAACATGCTATGTCAGCAGCCATATCACCCTGTAGCCCAAGACTAGTTGCCCACTGAAGCTAAGCAGGGTTGAGCCTGGTTAGTACCTGGATGGGAGACCTCCTGGGAAAACTAGGTTGCTGCTGGAAGAGGTGTTAGTGAGGCCAGGAGCAGGTGCTCACCTTGTGGCCTGTGTGGGTCCTAACACCCCAGTATAGTGAGGGGGACACTATACTGTCAAAAAGCACTGTCCTTCGGATGAGACGTTAAACCGAGGTCCTGACTCTCTGTGGTCATTAAAAATCCCAGGATATCCTTCGAAAAAAAGTAGGGGTTTAGGGTCAAATTTGCCTATTGGCCTCTGTCCATTATGGCCTCCTAATCATCCCTATGTATACTGATTGGCTTCATCACTCTGTCTCCTCTCCACCAATAAGCTGGTGTGTGGTGGGGTTCTGGCGCAATATGGCTGCCGTCGCATCATCCAGGTGGATGCTGCACATTGGTGGTGATTGAGGAGATCCCCCCCTCTATGTAAAGGGCTTTGAGTGCTGAGAAAAGCTTCATCAATTTCATCTTCATCAAAGAACATACTTTTTACCCACAGAATGGTGTAGTAAGATCATCTAACCAGCCAATCCTTGACCTCATGGTTAGTTAGTACATAATTTTTATGGTGCACGAATGGTCAATAGTGTAAATACCAGAGAAATATCCGTGATTATCCAGAAAACCAGCAGATACCCAACAGCGCAGAATACACAAGTACGCACATGCATGTACGCTCTCTCAGTGGGAAGTGGTGATGGTGACTGGAGGCAGGTTGTGGGCTTGCTGGCTGGATGCTCAGATGTACTTCTGTCCAGGGTAATACTGCCAGACAGATGAGTGGGCTGGTGTAAACAGCCAGAGCGGATCTTTGGCAGCACAGCGCCTGCGATATAACGCAAAGCAATGATCGCTTCTCAAAGATGCCCATTAGCCCCAAAGCTTGCTGTTACATCAGCTCTGCCTTGAAAAGGCGTCCCCAGTAATAGGACGGCGCTCAATGGGGTGCAATTCATTAGTATATCCCTGACGAGGCAGTGTGGCCGCTACATGTACGATTTTGTGCCTTTAATCACCACACCACAGAGAAATCACAGATGTCCCCTATACCATATAATCAAGATAAACACATGTGTGCCAGTGGCTCCCTTCTGTCAAGAATGTCTTTATCATGTACCTAATTAAGTGACTTAGATTTAATGTACACAAACAAAGCAATAAACACATACACGTTCAAATCACAGATGCAAAGACTGCAGATATTTTGGATATTTTGACACAAACAAACATGTAGGCATGTTATGCATGCATACAAGTATATACATATTGTATACAAATAGAAAATATGTATAAATATATGATTATATGAATACATATTATGAATGCTATATTAAGCTGCCTGGTTCCAGCTTCTGATCCTTGTGTTGATTTTAATAGCCACGCACCACTTTTTTGCATGGAGGTGGCTGGAACATGGTTATATTCTCCTGTTGAATGAAAAGGTCTAATCATGTAACACTGAGGAGGTTTAATGAGAGCTTCTTGTAGGGAATCTCAAAACATTTCACTTCTACTGTTTCTACATGAGCGGTCTGTGAAATCGATTCCACCTTGTTATTGATTTCCATACAGCATTTTGTATGTGGCTCATACAAACCTAAATTGACCTGTTGAAAGAACATACATCTATCATGTAACGTTGGGCAGATTTAATGAGTGATTTTTAGACTAAATCTAAAGGCATATCACTTATACCGTTTTGAAATACCAGAAAGTATTTCAATCAGAGCACATAGAAAACATAGTAGTCAAGTCAAGTCACCTTTATTTATATAGCGTTTTTACAATACAGATTGTTTCCATGCAACTTTACAGTGATAACAGGAAAAATAATGCACCAAAGTTTGTTTCTGCTCTACAGCAGCTCTAGAAGAAAATAGTGTCATTGTCCAGCTTAAGTAAGTTCAGTGTTGATTAATATCGGTTGTAAAAATCATTAGTTATTAATTAAGTTCATTTATCTATACAGCAGCCCTGGAAAAACAGTTATGTCATCGTTCAGCTCAGTTCAGTTCTCATACAATGGTGTCAATGCAGTTAGATCAATAATAATGTTGAATATTAAATGTGAAAGTGGCAAGGAAGCCAAACTCCATCAGATGACAGAATGGAGAAAAAAACCTTGGGAGAAACCAGGCTCAGTCTGGGGGGCCAACGAACAAACAGTGTATGATTATGATTCAGGCAGCATTACAGGTCAGAAGTCAGATTGGGATCGGAACATTCAAAATATTTAATCCAGTTCCAACATTTTGAAAAGTAGACACTTAACAGTTTTGAATGATGTATAACACTAATCAACAGAGTATTTTGAGTCTCTTTCGCACTGATAAGAAAAAAACGACCGCCGACCTCAGAAGGGTTAAGCGTGCAGGACAACCATCTAGTAGAGCATTACAATAATCTAGCCTTGAAGTCATGAACACATGAAATAACTTTTCCGCATTTGTCATTGAGAGCATATGTCGTAGTTTAGATATATTTTTAAGATGGAAGAATGTGGTTTTGCAGATGCTAGAAATGTGGCTTTCAAAGGAAAGATTGGTATTAAAGAGCACACCCAGGTTCCTAACTGATGATGAAGACTTGACAGAGCAGCCATCAAGTGTTAGTGTAACACGGCTACACTATTGTAAGTATTCAGCGTTCTAGTGAATAGGTTTTAACATGGACTAGGTTCGACTCTAGGAGGATTAAAGATTAAGGCTTGGGCCAAATTATATTTAATCAGTTAACAGTTCCAACTCAACACCATAAAGTGGAAGAATGTTTTGATAGAGTCCCAGAGAATCAAAACAAATAAATTAAAGTCTCAATAGTTCTTCAGGATCCTTACGGAACAAAATATATGGGAATATACTGCAAAATATAATGCGATATATTACATAATACATTTCCATAAATGGGAAACTAGTGCTTATATTTTTCAATATACTGTAATATATGCATTGACCGTGTATGGCTATGATCAACACGGTCTCACTCCTATTTGTCACATATTGACGCTTGGTCAGTTCCCTTCGGCGTCACTTTTTAACGCACAGGGTACCCCTTTAGCGTCGTTTTCTGACACAGGGTAAGTTACTCCATTGATTTCAGTTGTTTGCCCAATTGGTCAGATCAAGACGCATTTAATTCTTTGCATTTGTAAAAGTAGATATGATTTTATGAATATTTATAGGCTACTTTTATATTTTGGAGCAACTAACCTCACTCCTACCCTAAACCTACCCACTGTAAGGTTAAAATTATATATTAGTATATGATATAATTGGGAGATTTATGTATAAAAGGGAGACAGTGGGTTAAAGTCTGGAATCTGTGTTCTTATTACAAAACTTGATTTACTTCAGCGTTCATCTTTGTGTTTTCTGATTGGCTGAACTGGAAGTTGGTGTTGTTTTTCTCAGCGATGAGCACGAGAGTGAGTAAATAGATGACTGTTCACGAACTGCTTCTCTCCGGTGATTTATTTTGTCCTTTTGAGTGTTTGTCACGCAAAGTTAACGAACCCGACTTTACACCACTTCTGAACAATATAAAACACGTAACAGGCAAATAAAAGTACAGTCACAGGTATTTATTGCAAAAACTTACCAAAAACAGTATAAAAGTATTAACTCATGTTGCATTCCAAGTCTTCTGAAGTCATACGATATCTTTATGTGAAGAACAGAGTTGATCTTAATGTTTTAATCGCTGAAATGATTATCCAACCCGCCACTCCGTGAACACACACACTCCGCTCAGTCATATCTCATTCTTCTTCTTCTTCTTCTTCTTCTTCTTCTTCTTCTTCTTCTTCTTCTTCTTCTTCTTCTTCTTCTTCTTCTTCTTCTTTCTATTTTATGGCGGTTGGCAGCCAGCTTATTGGTGCATTACTGCCCCCTTCTGCTCCGGAGTATGGATAAGAGAATAGGTTTACAGACTAAATCACCCACTCACCCTCCTTCTCCCCCACACACACATACCCCCCACACACATCTCATCCCTATCCTACTATATATTAATTAATAACAATAACATTTTTTAACCCTCCTCAATACTACTTTTCTTCATATCCTATTAAAAACCCCAGTTTCTCTTAAGAAATTCATAAGAATTCTTGTCTGTGTCCTATGATCTGTGCTCAATAACCTTTTAATATGATGTTCTGCACCCCTATATCCCTCAGTTTAATCCTCATCACCTCTCTCTGAGCTCCATACCTACTGCATCTCAAAGCTACATGCTCTACTGACTCCTCTTCCTGACATCCCTCACACATTCCATTATGTTTCCCTATCAACTTAAGTGTTTTATTTAATAAACAATGTCCCAATCTTAACCTAGATATCACCATTTCTTCTCTCCTATTTCCACTTCCAACCCTTGTATTTTTAACATCCCTTTGAATTTTATATAAGTGTCTCCCTTTCCCTTCTCTATCCCATCTTTCTTGCCACTTTTGATTTATTTTCTCCCATATCACACTTTTAACCTCTGATTTGCTAATACTTACTTGCATTTCTATGTTTCATTATGTTAATGCCCTTTTTGCTAATGTATCCGCCTTTTCATTTCCCCTTATCCCTACATGTCTTAATTTTACCTGTCTTCCTTGATTTACTATTCTCGTTAATGACTGCAATACTTCAAATAGTATATCTTGACGACTTTTGAATAGAATGACTTTAGACTTGCTAAAACTGCATATCTCATTCAAATGATACACCCGACTCTTTAGCATGACGCGATCGGTCACGAGACACACGAGAGCCAATGGCATTTTACAATCAAAGCTGACGTAATGACGCAATTGGTCACGAGACATATGACAGCCAATGCTGTCAAAGCTGACGTAACGTTTCTTCTGGCGACAATTTTTGAAACGTATTGTTGTGTTCATGATCTTCGGCGGATGGACTCGACGCTGGGGATTTTCTTCATAAAATTGTTCAATAAATTATTATTAATTATTATTCTTCAATAAATTGTGGCTGCAGTCGTATCTGCCTGTTATATCCTGTTTTTTATAATACACAAATGGGTAGGTTTAGGGATGGGGTTGGGTTACGTGTTCAAAACGTGTCTGAATAGCGTAAATAAAAAAAGAAAATAACGTTAAATGTAAATAAAATTATGCTGGCTGATTAAATTGAGAATCATACTCCATGTCATAATGGCAAAATCATAACCCAATATGTAGTTTCATCATGACGATAACCATGCCCAACGCGTCTGTATATGACGCCAAAGGTTTCTCATTGAAATCAATGGAGTACTGTGCGTCGAAAAACGACGCTAAAGGGGTACCCTGTGCGTTAAAAAGTGACGCCGAAGGGAACTGACCAAGCGTCAATATGTGACGAATAGGAGTGAGACCGTGATACATAAAATATTTAGAAAAGAAGACAAAACATTATTACATGTAATATTCATAACGTTTTATCCTTTATTGTGTACATATATTGCAGATACATGTTCCCATATAAATGTGAATGCATGTACACATATATACACACACATTCACTGAGTTACAATCAGTGGTTACAACAGACTTCTAGTTCCCAGCATGCTTTGCTTCTGACTGTTAAAGGAGAGTAAATGTTAAAATTAAGTGTTATTTCATGTGTTTTGCTCAATATTAATATAGGGAGAGATCTGTTTGTGTTTAATGTTCTATTTTGGAATTTAAAAGGGTTTCTGGTGTGTGAGTTTTTGGGGTTACCATTGTGCTGAAGAGTAGAGCCTGTGGTTACGTTGGCGATTGGCCGAACATCATTAAGACTACATTACTATTTAAAAAGTAATGGCTGTGTACTCCTCAACACAGTGAGTCTCTTTGCTAAATACTTTAGTACAAGCAGGCGTGCTTGTGCTTTTGTTTGTTAATTAGCTTGAAAAATGAAACATTTATAATGTAAATAATAATAAAATATAAGTGTATTACATTTCTCTATTTATGTGTGTTTATATATTGTAATATATTAACACAATATATTATTCTGTATATTTTTACAATTAATACAATGATCAATCGGGAAATATATTTTCTTTGCGTAAGGGGTGTCTGTGTATAACACTCAAATGTCAGTGTGTGTATAATCCTCAAACATCCATGTTTGTGTATAATACTCAAACATCCATGTGTGTAAAGGCCTTTTTGTGTTTTCTACCCAGGTAGTGTGTATGTGTGAGATCTCAGCTTAGCTGTACGGTTCAGTGGTTCCGTGTAGAATCACAATGATTTTTTGAAACATAGATCAGGGCTCTGGCTTGCCATGCAAACGTAGATCACTCAAGCAGAATCAGCATACAAAAAACACAAAACAATCTGCACAAAACAATGCAGGCGCAGTAAACATTTCAACAATTTCAACTTAACGCTGACATTTACAGTGAGCTGCACAAAATGTCCGCGACAGATGTTAATGCTGCATGTGACATTCGTGAACATGAGCATGCTTAACCATATTAAAGTGTTTAAATATGTGACATCTCTCATCTTAAAAATATCTTTTTACACTCGTTTGCATTTACACATGGAGGATGCATTTCACTCAACCAAATGCAGATTAACTAACTCTGTACACAGGGCTAGGTGGGAGCTGAGCTTCCTGAATGGAAAAGCCTCACAATGTGGGCAGTCAGTTCCCTCAAGAGCTGACTGGGCATGCTCCTCTCCCAGGCAGAAGACACACATTTCATGTGTATCCTCAGGGGTCAGAAACCTCTGACAAGGCGGCACATATCTTCTGAATACTCTATCATCGTTTCAGGTGCAACAGACAAACGGTCTTACTGAAGACAACAGAGCTAATGACGTGTTGTTTGTGCACCCCTTTTATAGCGCATGCCTGCACGGCATGTGACGTCATTCTATACTGTGGCCAAATTAAATTGTCGTGTTTTCACACATGCTTCATGCACCGGTAATGCTGGAGGCATTCCCAAAGCATCGTTACATCACGATGCAGCGTGGAGTTCCCTTGAAAGTGAACCAATAATCAAAAACATTGACCGAAAACATGTTTCTCAATGATGGTATACACATAGAAATGAAGAAATGTAACACAATTGAGTTTTACTTAAACTTTGCAATCTGGCAACCGTGTGCACGCGAGCTCTCTCTCTCTCGCGCGCGGATGATCTGAAAACACCAATAAACAAGTAAGCTGCATTTCAGCAACCTCCATTTGAGATTTTCTGCTTAAAGTGTCTGTGTTCTGTCACGACTCACGAGCAGCTTGTGCTAAATCTGCCATCAAACCTTCTCAGTGATGAACTGTAATGAATCCAAGCATGGATCTCTCGACTATTTGCGATTGTGTTTGCTGAATAACTGCACTTACGCAACCTCTGTGTGACAATACAAAGTTTTTTTTTGCTGTTGTTTTAATAGAAAAACGTGAAATTTCACTGTTTTAAATTTTTGGAGAAGTTTCTTATTTTTCCTTTAGGCCTATATGATAAATAACCTATAATAAATCATTAAACTAGTAAAACAAACCATGCGTACGGGTCGACATTCTCGTGATTTGAGCTTAGGTGAAAGTGCAACAATTCTGATTATAATTTTGAGCAAAATAATCAGGATTATCAATGCAGCATGACAGAAATGTGACTACGTTTTCATTGATGAAAACTACACTAAAACGCTCAGACATTTAGTCGACTAAAACTTGACTAAACAAAAACAGGACAAGGTTGACTAAATATGATAAAAAACTAAAAAGCACATCTGACACAGGACTAAGAAAAATAGCTGACGAAATTAACATTAGTATACACAAGACTAGATAATGTCATCGCTCTGCTGCAGAATTTCAACGCTATCAACAGTGATTCCATGTGACAATATTAGATCTAAATGATGATTACGACAAGTACTAAGCAGCCAGTACTAACTCTGAAAAAATTATTTTATATAGTCTGTATGGTGCCCTGCACAAAATGTCAAACGGGATTTATCACTTACACTAGATAGCATCACATAAAGCACCATCACTTCAAAAGAATTATATTTGAAACTAGACTTCTGAGTAATACTGAAGATAATATTATAAATTACAGCAACTCCCCCAGCACCCCCATCCACCCCCCCCCGCCCTTCAGACAAGGCTCATATTTATAACAGTAATCTTGGGGGATAGACTCATTTACAGTAATGTAATCGTTGGGTTTTAGCCAGGTTTCTGTCAAACACAGTGAATCTAGGTTACGATCTGTAATCATATCATTTTCAATAAGTGCTTTTGAAGAAAGGGATGTAATATTTAACAACCCGAGATGTATCATTTGTTCATCTGTATTATATCTGCTTTTTATTTGTTGAATATCAATTAAATTTTTACCCTTAAATGGATTTGGGAATCTTTTGTATTTACTAATTTGTGGGAACAGACACAGGGCCCTATCATACATCCAGCGCAATGCGACGCCAGGCGTGACGCAAGTGTTTTTTGCTAGTTTCATCCCGACGCAGTTATCATTTTCACGTCCAGCACCATGTTTTTTAAATAGCAAATGCACTCACGCCCATCTGTTCGCCCATGGGCGTGCTGGTCTGAAAACAAGGTGTGTTCAGGCGCATTGTTGGCGCGTTGCTATTTTGAGGCAACTGAAAACGACTGCGCCATTGACCAACAAAAACCTGGTCTAAAGTCAATAGTCGCAGTATTAATTGTGTTATTTAAATGCCGCGTTAGTAATATAGGCGAGTGCACAATGCGCGTACACTCTGCTTATCACACACACAGGGATGTGCAGCAGCACACAAACATTTTTAAATATTAAAAATAAAATGATTCCTCTCTGGAGAAGTGTTTAGTCTTTCCACTCGCAAATTCCGCCATGGTGCAAGCGCAACTGAATTTTAAAAGGAATGGGAGATGAGACTCTGATTGGTTTATTGCATGTTACGCCCAAAACACACCCATGACTCGTTAAGAGACAGCCCTTTTGTTTATTTGAGGGTCCATATGTGCCACATTTGGGCTAGATTAGGCTATATTTATAATTACTTTTTTTGCAGCTGATTTGGTTTATACTGTGGTAGAATTTCCCCAATGCACCTGTTTAGAGGCGTCTCCAGTGGACACCCAAGCATCTACAGTCGACACTTAATATTTATATTCTAGCTCTTGTCTACAGTCAACAACCTGCTTTGATTCGGACATTTAGATAGATGTCTAGCATGTCCCTAAGTTTCATTTCCCCTTTTGTTATATTCAGATATGATTCAGACACACACTGATTTTGGCCCAAGGTTTGGGGACATTTAGTTTTCCAAAGCATAAATGTTAATCCTGCAAGAAAAATAAATGTTAGTTATGATTAATTAAAAAATCCTTCACAATACCAAAAACCAGAAGCCAGACAAACTACTGCAGCTAAACGGGTATGTACAGAACGAAAATGATAATATTAACAGATAACTAGCAAGTTTTGTATATCTCTCTTATCTGACACACTAAATTGTGTTCATGGAGCTCTCGTCTGAAAAGCTATTGATCTGAATCAGGTGTGTAAAATCACAAACCTGACTCTCAGTCTCTCCCATACCAGACAGGGGCGCCCCAAATTTAGTGATTCAGGACTTTTATTTCTTATGCATATTTTGTGATTATTTTATCATTATTTTAATACCTTTTCTATGTAAAGCACTTTGAATTATCATTGTGTATGAAATGTGCAATATAAATAAACTTGCCTTTCCTTAAATAGGGGAAAAATGCAAAATGTGCACCAGGTGTGGGTCACCAGGACCAGGATTAAGAACCACTGCGTTAGAATAAATGCTTTATGGTGTTTGCACATTTGACCAGTTGAATATTAATAATTCTATGTATTTTCTTTATTTACTATTTACTTTATTTACTTTAAAAATTGTTTTTAGAAATTGGTCATTTATAAACTTGTTAGTCTTTAAAGTTTGTTAGCATGAAGCTCAACTTCCATAGAATTTAATTGAAAACGCTCGCTCTGCTCTGCTCACTCCGCACCAGTGGACACGCACCATTATTGTCGTGTTCCGGTAGTGTAATGTGGGCAGCCACATCTTCGTTTTCAAAAGTCTCCTGAAATTCAGTTATGGTAATGGCCGTTTAGTTTCCGACACGCGCTGTAAGCAATCGAACAAACAGACTGGGCCATCTGACTAATCAGAGCAGAGTAGCTCTCAGAAAGGTGGGGCCTGTTCACACTAGTGCATTTTCGTTTTAAAACGCATAACTTTTGCTACGGTTATGCCTGGCGTCTACTTAGAAAACTGAGCCTTTTGGACACGTTGAAGACCCCATTTTAGTTTGAAAACTCTGGGGTTGCGTTTCAGTATAAATGGACCAAACCGGATGCTTGCTAAATCCTCAGCGATTGTACACACTGTAAAGACTGTACCTATGGCGTCAATTTTACCATATCAATTTAGGTGTGACAAGAACTAGTTATTCATTCTGAACTTGAACTGTGTTTTGAAATCGTCAAATGGTAGGAGAATTCCATTTTTTTCTTGTTTTTTGGACACAAAAGACTCGTCGAATTTGTTTGATTTCTGCTTTCAAAACGGAGAGACTATCTTGGAAATTGAACTGATCGAAATAGAGTTCAACAACTCTTTCAACTGAATTATTTGATTTGCGAACTTTGTCAAACTGAGTCGTCTGATTCACGAACTTTGTTCAACTCATCAATCAATTCATAGGTTCTTGCATTTTCAGTTCATGATTTTGAATATACTCTTTAGTTTTGGAAGAAAAAGTGGTTTATTGGAAGATATTCTGAATTGCATTCTGTGTTTTGGGTCAGATTGAATATCTGATTATGTTTCTTTTCGTACATTTGAGTTATTGTGTAATATTTTGTTTAAGGTTTTACTATTGTAAATTAATTTGGTCAGATTGAAAGAGACAGACAAAGTATTGGGTTTTTTGGAGAAATTACTTTATTTTTACATTCTGTGAAGAGTGTGAAACTTCATCAAATTGAATTGAAGCTGTTAAGCTGTTGAATTCTTGGTGCTAGGAGAAACAGCAGAAGAGTTGGTGATAACTGTTTTTACTGACTTATTAATTGTTCATATCTGTGATTTATCTATTGAAACAAACTACAAAGAGAACAATGTCTTGTATCAATATAATTTTCTATCTGAATCAGAACAAAAATTTCGACTATTCACTCACCTATTGCATCATTTCCTCCCTCCAGTAGATGTTCCTTCTGATTCAATTGGCCCATACTGAACATCATTACTGGGCGTAGCACGTCAGTTACGTTGCGTGCTACATGCTACGCAGACCTTTTACATTCACAAACATCTATATTACACGCTACATAATATCTGAAAAAGCATAACAGAGGCACTTTAACTTTAAGACTCTCTCTCTCTCTTTATTCCTTATACGACCTTCAAAGTCATAGGGCTGGAGCCTATCCCAGTTTCTTAGGCCAGAGGCAGGGGAAAGCACCCTGGACAGATGGCCAGTTCATCACAGGGCTCTCACACACAGGCAATTTTTGACTGTCCAATTCACCTAACCTGCATGTCTTTGGATGTGGGGGAAACCGGAGTACCCAGAGGAAACACATGCTGACATTGGGAGAACATGCAAACTCCAAACAGAAAGGACTCCTGGCTCAGCCGGGGCTCGAACAGCAACAGCGCTAACCACTGAGCCCCCATGCCGCCCAACTAAGACTATAGATATAAAAAAATTAAAGGGACTTAGTTCACTTCATTTGACAAAACATTTACTTGACACACCCTGGCTGCAACGTCATCAAGCAGAGATGGAACGCGAGGAGTTCATATATGATATATGTAAATAAATATTAATTACAACACTTTCATTTATATTCATGATGTATATGCTATATAATACTTCCATGTGTATTTATATAAATATTTATTATAAATTGAATTAATATAATGTTGTTGTGTATTGCATCCATAAACAGTGATAGGCTACATGTCTGGCGCCATGAATTTGATTATATTAAATGTGTAATAAATTAATTAAAAAATGGCTTGTAATGAATTTATGCAAAATTTGTCTACAAAGCTAATTTCAAGTATTTAAGCAGTATTTAAGATCATGAGAAACATAAACACACAAGTGTGTCTAAAAACATTATGTGTGCTTTGGAATATAGGCGCTTTGAAAGCATTTTCACAGTGAATGCACTGTCAGAGAGTTTCACTGCAATATCAAGAAGCCCCTGGGCTGTGTGGACTGAACTGTCTGCTGTAATTGAGTTGTGGAACTGAGGAGAGCGTGTTTGCCAGCTGTCAGTCTTCACTGCACATATTCCATCACTCTCTCCATCACATACACAAACTCATACGGACAGACTTGCATGCTTTTTTTCCATAATGCACTGAGTAACATCAGTCCGCATGAACTAGAGCCAAGCATCTAAACTGACAGGGTGACAGACCAAGTGTATATGGATTCACCTGCTGTTAAAATGAACCAGCGGTTGTTTGAGCGTGTGTGTCAAGGGAATTTTACATAAACTGTTTCATGAAAATTTAAGTGATACATTTTTTCTGTATGTGTGTATGTGGGGGGAGAGGTGTTTTTATCTCTCTGTGGTTGTGTTACACTTGCAAACGTGCATTATTTACATATACAGATGTTTTATGACCAGTCCAATATGTTTCAGCAACTACTGACTGTACATCTGCATTATCACTGCAGTACGCGTAATTTGAACAATTTATATGCTGATGTATGACCGAACCTCACAAAACCCCAATGCTGTCACCATGGTGACTGATTGATGCAATTGCACTTGCCAAGTGTCCAAATCACAGTTCATCATGCTTTTGCCGACCTTGCTTTTGTGTGCCAGCTGTGTCCGCGGTGGGTATGTTCAGAAGGCAGCCTCGCCATTGGCTGAGCTGCGGTACGGTTGTCCTGGTGAGGCAGTAATTGACAGTGCTGTAAGCGAGTGGTGGAGACTGACAGGGATTTTTGTGGCTTGGAAGTGACCAACAGCTGTTGCTCTTAAGGTGAATGAGTGTGTCTTTATCAAACTGCAGAGTAACCTCTTTGAATGCTCAGGAATCTTGGGAAATGAGATCATCCCTCTCCCCTAACTGTCTGAATGTGAGATGTAAAACATAAAGCTATTTCTGTATTTCTACATGGAAGGCCAATTTCTAGAATATCTGTTTGATTATTGGTTGCGTATTTCAATCATTTGCATCATATAGGGTAGTATATCAGTCAAAAGTTTGGAATAATACAGAATTTTTTTTTTTTTTTTTTTTATGTTTTTAACGCTTAAACACATACCTCGGGTCTTTAGTGACCCGGGACATCATTCACTATCCTCTTCCTCATTCATTTTTTTAAAGTTAGACATCAACCTTCTTAGTATTCCTCAATCAATTCATTTTAAACAATATAACAAGACGCAATTAAAATAAATTGTACAGGGTCGCTAATGACCCGAGGTGTGTAAGTGTAAGTATTTTTTTCTGCACAACAATAATTCTTTGATGACTGAATAAGTGCAATTCACCTTTATTCCACAAGGTGCCAATTTCTGATACACAATGATGAAGTTTTCATAGCTCCCACAGAAAACAAAAGAATAGGAAGTATGATCAGCAAAACTTGAAATGGCTCAGCGATTTACTGCAGAGCAAGAACTGAACGCAATCAATTATTAGTGTCACTGTCACTTGATGGCGGATCTGGTGAAGAAGCTGTCAGCAATCTAAAGATTTGAGAATATGGTTGAGATTGTGAATATAAGCCAGATGCTGAATGTACTGGGAAATGAGCTCTGATGAGGACAGTGATGATGGTATAAAACATCTGCTCAAACTGAAACCTTCCAAGCTCTTTGTAATTGTTACTCTAATATCAGTAGAGTTTTATATTATCACGACAGGTAGAGATCCATAGGGGTCGCTAAAGACCCGGATATGTAATAATGATTGGTTAAAAGATGTCTCTCTTCTGCTCACCAAGGCTACATTTATTTGATCAAAAATACAGTAAAACTGTATTATTGTGAAATATTATTACAATTTCAAAGAACTGTATTTAAATATATTTTAAAATGTAATTTATTCCTGTGATGTCAAAGATGATTTATTTTAGAAGCCATTACTCCAGTCTTCAATGTCACATGGTCCACGGAAATCATTCTAATATGCTCATTCTAATAATACTTATTTCAAACTATTACAAAAGACAAATAATAACTTATTGCAAATAATAATGACCATAGACCTTAATCAGGGTGGCGCCATATTTAAGTTTTGACAGGAATGAAAATGAGGCTGTGAGGGATTGAAGCATTTAATGGATTGTACTGTTGTTACAAACATTACCATTATACACAACCATTATTCATCTGATGAAACTTTCTGAGAGAAAAAAAAAACTTTCAGTAGACAAAAACTCCATAAAACAGTTTTGAAAAGTTGTGTGGAGTTGTGAAAAGTACATATAAGACTTTTAGGTCCTACTTTATATTAGGTGGCCTTAACTATGTACTTACATTAAACATAAGTACAATGTACTTGTTGTGTTCATATTGTATTGCAAAACACTTTTTGCTGATATTGAGGTGAGATACGGGTAAAGTCAGGGACAGGTGTGCTGGTATGGGTAGGTTTAAGGGTAGGGTTAGGTGTAAGGGAAGTGTCAAAAGTGTAAATATAAATGTAACTACAGAAATTAATTACAGATGTAATTACATGCAGGTAATTTTTAAAATATAAGTACAATTTAAAAACATGTATGTACACAATAATTGCATGTTAGTAGTTAAGGCCACCTAATATAAAGTGGGTCCGACTTTTATACAGTGCTTGCCATTGTAACTGTAAGTCTGTCCCTCACGGCACTGTTTTCATCCGCATTAAATTCAATATGGCATCTTATATTATAGAATTTGACAACAACATAGGATGTTATGGGACAATTACTGCATAAACATGTATATTTATATATTTTGGAATTATGCTGTTTGGAGGTTGACTGGCATTGTATGGTAAAACATATGCATATTTATTCATACATATGGTTCTGTATCTTGAGTGATTTCTGAGCTGTAGTGCCGTAACCTTATGTACAGATCCGCTCTGATCTCAGAGGGTAATTCTCTTGCTCCTCCTGTCTCAATCACATGCTCTCCTATTTTCGTCTGTTCCTCTTCCTCCAGAGGAATCAGCAGCCTCTCTTTTTGGCTTCCCCTGTTAACACAATCTCTGCCAAATCATTTGCAATGATTTGAATATTGTATCACTGAAGCTATACTCAATTTGCAGCTGCATGCTGCAGAGTGTGAGAGACACTTTTAAAAAGAATTCGACTAAATATTGCATACCAACCCCACCCCCCTGGTACAAGGCAGGAATTTGTATCACATAGTCATTGAGCACCACCTACTGCTGATGAGATGTTTTCAAAGAACATGTGAGATGATGATGATGATGATGATGATGATGATGAGAATAATAATAATGATAGGCTGGAAACTGTAATTGGCCATGCTGACAATATCAAAATGATCAAATATCAGCCAGAATATTTCTTCCATAGCAGCATTCTGTTATTTTTTCCAAGCAACAAAGCTTAGTCCATCATTAAAAAAAGACAGTTACAATCTTTTTTGTTGTTGTTGTTTATTATTTTAAAATTCATTGATCTTATTTATTTATTTATTTTTTCATTTTGTTTTTATCTGACAAACTATTAAGACTCAAACTTACAAATCTGACTTGCAACATACAATGGCAAAAATATATCTCATGTCATGTATAATATAGGATGATTTAGTCTTCTGGCCATGGCCAATTCGTTCACATTGTCGGTCTGCATCTCCACCTGCTGGCTTGGATGTTTGCTGCACAGTCATTGTATTGAGTGTTTTCCTAGTGTTTATACAAAACTTCATAGGAAGGGTCTAAGGATTCACGTTTTATTTATTTTTTTTAATTTTTTTAAATTGATGTTTAAAGACTCATGAATGAGTTAATAAGCGCGCTTATTTTCCCCTGCCTTTATGTAGTTCCCTAATAAAACAGAACGTTTGGCTAGGACACTTTGAAGAGCTTGTCTACTAAAAAAAACAAAACAAAACAAAACAATAGCCTTTACTTGGGCAAGACAGTAGCAGGAGCCAGGAGGTAATAGGGGAAAGGGCATTTTCATTCTACAGAGCATTTGAGTGGATCAAAATCTGTTTATGCCTCTAAACACAGCATGCATTATCAATGTTTTGATAGAAAACATTTTTATATTTTTTAAATGTGTACATCAAAGTGAATTCTGTCAACTTTTAGTAGTAAGCCTATACTAGAATATACAGTTGTAAGAAAAAAGTATGTGAACCGCTTTCAGATCAAAATGCATGTTATTTTTTATTTAGTACTGTCCTGAATAAGATATTCTACATACATTTTTTTTTTTTTACATATAGTCCACAAGACAAAAAATAGCTGAATTTATTAAAATGACCCTGTTCAAAAGTTTATGAACCATTGATTCTTAATACTATGTGTCATTACCTGGATGATCCACGGCTGTTTTTTTGTTTTGTGATGGTTGTTCTTGAGTAGTCCTGAGCAGTTAAACTGCCCAATGTTCTTCAGAAAAATCCTCCAGCTCCCACAAATTCTTCAGTTTTCCAGCATTGTTTGCATATTTGAACCCTCTCCAGCAGTGACTGTATGATTTTGAGATCCATCTTTTCACTAGGGCTGGGTATTGCGACCAATTTGGCGATTCGATTCGATTCTTATTTATATAGTTTCGATTCGATTTTGATTCGATTCGATTCAATATCTATTAGTTATCAATAGTTCATTTAAAATGTTAATTTTGCAGACATGGAATCCATATTTCATTATAAATGCTGGTAACTGAAACCCTCCTACTTAGCTATATTACTGAAATACACATTTGCATTAACAACAGGGCCCACACAAATATGTTTAATTATTTTTTACTTTTACTTTGAGTAACAAACATTGTAACAGATTTAAATAATAATAAATATGCACATACAATGCACACAATGTAGGCAGAAACTGCACAGTGCACATTACTGTAAAAAACAAAACAAAACAAACAAAAAAAACACTGTAAATGTGCAACATTGAAATAAAACTAATTTTTTCAAAATTAAAAACGACTCATAAAGCCCTTGTCTGGACATTGCGTATACATACTAACTGTCCATAAAACTAACAGTTCTTTAACAAGAATTAATAAATATACACATACAGTGCACACAAGGTAAGCAGCACAAACTGCACAATGCTCATTACTGTAAAAAAAGAAAAAAAGTGCAACACTGAAATTCATTAACACCTTGAAACGTTTAATAAATAAAACAGTTTTCAAATTTCAAAACACGCTCATAAAGCCCTTGCATGGACATTGCCCTAACCCCATAACCCTAACCCAAACATACTAACTGTACATAAAACTAACGGTCCTACATCTTTTATTTTTATTGCCAAATTTTTCTGCAAGAAAATTAGCTGGTCAACATGGTCTGACCTAAGACAGCTCCTTTGCGCTGTGATTACATTACCAGCAGTTGAAAAAAACTCTCTCTGCAGCAACATTTTTTCCACGCTTTGCTTGTTGTGCTAAAAACGGATACACTTTTCTGCATGCATCTTCCACCAGATTAGTGGGTTTTCAGAGAGAAGGACAGGTTTGACTTCCCTGTACCTTGCCACTTCCTCTTTTACAAATTCAGTGACAGTTTTCTTTGATGCTGGGGCTGCTGCTTTGTAGACTGGTCCAAGGAGATCCATCAGTGCAGATGTTTTTGGCTTCTTGGGTGATGTGGGGGCTTCTGCATCTCTCACGTCATCAGGAGGACCCAAGGAGTTGTCATTTTGCTGAACAGGCGCAGTGACTTCACTGTAAGCACCATCAGTTCCTTGTAGCTTATAGATAAAATAATTAAAAATTACATTTAAAATATAATGATAATAAATTATCACAAAGAAAATACCATCTGGAAGTTCTGATCAGAATAAACCAAAAACACTATTTCCTTTCTACACTGGTACAATTTACATTCAGTGTTTTAAGTTGCTCCAGACTAATAATTTCCCTCATCAGTCTTGAAAATCTGTTGTCATGATCCTCTTCAGACAAGAAGGGAAGGGCCTTAAAACGAGGATCTAGTGCTGATGCTGTATACAATGTTTCCTTCAGGCCAGCATATCTTAAGGAAATTCCACATATTTAAAACACTTTTTGCCATATGCAGTTATACGTCCATACACAAAAGTCAAAGTCACATTGTAATTTATTAAAGTGTTGCTGATTGCATTTAATTAATTTTTTAAATCTATATATGGTTGTAAATCTATTTAATGTATGTAATCTATATTTAGTTTACACAGGGTCTATAAATCAACACTACTACAGAATTTGAAAAAAAGTTGAATAAAAGTTTAAAAAAGTAAACATACCTTGACATCAGGTTGTCATGTATAGTGGATTTAAAGTCATTAAAGTGCATGCAGAGGACCAATGACTGAAAAAGTTGGTGAGCACACCTCAGACATTATAATAATTAATAATTTGTTACATTTATATAGCCCTTTTCTGGGTACTCAAAGCGCTTTACATGGAAGGGGGGGAATCTCCTCAACCACCACCAATGTGTAGCATCCACCTGGATGATGCGACGGCAGCCATATTGCGCCAGAACGCCCACCACACACCAGCTTATTGGTGGAGAGGAGACAAAGTGAATATGTATAGAATATGACATGGCTAGTGTAGCAGCTTTCATGGGATTCAGAGCCTTCATTACATTTTCTACTGCTGTTATGTCAGCGTCTGACAAAGGGCAGAGATCTTTCTCACTTTTGCGAACCTCAGGTGAAAGCAGCGCTGCGGATATGACTGGCTGCTGTTCCCGGAACCGCTCTAGCATCTTTAGTGTGCTGTTCCACCGAGTTACAACGTCATTCTTCAGCTTATGCGAGGGTAGATCCAGTAGCTTTTGTTTGACTTTCAGAGTATGGCTGGCCATGCTGCTTCGATGAAAGAAGCCAGTGATTCGTCTGACTTTGCCAAGCAATTGAGCCACTCTTGGGAGTTTGAGTGCTGCTTGCGATGCTAAGTTCAGCATGTGCGCGTAGCAATCGACGTGAAGCACATTCATTAATTCCGCCGCACGAACCATATTAGCTGCATTGTCGGTAACCAGGGCCGGTACTTTCTCGGTAATACCCCACCTCATTCAACAATGCTGCGATGTTACTTGCAGTGTAGCTGGTGTGGACAGCCCGGGTTTGCAAAACATGCGACACGAGTGTCCAGGTAGTGTCCACTTGCGATATAGTGAAATGTGATGGTGACATATGAGTCAGTCGCCCTGGATGTCTAGCTGTCACAGGTAAGGGCAACTCTTTCTGCAGACTGGAGAGACGCTGCGACATTGGTCTTAACCTCTGCATACTTTTTCGGTATTGCCATTTCACTGAGGTACTTGCATGTTACCATTACGTAGTGTGGTTCCAAAACGTTAATACGATTTTGAAAGCCCTCGTTCTCAACTATGCTGTAGGGGCGTAAATCCTTGCAAATCAGCAGTACTATGGCGTCTGTTATTTTCTTAGCTCGAGGTGAATCTGACTGTAGTTTGCAGGCAAATGCAACGTCTAGCCGTTGCTGTCCAGAATCACAAAAACCAAATAGCTTGTCAGCGTGTCGTCTGGACAGGTGGTTTCGTAGGTTTGTTGTGTTGTTGCAGAATCTTAGCTCTTGCGGACACAACTTGCAAACGACAGTGGTTTTGTCGACCTCATCTTTACCCTCACTGCCTTTGAAATACTTCCACACATCAGACTTTAATTTCGCCGGCGCTGGCTTCAATTGGCTACTGTGACCTTCTGCCATGATCCTCTGTCTTTTTTGTTTTGTTTTGTTTTGTTTTGAGTGGAGCATCTCGAAAGAAGGCGAATCTTCAGGACGAGAGGCGACGTACAAATAATATTCACATCCTCTCAAGTAAAGCATGCAGAAGAATCGATTCGGGGATTTCCCTAATTGATATCGTTCTGTTAAATTGAATATCGATTCAAATCGGAGAATTTATATTTTTACCCAGCCCTACTTTTCACACTGAGGACAATTGAGGGACTCAAACAAGACTATTAAAAAAGGTTCAAACATTCACTGATGCTCCAGAAGGAAATATGATGCATTATGAGAAGGGGGGTAAAAACTTTTGAACAGGATGAAGATGTCCAAATTTTTCTTATTTTGTTTAAATATAATTTTTTTTCATTTAGTACTGCCCTTCGGGAGCAACAGAAGAAGAAGTTTCCCAGTAGACAAATTAAGTACAATTTACCTTGTTCTTCAAATTCAAAAAGTGTTCATCCCCCGGCTCTTAATGCATCATGTTTCCTTCTGGAGCATCAGTGAATGTTTGAACCTTTTGTAATAGTCGTGAATCCCTCAACTGTCCTCAATGTGAAAAGATGGATCTCAAAATCATACAGTCACTGCTGGAAAGAGTTCAAATATGCAAAAGTGGATTTTTCTGAAGAGAATTGGGCAGTTTAACTGCCCAGGACAAACAAGGGACTCATGAGCAACCATCAAAAAAAAAAAAAAAAAAAAAGCCATTTTTTGGTCTTGTGGACTATAAGTAAACATTTTTATGTAAAATATCTTATTCAGGATAGTACTAAATAAAAAATAACGCATTTTGTATAATCTCTCTAATTTTGTTCAAATTATTCACATTTTCACAGATTCTCCAAGCGGTTCACATACTTTTCTTGCAACTGTAGATGATCTCAAAGAATCAGACGAAGACTAAAGCTATAAAAAATTTTCCTGGGGTGAGTTTAAGTTATGCCGAATTCTGACTCCCCAGTCCCACTATGATTAGGGTAAGGTGTGAGGGTGGGCTTTAGAGATGGGACCAATCCAGTAATCTCAAGGAGGGGAGCAGAAATCTGGCTTGGGCTCAGAATGTGCAAACAATGTGTCAGCTTGCATGTGGATACTTGCAGTGCATATGTTTGCCAGTAGATGTCAGTGAATGAAAGCAAATAATAATAAAAATAGCTATATTAGAGGTTATTTTAGGGTTGCTTTTATCAGTTAAGATTGTAAGCAAGAGAAGATTGATCTTTTAGTCCGCAAAACACTAGTTCAGGATTTCATGGCACAATGTAATATTATTTGGCATTAATAGAATAGAACATGGCTTTCAGTGCCACTTGAATGAGATATTTGGTAATTATTAGAATTAAAGAACAACAACAACAAGCCTAAAATTATTCTGCAAATCATTTAAAGGATGCCATTTACATTTGACAGCTTCTGTTCTGACTATAGTCTTTAGTTTGTGACTTTCATTCTTTATTGGTTTTCTGGAACTTTTAATACTAAGCTAATGAACAGAAACTTTTTTTGCATTTCAAGAAATGTATTATGTTCATTAAGCTGTTTTCCATGTGTTGCCTTTTGGTTGCTCCAATGTGGCCGATTTCAAGTTTTATTAGCCTCGTTGGGGACATTTGGTCCCAACAATTTAGGCAAAACCTGACTCAGACACACACACATTCACACTTGTTGTTTTCACTATATTAGTGAGGACATCTCATAGAGTTCCATTGTTTTTATTTCTGGTTAATGATACAGTGGGCTCCACAAATATTGGCACCCTTGGTAAATAGGAGCAAAACTTGTCTTTGCAAATTCTCTCCCTAGCCTTTCATTCAAAATATTCACAAAAATCTAACATTTAATTAAAATCAAACAGTTGAAAGAAAAACATTTTTATCATATAACATTTTTTCCTGAAATATATTCCCCAATTATTGGCACCCCTTCATTTAATGCTTTGTGCAGCCTCCCTTTGCCAAGATAACAGCTCTTCTCCTATAATGTGTAATAAGGTTGATGAATATATGGCAAGAGATCAGAGACCATTTCTCCATACAGTATTTCTCCAGATCCTTCAGATTCAGAGGTCCATGCTTATGGACTCTTT